>JARQOD010000006.1:309490366-309532600 GCA_033576555.1 Oophaga sylvatica
TGGGGCATGGGTCCTCGATCCACCTGTAGCTCCATTGACAGTCAGGTCCCCATTCATCCCCAGACTCGCTGTCACATCCTCCTGAGGCAACTCCAGTCTGGGGTGGGTTTTTACACCTTGGACTTCTCCTATTGCACTGAAGAGTTGTATGACCTCCTTGAGTTGGCAATGGGGGTAAAGGGATGTTTTTTTTCCCACAGGCAACAGATGATGTCGATGATAGGTTTTAACAGCTCCACCCCCTTTTTCGGGCTTCACTCTGTAGGCCGGAACACCGGGCAACTTCTCCATCACCACGTAAGGGTCAGGACACCACCAATCAGCAAGCTTGTGCTTCCCAGGAAGGCCCAAAAGCTGAATAAGAACTCTGTCTCCAGGTAGTAAAACTTGTTCTCGAACCCTACAGTCGTAGCGAGTCTTATTGCGCTTCCCTGACCGACCAGAGGCCTGCTCTGCCAATTTGTAAGCTTTTGTCAAATCTTCTTTTAGCTGGGACACATATTTTAAGTAGGTCTTCCCATTAGAACGGTCAATGGATGTCCCAAAACTAATATCCACGGGTAGTCGGGCTTTTCTTCCAAACATGAGGAAATAAGGAGAATATCCAGTTGACTCATTTGTGGTGCAATTGTAGGCATGAACCAACTGGCTCACATGCCTGCTCCAGTGTCCCTTCTTCCTGGGATCTAAAGTGCCTAACATATTCAGAAGGGTACGGTTGAATCTCTCAGGTTGAGGATCCCCTTGGGGGTGATATGGCGTGGTTCTGGATTTCTTGATCCCACAGAGAGCGCATAGCTCCTTGATTAGTCTACTTTCGAAATCTCTTCCTTGATCGGTATGGATGCGGGCAGGCAGCCCGTAATGTACAAAGAACTTCTCCCATAATGTTTTTGCCACAGTAATTGCCCTTTAATCTTTAGTGGGGTAGGCCTGGGCATATCGGGTAAAATGGTCAGTGACCACTAACACATTACTGACATTGCTTTCATCAGGCTCGATGGAGAGGAAATCAATGCACACTAGTTCAAGTGGGCCATCACTGGTAATGTTCACAAGGGGGCTGTTCTCAAAGGCAAGGTTTTTCTCAACACACACCGGGAGCATGATTTGCAGTATTCTTCAATATCCGCTTCCATGCGAGGCCAATAGAATCGGTCGGCCACGAGACTCGTAGTCTTTTCGATGCCAAGATGTCCATGGTCATCATGCAGGGACTTCATGACCATCTTCCGAAATCGGGTGGGTAACACCAGCTGTCTGCGGACTCCTCCCTTCTGGCCCCTTGTCTCTCGGTATAGTAGCCCATTTTTTACTACTAGCGACTCTAGCTGCCGAGTCAGCAGGACAGACTCCTCTGTTCTTAATGCATTCTTTTCGGGCCTCCAGCCCCTCTTCACCCACCATCGAACTACCCCCACTGACTGATCCTCCTGCTGCGCCGTCCTGACTTGATTATGAGTCAGTTGAGGGAGAGAGTCTGGGGTTACATTTGTCACTCGACAGTACGACAACGGGAGCGCTTCGCTAGATGCTCCTAAGAATTTAGCACAGCACTGCAGAGTGAGGGCATCAGTTCGATGTCTATGGCACAGAGTCTTCACCTCAGGGGCAGGGACCTCTATCCATCCTCCTTCTTCTTCCTCATTTAAAGGTTCACTAGGCAGGCGAGAGAGTGTGTCTGCATCAATGTTACTGATCCCTGGTCGATATTTTAAGCTGAAATCATACAGAGAGAGTGCGGCAAGCCACCGGTACCCCGTGGCATCCAGTTTTGCTGTGGTTCTCACGTAGGTTAATGGATTGTTGTCGGTATGAACCACGAAGCGTACCCCATAGAGGTAGTCATGCAGCATGTCCACTACAGCCCATTTCAGAGCCAGAAACTCCAGTTTGTGAGCTGGGTAGTTGCGTTCACTGGGAGTCAATCCTCGACTAATGTAGTAAACGGGACGTAGACAGCCATCATGGTCCTGATAGAGAATCCCTCCTAGTCCGTCGAGAGAAGCATCTATATGTAACACATATGGTTTACTGGCGTCTGCATAGGCCAACACTGGAGTTTGGGTCAAACATGACTTCAGTTTCTCGAATGCCTCGTCGCATAAGGGTGTCCATCTTTCCCCAAAAGGTTCATTAACTCGGAAGTAGTCTCTTTTCCCTGACCTTGAGGGGCGGGCTGTCCCGCCGGAAGGGGGATACCCCTGGGTAAGAGCAGTTAATGGCTTCGCAATCCGAGAGTACTGGGGTACAAATCTTCGGTAGTATCCACAGAATCCTAAAAAGGACCTAAGCTCCCCCAGCTTGGTGGGCTTAGGCCAGTTTACCACAGCCTCCACTTTGGCGGGGTCGGTGGAAATTCCTTCTCTGCTGACTATGTGCCCCACATATTTCACAGTCGTCTGGCAATCCGGCACTTATCAAGGGACAACTTCAACCCAGCTTCCTTCAACCGATCCAGCACCTTGAACAACCGCTGGTTGTGTTCTTCCAGAGTCTTCCCAAAAACAATAAGATCATCGAGATAAACCAAGACCTCACGTAAGTGCATGTCCCCCACTACTTTGTCCATACATCTCTGAAAAGTGGCCGGAGCACCTGTCAGTCCTTGAGGCAGTCTTTGAAACTCGAAGAACCCAATGGGGCAGATAAAAGCGGTCTTCTCTTGATCTTCCTTTGACATGGGTATCTGATAGTAACCACTCCGGAGATCTAACACAGAAAACCATTGGCTCCCTTGCAGGCAATCTAAAGCTTCATCAATTCGGGGCACAGTGTACTGGTCAGGAACCGTACGTTTGTTCAAAGTACGATAATCCACACACATCCGAATAGCTCCATTTTTTTTTCGAGCAATCACAATGGGGGAAGCATATGGCTACTAGACTCTATGATGACTCCTGTGTCTAACATACCATGTAGATGCTGCCTAACATCTTCGATATCCGCTGGGGCCAATCTTCGGGATCTCTCTCGGAAAGGCTTTTGATCTTTCAACCGAATGCGATGCTCTACTCCTTGGGCGAGGCCCATGTCCCATTCGCCCAAGGAGAAAGCCGCCCCCCGCATCATCATGCCGTCGATGACTAGCCTCCTCTCTTCTCCTTTCAGCTCACTTCCTTCAAAACAAGGGTCAAAGCTTTCAGGCTGCAGTTCCCTCTTCTCCTCCTCCGTCCTCACATAGGCTTCCAGACAGACTGGGTGGATGGATAGGGTCTGCGAGTACTTTTCTCCCCCAGCTTCACGACACCACTGAGCTAACGTACGGAAAATGTTGGCATTTGTTCCCACTATGACAGGTGTGGGTCTCTCATCTGCCTCTGCCTCCGGGCAGATTAGCGCTATAATGGGTATCTCTTTATCCACTCCAACAACAGTCTCTGGGAATCGTAGTGTCACGGACACGTATCCTCGGTAGGGATAGCTGTGTTCACTCAGTCCCCACACCACGAGTCCAGACAGCGGTTTCAGAGGCACATTGGATAAATATCTCTTATACCATCCTTCAAAAATGATGGACACTTGAGATCCGCTATCCAGCAATACTGAACAAGATTTACCATTGATATATGCGGGGACATGCGGGGCTGGTCCCACTAACCCTTCAGGCAGTGTTTTCGATGAGGCACTATTGGATGGAGAGGTAGAGTAGGTCTTAGTTGCTGATGGGGGCTCAGTATGGGGTTCTACTGGCCCCCTTTCCCGTTTCGAGTTCTTTGAGCTCCACCTCTTTGGACACTGACGAGCTATATGGCCTGGACTCCCACAGACAAAGCACCCTTCTGGTTTCCTACTTTCCACTCTACACAGGTCATCATTCTCTCTTCCTGAAGCCAGGGTCTGCTTCTTGGCTACCTCTGCAGCACTTTGTAACCGCTGTATTGTCTTGGCCTGAGCACTTAACAATTGAGTAATCTGCTCCCCCTGTTTCTCGATGACTTTCAGCAGTTCCCTCTCTCGGCAGTCGGCTGCTGGCTTCAAGGCAACAGTAGTCACCCGAGGGGAGGTCTTCTCTCTTGCGGCCAAAATAACCTCTTCCTTGCGAACTTCCTTAAGCAACTCATGAAAAGAACCAGGAATCTTCTCTTTATCACAAGACCTCATCCGCTGAGCAATTGGATCATGAGTGAGAGCTCCTCTGAGTACTTGGTCCAGACGACACTGATCAACTTCTTTAGGGCTGACTCCACCTTTAGATACTATTCTATGAACCATCTGATCCAATGGGTATAGATAGTCGGACATCTTCTCATCTGGTTGTTGGTAGGTGGTACGAAGTTTATAGAGTAGATCAGTAGCATCTTCAGGGGATCCAAAAGCATCTTCTAAAGCACTCATATAATCTTGATAAGTTGCTAGTGGCTTGCTCCGCCAAGCAGCCTGCACCACTTCCATAGCAGTACCCTTCAAACTTTCTACTATTCTCTGCTTCTTCACGGCATCAGTGCACTGCCACTCTTCTAAGCACAGTAAAGTGACATCCCTCCAAGTATCATATTCTTCTTCTCCAGCAGGGGTGGGGAGGGCACCCGAGAAGGTTCTTAAACGACGGTAGTTCCCTTCTGGCTGCATCTTTGCAAACTGACTGACTAACTTTTCCATAGCTGTCATAAGCACATCAACAGGGGCCAGTGGCGTAGCGTGGGGGGGCGAGGGGGGCGGTCCGCCCCAGGCGGCACGTGTGTGTGGGGGCGGCGCAGCAGCAATTCCATATGCACCCCTTCATTGCCCTCCCAACTTCGCACAGCCAGCATTTACCATTGCTGTGCTGTGCTTTGTAAAGGTGGTAGCAGGACCTGTGATGAGGTCACAGGAGGGGAGGAGTTAGGTGTCACATGATCTTCAGGCCCCTGTGTGCAGGAAACTGCTGTTTTGGTCGTCATGGTGCTGGATGATGGTAAGTTTATATGTGGGATCATAAGGGGTTTACAGTGTGGATGTAGCTTAGCTGTGTGTGCATGAGGTGTACGGAGCGGAGCCGTGTGTACGAGGTGTACGGAGCGGAGCCGTGTGTGTGTACGAGGTGTACGGAGCGGAGGTGTACGGAGCGGAGCCGTGTGTGTACGAGGTGTATGGAGCGGAGCCATGTGTGTACGAGGTGTACGGAGCGGAGCCTTGTGCGTGTGAGGTGTGTGGAGCGGACCCGTGTGTGTACAGGGCCACAAAGAGCGGAGCCGGGCATGTACAAGGGTCCTGTTACTTGCGGGATCTGTGTGCTTGGGGGCTGCAGGGTGGAAGGAGGGGTGCCATTATGTGCATGGGTCTGCGTGGGGACGGAGCGAATGCTGTTATCTGTGTAGGGCTGGGTCCCTGTCCCGCTGTCCTGGCCGGGAGGTTTACTTTCCCGCATTAGAATCGTACATGCGGAAACCCGGGGACCTCCCACACGTTCTGGCAGCCACATGTCACCTTCCACCGGAGGTGACGTGCTGTAAGTCAGCTGAACGCTGGAAATGACCGTTGACCTCATTTCCGGCGGTCAGCTTACAGCAGCAGGTACTGTAACTCGTTCTCGGGAGAGTCTTCAGAACGGCGACGCATCAAGCCGCTGGATCTGTTGGAGTGAGAGCCGGGTATTGTACGGACCGCTGCATACAATACCCGACTCTCACTGAGCGAGACAAGCAGCATGTGGGGATCTCAACATGGGATCTGTTCAACAGATGAAGAGATCCCCAGATCCTGCCTGTCTCGCTCAGTGAGAGCCGGGTATTGAATGGAGCGCCTCATAGCTGGTGAGATCCCCACATCCTGGGGAAATGAGGTCAGCGATGGAACGTGACTTGTGGCTGCCAGAATGTGTGGGAGGTCCCCGGGACGATTCTAATGCGGAAAGTAAACCGCCTGGCCGGGACAGCGGACAGGGTCCCGAAATCGGGACTGTCCCGCTAAAACCGGGACGGTTGAGAGGTATGTGTTTATAATTATTGTTTATGAAACAGTGTGATCAGCAGTGCTAAGTGGGTGTGGTCAGGGTGTGGATATGGGTGTGACCAGTGAAATGGGTGTGGCTAGGGGTGTGGTCTAAAATTTGCCGCCCCGGGCGCCACAAACAGTTGCTACGCCACTGACAGGGGCCGCTGTCTCTTCAGGACTGGTTCTAAGGGGAGTAGAGGGCGGACGTATACTAGTCTTCCTAGACTGAGTGGTTGATTCCTGTTGCCGGGTCTCAACTTCGGACTCATTAGGCCAAGTGATCTTCCATTGTCGACCATACTCTGGGGACACGGCTATCATGGATGGGAAGTAATCTTTCCTCAAGATCTGCCCGGTTGAGATCAGGGCTATGGGTAACTGTCCCCCCTTTTCCTTTCTGCGGTCGACCACTTCAGGGTGGGCAAGTTCAGTGAGTCGGTTAACTATTTTCAGTATCTCTTCATCAGATGCATCACAGAGCTCACCACTCACTGCAAAGCTTTGTCTAGCTGTAACATCCATCTCTTCACACCACAAATATACTTCTCGCTCTGTTAAAGTCTCCATAGTAAATACTCCTGTGTTAGTTCTGTATCTCAGCAGTGCCTCCACTGTAACACCCCTTCAGGGCTACCACGGTACGCTGGGTGTTATGGGGGGTCTCACCTCTTTAGGGCGCAGTGCCTCCACCCGAATCTTGATTGGAGCTCTCTCTAGGACTGCAGAAGGACTGTTATCTTCTGCCAGGGACTGATTCGGGAAACCCCTGCCTATAGCTCAGTACACACTCACCCAAAACAGGAGTAAAACAGTTTAACTGGTTTATGGATATGCAGCAGAAATGAAGTGTATTTAAAGAAACAACATGCAATACAGGTAACGGTGCTCTATAAAAATCATATACACATCACAACCTAATTCTTTCCCCAACCCTGCAAATATAACGTAGCAGGGTTCCCCTTTTCTTGTATTAACCCAGTCCAAACGTTGGGGCCCAGTTGCCGCGGATGTTGGCGCGCAAATTTGTAACCGTTGGTGCACTTAGATGCTCACGAAGGTAAATAGTCTGGGGCGTAGTGTACTCACTGTAACGGGCTGGTTGAACCACAAGTCTCGAAAAGGAGCACTCACGGTGCGTCTCCACCGGTTGTAGTTTTCCCTGGACCCCAACTGGGGGCGGCAGGATTCAGGCCTTTATACGGTGGGAGTGCCGGTAGAACTCTCCGAGTCCTTAATGTTGCTTGCTTCACCTGATGACCGGGCTGCGCTCTCTCCAGATTCGCAGGTATATCAGAGGGGACTGGAACGCTCCGCTCTTTAGAGGAATACAAGTCCACAGCGCTCCATCTTTTACATGAACCATCCGCTCTCTCACTTTCTTTTACTTCCTCTCCAGCTCCCTCCCCCAAGTCCCTCCTCCCTCCTATCCCTCCAAGCTGTGTCATCTGACTGAAACAAGGGTCCATGGGAATTGTAGTCCCCCGCAGCTCAGGGAAAAAACCATTAATGTCTGAAGGTCCCTGTTTAACAGCAGCGGCAAAACTCTTCTTAGTGTCTGTAAATCCCAGTATACCAGTAGCTGCTCTGACAGTTCCATGTGCAGGTGTTACAATCAGAGAAAATAACTTTACCCCAGTCCTCAGCAGTCCACTGCCTGTACCTTTTGCAGAATATCAGTCTGTCCATGATGTTTTTTCTGGAGAGAAGTGGCTTCTTTGCTGCCCTCCTTGAGACCTGGCCTTGCTCCAAGAGTCTCCGCCTCACAGTGCGTGCAGATGCACTCACACCTGCTTGATGCCATTCCTGAGCAAGCTCTGCACTGCTGGTAGCCCGATCCCGCAGCTGAAACACTTTTAAGAGACGGTCCTGGCGCTTGCTGGTCTTTCTTGGGCGCCCTGAAGCCTTTTTGGCAACAATGGAACCTCTCTCCTTGAAGTTCTTGATGATGCGATAGATTGTTGACTGAGGTGCAATCTTTCTAGCTGCGATACTCTTCCCTGTTAGGCCATTTTTGTGCATTGCAATGATGACTGCACGTGTTTCTTTAGAGATAACCATGGTTAACAGAAGAGAAACAATGATGCCAAGCACTAGCCTCCTTTTAAAGTGTCCAGTGGAGTCATTCTTACTTAATCATGACAGATTGATCTCCAGTCATGTCCTCATCAACACCCACACCTGTGTTAATGGAGCAATCACTGAAAAGAGGTTAGCTGGTCCTTTTAAGGCAGGGCTGCAATGATGTTGAAATGTGTTTTGGGGGATAAAGTTCATTTTCTAGCCAAATATTGACTTTGCAAGTAATTGCTGTTAAGCTGATCACTCTTTATAACATTCTGGAGTATATGCAAATTTCCATTAGAAAAAGTGAAGCAGTAGACTTTGTAAAAATTAATATTTGTGTCATTCTCAAAACTTTTGGCCATGACTGTAGAGGATCGTGGCAGGGTGATAGAAGTGAGTGTGGGATGAGTTGAGGAGGGCCAGGATTTGGGGATATGTCACCAGCAATGAGGAGAAATAGACAGAGGGTTAGAAGGTGGGAACAGGATAAGACATGGTGTGGCCATGTGTTTCTGGAGAAAAAGGATTGTACGTGGAGGAACAGTTCTGAGGAAAAGGTGAGATGGCTGGGGAGGATGGAGGGGGAAATGACTAATTCCTTACTAAGTGGGGGGATTGCAGGGAATAGGAAGAAAGTAAGTAGTATGGGGGTGATAGTGAAAAGAAAAGGAAACATGGTAGTGGTTATATATTCTGTCAACTTAGTCAAATTCCAGTCCAATTCTAGTCTAATTCAGAGAATAGTAATTAGATATCTGTAATTTGAAAGATGGAAGTTGAAAGATGGATGGTCAGACACGTCTTGGTCAGACTCATGGCTGAGACTAAATGTGATATAATTTTTATCAGGGTGTTAATAAAATTAATGAAATTAATGGGCCTTTATAGTGGTTGATGCTCTCAAAAATGCCCCCCCCCACACACACAGAGTATAATGTCCTCACACCTGTCATTATGATGCCCTCATGGCCATCACTTGACGTATGATAACCCCACTCAGTATGATATCCCCCCACAATATCATTGCTCCTACACAGTACGGTGGTCACTAAATATGATGGCCAATCATTATGATACCCCAAAGCCTCCCACCCCACATAGCATGATGGCCCCCCTCAATGGAAGCCCATGACTCAGTATGATAGTCCCCAATGCCAGTCCCCCACTCAGTATGATGGCGCCAAATCCCAGACCCCCACTCAGTATGATGATGCTCACCACTATTGTCATTAAAAAAAATAAACACTATTCACTTCACCCCATTTCCTTGGCACGAAGCTCCGGTTTGTGCAGTGTGGCCCCTGAGGCTCCTCACTGCAGTAACATCGCGCATGCAGTGCAAGGAGTCTCAGAGGCTGAATAGTGGATCAGGAAGCCAAAGGATCTCTGAGCCACCATTCTATTCAGCGGTATACAAGTCCTAAGGATGCGGAAGCCACTGAAATAGTGATGACAGGGTGCACTTTGCCTCCCCTACTTACGGGCCCCACAGTCTGCCGCTATGAGTGGTACACCCCTGAATTTTAACCCCTTCCCGACCCATGACGCCACGTAGGCGTCATGAAAACCTGTGCCAATCCGACCCATGACGCCTATGTGGCGTCATGAAAAGATCTCGTCCCTGCGGGCCGGGAGACCGGGGTCACTCAAAGGTCACCCGACCCGCCGGCACAGGACCCTTTGTGCTTCACCACAGGGGGGTTGGCTTAACCCCCCCGTGGCCACGATCGCTCTGATTGGCTGTTAAAAGTGAAACAGCCAATCAGAGCAATGTGTAATATTTCACCAATTTAATTGGTGAAATATTACAATCCAGCCATGGCCGATGCTGCAATAGCATCTGCCATGGCTGGAGACCGAGCCCTGACCCCCCCCCACACCGAGTCACGGCGGTGATCGGCCGCCGCCACCGAAAGATGGCAGCGATCGGTCACTGCCGTCACTTACAGCTCCCCTCCTCTTTTGGTCCACTGCCCCCACTTCCTATCCCCCCCCCCAGCCTTCCGACCCCCCTACTCACCTCTCCCGATCCACCGATGTCCCACGATCGGGCCCGGCGTCCGCCCGGGCCTCTTCATGGGCGCCGCCATATTGGAAAATGGCGGGCGCATGCGCAGTGCGCCCCCCAGTGTTCAAAAATTTATTTTGATCACTGTGATAAACTGTCACAGTGATCAAAATAAAAAAAAGTAAATGAACCCCCCCCTTTATCATAGGTAGGGACAAATAAAAAAAATAAAGAATTTTTTTTTTTTTCCTAGCGGATTTTGCTGCTGATCCGCAGCTGATTTTGCTGCGGATCCGCGGCGGATATCGCTGCTTATCCGCGGCGGATTTCGCTGCGGATCCGCGGCGGATTTCGCTGCTGATCGGCGGCGGATTTCGCTGCTGATCCGCGGCGGATTTCGCTGCTGATCGGCGGCGGATTTCGCTGCTGATCCGCGGCGGATTTCGCTGCTGATCGGCGGCGGATTTCGCTGCTGATCCGCGGCGGATTTCGCTGCTGATCGGCGGCGGATTTCGCTGCTGATCGGCGGCGGATTTCGCTGCGGATCCGCGACTGATTTCGCTGCGGATCCGCGACTGATTTCGCTGCTGATCCGCGGCGGATTTCGCTGCTGATCCGCGGCGGATTTCGCTGCTGATCCGCGGCGGATATCGCTGCGGATCCGCGGCGGATTTCGCTGCTGATCCGCGGCGGATTTCGCTGCTGATCCGCGGCGGATTTCGCTGCTGATCCGCGGCGGATTTCGCTGCTGATCCGCGGCGGACTTCGCTGCTGATCCGCGGCGGATTTCGCTGCTGATCGGCGGCGGATTTAGCTGCTGATCCGCGGCGGATTCCGCTGCGGATCGGCGGCGGATTTCGCTGCTGATCGGCGGCGGATTTCGCTGCTGATCGGCGGCGGATTTCGCTGCTGATCCGCGGCGGATTTCGCTGCTGATCGGCGGCGGATTTCGCTGCTGATCGGCGGCGGATTTCGCTGCTGATCCGCGGCGGATTTCGCTGCTGATCGGCGGCGGATTTCGCTGCTGATCGGCGGCGGATTTCGCTGCGGATCCGCGACTGATTTCGCTGCGGATCCGCGACTGATTTCGCTGCGGATCCGCGGCGGATTTCGCTGCTGATCCGCGGCGGATTTCGCTGCTGATCCGCGGCGGATTTCGCTGCGGATCCGCGGCTGATTTCGCTGCTGATCCGCGGCGGATTTCGCTGCTGATCCGCGGCGGATTTCGCTGCTGATCCGCGGCGGATTTCGCTGCTGATCCGCGACTGATTTTGCTGCTGATCCGCGGCTGATTATCTGCTGATTCATCTGCGCTAGCGGGTATAGCATAACGCGATCGCGTTATGCTATACCGTTACCAGCCGGTCAACGCTACGTGTTGAACGGGCTGGTAAAACGCAATATGAACCCAGCCTTAGGGTTAGAACTAGGGTTAGGGTTAGCATTAGGGCTAAGGTTAGAATTACGGTTAGGGTTGGAATTTGGGTTAGGGTTGGAATTAGGGTTAGGTTTGGAATTAGGGTTAGGCTTGTAGTTAGGTTTATGGTTAGAGTTGGGATTAGGGTTAGGGGTGTTTGGGGTTAGGGTTATGATTAGGGTTTGTATTAGGGTTAGGTGTGTGTAGGCGTTAGGGGTGTGTTGGGGTTAAAGTTGGAGTTAGAATTGAGGGGTTTCCACTATTTAGGCACATCAGGGGGTCTCCATACGCGACATGGCGCCACCATTGATTCCTGCAAATTTGCGTTCAAAAAGTCAAACAGTGCTCCCTTTATTCCAAGCCCCGACGTATGCCCAAACAGTGGTTTATCCCCACATATGAGGTATCAGCGTACTCGGGAAAAATTGCACAACAACTTTG
Organism: Oophaga sylvatica; assembly: GCA_033576555.1. Lineage (NCBI taxonomy): Eukaryota > Metazoa > Chordata > Amphibia > Anura > Dendrobatidae > Oophaga > Oophaga sylvatica. The sequence goes on from JARQOD010000006.1 coordinate 309,502,213, forward strand.
GGGGTTCTAATTTCTCCTGTTAACATTGGGAAAAAAAATTGGGGACTAAAAATTATTTTTGTGGAAAAAAAATGATTTTATATTTTCACGGCTCTGCGTTATAAACTTCTGTGAAGGACTTGGAGATTCAAAGTGCTCACCACACATCTAGAGGAGTTCCTTGGGGGATCTAGTTTCCAAAATGGGGTCACTTGTGGGGAGTTTCTACTGTTTAGGCACATCAGGGACTCTGCAAACGTAACATGACGCCCGAAGACCATTCCATCAAGTGGGCATTTCAAAAGGTCACTACTTCCCATCCGAGCCCCGACGTGTGCCCATACAGTAGTTTTCTCCCACATATGGGATATCAGCATACTCAGGACAAATTGGACAACAACTTTTGGGGTCTAATTTCTCATGTTACCCTTGCGAAAATAAAAAAATTGGGGACTAAAAGATCCTGATTGTGGAAAAAATATGATTTTTTTATTTTCATGCCCGGGCGTTATAAACTTCTGTGTAGCCCTTGGGGGTTCAAAGTGCTCACCACACATCTAGATAAGTTCTTTGCGGTGTCTAGTTTCCAAAATGGGTTCACTTGTGGGGAGTTTCTACTGTTTAGGCGCATCAGGGGCTCTGCAAACGTAACAAGATGCCCGCAGACCATTCCATCAAGTTGGCATTTCAAAGCGTCACTACATCCCTTCCGAGCCCTGACGTGTGCCCAAACAGTGGTTCCCCCCCACATATGGGTACTAGCGTACTCAGGACAAACTGGACAACAACTTTCGGGGTCCAATTTCTCCTGTAACCATTGTGAAAATAAAAAATAGTGGGCTAAAAAATCATTTTTTGAGAAAAAAAAATGATATTTTATTTTCACGGCTCTGCGTTATAAACTTCTGTAAAGCACCTGGGGGGTTCAAAGTGCTCACTATGCATCTAGATAAGTTCCTTAGGGGGTCTAGTTTCCAAAATGGGGTCACTTGTGGGGGAGCTCCAATGTTTAGGCACACAGGGACTCTCCAAATGCGACATGGCAACCGCTAAATATTCCAGCATATTTTCCATTCAAAAAGTCAAATGGCGCTGCTTCCCTTCTGAGCCCTGCCGTGCGCCCAAACAGTGGTTTATGACCACATATGAGGTATCTGTGTACTCAGGAGAAATTGCCCAACAAATTTTAGGATCCAATTTATACTGTTGCCCATGTGAAAATGAAAAAACTGAGGCTAAAAGAAAATTTTTGTGAATAAAAAGTACTTTCTTTTTTTTACAGATCAATTTGTGAAGCACCTGGGGGTTCAAAATGATCACTATGCATCTAGATAAGTTCCTTAGGGGGTCTAGTTTCCAAAATGGGGTCACTTGTGGGGGAGCTCCAATGTTTAGGCACACAGGGACTCTCCAAATGTGACATGGCAACCGCTAAATATTCCAGCATATTTTCCATTCAAAAAGTCAAATGGCGCTCCTTCCCTTCTGAGCCCTGCCGTGCGCCCATACAGTGGTTTATGACCACATATGAGGTATCTGTGTACTCAAGAGAAATTGCCCAACAAATTTTAGGATCCATTTTATCCTGATGCCCATGTAAAAATGAAAAAATTGATGCTAAAAGAAAATTTTTGTTGGAAAAATTAAAATGTCCATTTTTTCCTTACACGTTGCTTTAGTTCCTGTGAAGCACCTGAAGGGTTAATAATCTTCTTGAATGTAGTTTTGAGTAGCTTGAGGGGTGCAGTTTTTATAAAGGTGTCACTTTTGGGTATTTTCTGCCATATAGACCCCTCAAAGTGACTTCAAATGTGAGGTGGTCCGTAAAAAAAATGGTTTTGTAAATTTTGCTGTAAAAATGAGAAATCGCTGGTCAACTTTTAACCCTTATAACTTCCTAACAAAAAAAAATGTTGTTCCCAAAATTGTGCTGATGTAAAGTAGACATGTGGGAAATGTTATTTATTAACTATTTTGTGTCACATAACTCTCTAGTTTAACAGAATAAAAATTAAAAATTTGAAAATTACAAAATTTTCAAAATTTTCGCCAAATTTCCATTTTTTTCACAAATAAACGCAAAAATTATCAACTTAAATTTACCACTAACATGAAGCCCAATATGTCACGAAAAAACAATCTCAGAATCGCTAGGATCCGTTGAAGCGTTCCTGAGTTATTACCTCATAAAGGGACACTGGTCAGAATTGCAAAAAATGGCAAGGTCTTTAAGGTCAAAATAGGCTGGGTCATGAAGGGGTTAATATGCTTTCTGTACCAAATTCTTTGGATTTTCAAGATCCCTGAAGGCAGTCATTGAATAAGATCCTACATTTTTTTCTGCCCATTGCAAGACACTTGTCAGGCTGTGAATGACCGTTTATAGCCTGTAATAAAGTATATAAAGAAATAGATTGTTTTCCACACCATCTAGGAATAATTTGGAACGGAAATGCTTTTAAAAAAAAAAAATAAAAGCTTCAGTGCATTTTTGAGTCTCAAAAGATATGTCCTCTTTAAAGTGTAAAGGGTATGCCACACTAAACAATATCGCTAACGGGATCGCTAAAAAACGTCACTATTTAGCGATCCCGTTAGCGATATTGTTCAGTGCGGCAGCTTCCAGCGACGAGCTTCCTGCTGTGATCTCGCTCGTCGCTGGAATCGCTCCGGACCCTATTTTCTCGTCGGCGCTCCCGCTGGGTAAGTATCTTATCGCTGTGTGGCACCTTTTCTTAGCGATTTAGCGGTACTTTTGTACCGCTAAAGTCGTTAAGAAGATCGCTAACGGCGATAGCGTCGTTAACTATATCGCTAAATGCTGCAGCATTTAGCGATATAGAAACAATCCCGCTAGCGATCTCATTAGTATGCAACGCTAACGAGATCGCTAGCGGGATTGTTTAGTGTGGCAGTACCTTAATAGAGTCCATCAGATTCCTTTGTGGTTTCTGTCATTTTGGCAGGAATAAAACTGTTGTTGGTACATAGACTGCTCATGGAGCATCTGATAGAAATGTAAACAAAGCCTAATATGAAGGACAAAGAGAAGTCATTGCATTACCACTTACAAACAGCAGATGGCGATTTTTTTCTTGCTGATTATAAAGCCTAGTCCATAAATCTGCTCAAATAATAGCCCCCCCCACCTCACGCCAGCCATAGAAAAAAAAGCATCATGTGTTGCTTGATGAAAACAGCAGTAAATTATTATGGGACTTTGGACTCTGTTCACTGTGGAAGAGATTCCTGATTAAACAAAATGACAATTGGGCATCTTCATCATTTATGTAATGCAAAAGACAGCCAAGGTGCCTGCTAAACCGGGCGTATTCAGAGGAGTAATACTAGAATGAATTGCCAAGCGTTCATGAAAGTTATAAAACACTTCACTAGGTTGGAGGTTACAGAACCACCACCAGCATGTTGTTATGGAGCTGGGATTTAGCGCTTTGAACATGCTCATTACACATGTGGCTTTGGCGTTAGGCAGTGCAAAGGCGGATACAGACAGAATAGGACCCCTGTGCAGAAGCAATATGGACCCTCTGCAGTCCAATGACTCACTGTAATTGCACCCCTTTATGTGTCTGACAGATGCTTTGGTGGTAGCTGTGGCCCCTTGGCCTCTTTGGCCCCTGTGCAACTGGCACAGATTAATGTCACGCTGTATAGCAGATATATATATATATGTGATGTCAGTAATCTATATCAAAAGGGCAACATACTATATAACATGCGCATAGATATATGATAACATAGAATTACCTGACAGAAAGTCCAGTGGGTCAATACAGAATCCGTTATACGCTGTCTCCGGCTAGAGGGTGACCGGGGTCTATGCTGACCCTAAACTGGGGTCCTAACTAATCCCTCTACCTGGAGGTACTGTTAAAGGTACAGAGGTCCAGGCCACCAGCGTAAACCCTGTCTCCTATCAATCCCTGCCAACTGTAATCTAGTCCTAAGAAGGACCCTAATTACCACCAAAGGGAATGAACAGGTAACGGTTAATGAACAGAAAGACATACAAGAAAGACAAGAAATAAAGTAAATAAAGTCTTACATACAACACTCACACACAGTAGGAACACCTAAGGTCTCAGAGATAAACTATAAGCTATAAGAGTAAAAACAACTAAGGAGCTCTTAGCTTAAGTATTCTCAGAACCGATCCAGTCTGCTAGACTACATGAATGCTTTCACCGGCATCTAACACCCAGACTGGCAGGAATATAAAGGAAGCTAATTAGAACATAATCAAAAGCAGCCGGGCGAGGCTGGACCTAGTCTTAGCAAAGAGCTAGGTAAAATTAACTCCCTCATTACCAAACACAAAGAAACAGCAACTCAGCTGTGAGAAGTCAGAGTGTGTAATCGCGACGATCCTCGTGGCGATACACCCATGACAGTACCCCCCCCTCTACGAGGGGACTCCGGACCCTCAGGGCCAGGTCTGCCCGGGTGAGTTGTGTGAAAGGTCCGAACCAATCGATCTGCGTTAACATCAGACGCAGGGACCCACGTCCTCTCCTCAGGACCATACCCCTTCCAATGAACCAAGTACTGAAGGGATCGGCGACTGAGACGTGAGTCAATGATTTTCGACCCATGAAATTCCACGTTATCATTGACCACCACTGAAGGAGGAGGTAGAGGTGACGGTATGACTGGTGCCACATACTTTTTAAGTAATGACTTGTGAAACACATTATGAATTTTAAACGTAGGAGGGAGGTCCAGACGAAATGCCACAGGATTAATTATGGAACTGATCCTGTACGGCCCGATGAATCTGGGACCCAACCTCCAGGAGGAAACTTTAAGTTTTATATTCCTGGTAGACAACCAAACTAGATCGTTCACCTTCAGATCTAGACCAGAAACTCTCCCCCTATCAGCCATCCGTTTGTAACGGTTCCCCGTAACCTTCAGTCTTAACCGATCTGGAACTATCAGTCTCCCTGGAAGTCCCACAGGGGCGTCCCCCTGAGCCCCCAATACCTCCCCTCAAGCTCAGAGCATACAGCTGACACTACAACTCCCTCCTGAGGAATAGGAACCGGATCATCCGTCTTCCCGGCCCCTGGGAAAGTACGAGATAAGGCATCAGGAAGCAACTTTATTGAGCAGTCATATGCGCGATGAGGAGGTAACTCTTTACACCCCTCCTCTGAGAACATCTCCCCAAAGTCCTCCAGAAAAGGAGACAAAGTCCTAGGCACAACCGCACCGATGACCGTGCTCATGCAGTTATTCCTGCAAAATTCACCCCACTGGCTTATCTTTCTGGATTGCCAATCAATCACTGGGTTATGTTTAGCCAACCAAGGAAGTCCCAACACAATAGGAGTAGGTAGACCCTCCAACACATAACAAGACAATTGCTCTTTATGTATTGCCCCTACTCGAAGATCTATGTTATGAACAGCTTGTACCAAGCTACCTTGACCGAGAGGTCTAGAATCAATAGAGACTATAGGGACCGGTTTGGCCAATACACTCAGTTGCATACCATGCACCTGGGCAAACCGAGCGTCCACCAGATTAGCCCCGGACCCACTATCAAGAAAAACAGAAATCCTCTCAGTTCTAGTACCAATCACCACCTCCGCAGGCACGAGAAACTGAGAGGGATTTGGGGACGAAATACACACTCCCAGGTTAACTCCTTTGCTCAAAGAGGCCCGGGATGGACACCCCCCAACAAAATGTCCCTCTCTCCCGCAAAAGAAACACCTTCTAGTCTTGCGGTGCACCGCCGATTCCCTCCTACAAAAAGATGTCCCTCCCAACTGCATGGGTTCCTCAGAACAGACCAGGGGAACCTCAGTATAAGGGGCTTTAGTAGTAGGTGGAGTCATCACGGGAGGCGGAGTTACCTCGCGTCTTCCCCGAATTCGTCTATCAATGCGAATAGCGAGGGCCATAGCAGCCTCCAGTGATGGAGGAGAATCATACTGAGCCAACACATCCTTTAATTTGTCAGACAACCCTTGACAAAACTGGCTCCTAAGAGCTGGGTCATTCCACTGAGTATCTGTTGCCCATCTACGGAACTCAGAAGAATATTCCTCCGCTGGACGATTTCCTTGCCGTATTTTACGTAACTTTGTTTCAGCAAGGGAAACACGATCCGGATCATCATATACCAGACCCAGGGCAGTAAAAAAATCGATCCACTGACTGGAGATCTGGGGAGCCTGGAGGAATAGAGAACGCCCAAGATTGAGGGTCCCCTTGTAAGAGCGAGATAACAATTCCCACCCTCTGCTCTTCACTCCTAGATGACCGAGGCCGCAGCCGAAAGTACAATTTACATGCCTCCCGGAAAGTAAAAAATTTGTCCCGCCCACCAGTGAACCTGTCCGGGAGAGCAACCTTAGGTTCAGATCTGGTTTGCTCCGGGGGGGACAAAACCTTGGACTTAATGTCTGCAAACTCCATGGACAACCCCTGCAACTGCCGGGCCAGTTGGGCTACTGGATCCATGACAGCTGGGGAGAATCTTTAGTATGGGCCGGTGAAAATGTCACGCTGTATAGCAGATATATATATATATATGTGATGTCAGTAATCTATATCAAAAGGGCAACATACTATATAACATGCGCATAGATATATGATAACATAGAATTACCTGACAGAAAGTCCAGTGGGTCAATACAGAATCCGTTATACGCTGTCTCCGGCTAGAGGGTGACCGGGGTCTATGCTGACCCTAAACTGGGGTCCTAACTAATCCCTCTACCTGGAGGTACTGTTAAAGGTACAGAGGTCCAGGCCACCAGCGTAAACCCTGTCTCCTATCAATCCCTGCCAACTGTAATCTAGTCCTAAGAAGGACCCTAATTACCACCAAAGGGAATGAACAGGTAACGGTTAATGAACAGAAAGACATACAAGAAAGACAAGAAATAAAGTAAATAAAGTCTTACATACAACACTCACACACAGTAGGAACACCTAAGGTCTCAGAGATAAACTATAAGCTATAAGAGTAAAAACAACTAAGGAGCTCTTAGCTTAAGTATTCTCAGAACCGATCCAGTCTGCTAGACTACATGAATGCTTTCACCGGCATCTAACACCCAGACTGGCAGGAATATAAAGGAAGCTAATTAGAACATAATCAAAAGCAGCCGGGCGAGGCTGGACCTAGTCTTAGCAAAGAGCTAGGTAAAATTAACTCCCTCATTACCAAACACAAAGAAACAGCAACTCAGCTGTGAGAAGTCAGAGTGTGTAATCGCGACGATCCTCGTGGCGATACACCCATGACAATTACATAATTTGTCTGCCATCACATTAGTGAATACATTTATACATTTCCTGAAATGATTCTGCTACTCTCATCCTTCAACATCGAGGACATGTGCATGGTGTAAACCAAGTTTACTAAGTTTACCAATACTACTATATGTGGGCACTATCACTATGTAGAAGCACAGAGAGGGTCATTATTACTATATGGAGGTGCTATTACTTTGTAGATGCCTAGAGAGAGTCATTAATATTATGTGGGGCAGTATTACTATGAAGAGGCACAGAGAGGGTCATTACTCCTATGTGTGGGCAGAAAATCAAATTGTATGATTTTTACATAATTAGCATTTTATTGCATGAAATAAGAATTTTATACAGTAGAAAGACAGAACTTAATATTTGGTACATTAACATTTGTTTGCAATTATAGTGGTCAGACATTTCTTGTAGTTCTTGACCAAGTTTGCACATACTGCAGCAAGGATTTTGGCCCACTCCTCCATACAGATCTTCTCCAGATCTTTCAGGTTTCAGAGCTGTCACTGGGCAACATTGAGTTTCAGCTCCCTCCAAAGAATTCCAATTGGGTTCAGGTCTGGAGACTGGCTAGGCCACTCCAGGACCTTGTATGCTTCTTATGCAGCCACTCCTCTGTTGCCCTGGCTGGGTGTTTCAGGTCATTGTCATGCGGGAAGACCCAGCCACGACAAATCTTCGATGCTCTTATTGAGGGAAACTAATCAAATTTGCAGATGATGCAAAGCTAGGAGGGATAGCTAACACTAGAGAAGACAGAGAAAGGATTCAGAAGCATCTAGATAAGCTTGAACAATGGGCAGCGACTAATAGAATAGTATTTAACAGGCTGAAATGCAAAATTCTACATCTGGGCAAGAAAAACAAAAATTACATCTACAGAATGGGAGGAATAGAACTAAGCAACAGCACGTGTGAAAAAGACTTGGGTATACTAATAGATCACAGACTGCACATGAGTCAACAGTGTGATGCAGCAGCAAAAAAGGCAAACACAGTTCTAGGATGTATTAAGAGAAGCATACAGTCTAGATCACGTGAAGTAATTATCCCCCTTTACTCTTGCTTGGTCAGGCCTCATCTGGAATACTGTGTCCAGTTCTGTCATTTCATCACATCAGCTGTGTACTGCGGGTGAGTCAGCGCACTGGAGACACTGAAACAGGAACAGAAGCAAAGCGCCTGGGGAACGGGGCCGAGGTGAGTATGTGGTGTTTTTTTTTTTTTACTTATGTATATGGGCTGTTTGGCTGCACATGGGGAAGTTATGGGGGTCTTACTGTGGACATGAGGAGACTATGGTTGTCTTACTGTGGACATGGGGAGGATATGGGATCTTACTGTGGATATGGGGAGGCTATGGGGTCTTACTGTGGACATGGGGAGGCTATGAGAGTTACTGTGGATATGGTGAGACTATGGGTCTCATCATGAACATGGGGGGCTATGGGGGCTTTTCATGAACATGAGTAGGTTATCGGGCTCTCATGCTTGCCATGGGGAAGCTGTGTGGGCCTCATTTGCTGGACATGGGAGGGGGCTGTGTGGGGCTCATATGCTGAACATCCAGGGCTGTGTGGGGCTCATACGGTGGACATGGAAGGCTGTGCGAGTCTCATATGTTGGACATGGGGAGGCTATGGGGGTCTTACTTTGGACATGGGGAGGCTATGGAGGACTTACTGTGGACATGGGGAGGCTATGAGAGTTACTGTGGATATGGGGAGACTATGGGGGTCTCATCATGAACCTGGGTTGGCTATGGGGGCTTATCATGGACATGAGTAGGTTATCGGGCTCTTATGCTTGCCATGGGAAGCTGTGTGGGCCTCATTTGCTGGACATGGGAGGGGACTGTGTGGGGCTCATATGCTGAACATCCGGGGGCTGTGTGGGGCTCATACGGTGGACATGGGGGGCTGTGTGGGGCTCATATGTTGGACATGAGGAGGATGTGTGGGCCTCATATGATGGACATGGGGGGCTGTGTGGGTCTCATGCTGGATATGGGGAGGCTGTGTGGGCCTCATATGCTGGATATGGGGAGGCTGTGTGGGCCTCATATGCTGGATATGGGGGAGCTGTGTGGGCCTCATATGCTGGACATGGGGGAGCTGTGTGGGCCTCATATGCTGGACATGGGAGGCTGTGTGGACCTCATATACTGGACATGGGGGAGCTGTGTGGGCCTCATATCCTGGACATGGGGGGCTGTGTGGGGCTCATATGCTGGACATGGGGGGCTGTATTGGGCTCATACGATATATAGAAGGGGCTGTATTTGGGTTCAAATGGTATATAGGGGAATGTCAGCATACATAATTCTGCTCAATACTGAGTGATATAATTAATATTAATTATAATTATTATATTAATAATTATATGTTGATATTAATATTGAGCTTAATTCACTTCAGCACATGTGCAGTGGCAATTTTAGGCCACACCCCCTGACCACACCCATTTCACAACTAGTCACACCCATATCCACGCCCCAATCACACCCATTTAGCTCTGCTGATCACACTGACTGGTACTGAGGGGACAGTGGCTGGTACTGAGGAAAAGAAAGAAAGAACAGAGAAAGAAAGGAGAGAGAGAAAGAAAGAACAAAGAAAGAAAGAACAGAGACAAAGAAAGAAAGAGGGGAAAGAAAGAACAGAGAGAGAAAGAAAGAACAGAGAGAGAGGAAGAACAGAGAGAGAGAGAAAGGAAAGAAAGAACAGAGCGAAAGAAAGAACAGAGTGAAAGAAAGAGGGGAAAGAAAGAAGAGAAAGAAAAAGAAAGAACAGAGAGAGAAAGAAAAGAGAAAGAGAGAGGGGAGAGAGAAAGAAAGAACAGAGAAAGGGGAAAGAAAGAACAGATCAAAAGAAAAAACAGAAAGAAAGAGGGGAAAGAAAGAACGGAGAGAGAGAAAGAAAGGGGAAAGAAAGAACAGAGAGAGATTGAGGGAAAAGACAGAAAGAATAGAGGAAGAAAGAACAGAGAAAAAAAGAAAGAACAGAGAAAAAGGAAGAACAGAGAGAAAGAAAGAGGGGAAATAAATAACAGAGAGAGAAAGAAAGAACAGAGAGGTAGAAAGGAAGAACAGAGAGAAAGAAAGAAAGAGGGGAAAGAAAAAGAACAGATCGAAAGAAAAAAACAGAAAGAAAGAGGGGACAGAAAGAAAGGAGAGAGAAAGGGGAAAGACAGAAAGAACAGAGAGAGAAAGAAAGATTCTATAAAGATACTATAGAAGCCCAGCTCCCATTGTAATGCCCACCTGAGCCTCCTGATGCAGGACATATCATAATCTGCTCACATGGCCGGCATCCCCGATTTCAAGGCGATCCCGCTATCCGCGCTGTCGGAGGAGGACACGGTGATGGATCTGAAGCGTTCCCTGAAGTGCCTCCATGGTTCTGTCACAATCTCCTCCCAAAATTACCTCATTTCTGGTCAGCGTCCAGCACGTCACTTCTGGTGGAACGTCATGTGCGAGTTTTAAAGTGCTCCTTGGGCTCCGCCGTGTACTCCTGTGTCCACGGGAAATGGTGGGCGTGGCGGCTGATTCGCAGTGCGGGAAAACTACAATCCCGGCCGGGACAGCGGGACAGAGTGTCAAAATTGAGACTGTCCCGCTGGATCCGGGACGGTTGGGAGCCCTGGCTATGATATATATTCATAATATTTTGTTGAGGAGGGAGAACCGGTATCATTGTAGACTCTAGCAATGCCCATGATTACTCCCCTGATGTTCCCTCCCTCACGTCTCAGCGTGATCCTCATCTGGGCTCTGGTTAGGCCATGCTTCATTTTGTCTTTGTAAGGCCGGGATCACACATGCGAGAAACACGGACGAGTCTCGCATGTGAATTCCTGGCACTGCCGCCGGCACTCGAGAGTGGAGCAAGTGACTGCATGTATTTCTATGCAGCTGCTCGCTCTGCTTCCAAGTGCAGGCAGCAGTGATGGGAATTCACATGCGAGACTCGTCCGTGTTTCTCGCATGTGTGATCCCGGCCTAACAGTCAAGGCACCCCAGTATAACTTGTTAGAAGAGTATTTGGTCAGTATTTTACCTCAGTATTTGTAAACCAGAATAAATGGGTGATAAATACAGAAGTGGTGACGTGTCTCTATTATACTTTTCCTCAGATTGTTCCACTCCTGGTTTTGGATTACAAATACTGAATACAAAGCTCACCAAATACTGAACGTGTGCACGTGCTTCCACCAAAATGCTATAAAATGCCTAACTAAGAAAAGCCTCCCCGGGACTGGTGCATTGGCTGCAGCGGTCTCGTTGACAGTGAACATCAGTGGTGCAGTGTCACGCTGTCTCTGCATACAGGAGGACCGGGGTCTATGCTGACCCTAAGCTGGGGTCCTGACTAATCCCTCTACCTGGAGGTACTGTTGATGGTACAGAGGTCCAGGCCGCCAGCATAACCCTATCTCCTGTGAATCCCTGACCACTGTAATCTAGTCCTGAGAAGGACCCTGATTACCACCACAGGGAAACAGGAAGATAACTGCCTATACACAGTATAAGACAAATGAGACAGTACAAGGGGTAAAACAAAAGACACCTTGCATACAAAACTACCACTACAGAGGGAACACCAACGGATAAGGAGATAAATAATAAAGCGAGGAGAGGAGAAAACCACAACAGGTACTCTTAGCTTTAGACTTCTCAATATGATCCGCTCTGCTGGTCTGCATGAATGCTTAGACCGACACTTCCCTAGCAGACAGGCAGGTATTTGAAGGAAACCAATTATCACAACATTAATTGCAGCTGAGCGAGGCTGGTCTTGTCCAGCACAGAGAGAAGGAGAATTAACTCTCTCATTGCCGAAAAACACCCAGCAGCAGAAACTCAGCTGTGAGAAGTCAGGGTGTGCAATCGCGACGATCTTCGCAGCGACACACCCGTGACATGCAGCCAGTCACTGAGCTCAGTGAGGCCGGTTTCACACGTCAGTGTCTCCGGTACGTGTGGTGACAGTTTCCTCACGTACCGGAGACACATGTAGACCCATTCAAATGAATAGATCTATGCACATCAGCGTGTTTTCACAGACCGTGTGTAAAACACACTGACATGTCCATTTTTTTCCAGCAGCACTGTCCGCAAAACGTGCACACGGAGAACTGTTCACACTGTCCTATATATGCACGGACGGCTGCCGAGGAAGAAGTGGCTACTATAAGCCTCTGTCCCCCGGCGGCCTTTGCTGAAAGCGGCTGTCATTCACCCCTGCCTGCCTGCGAGCAGAGGAGAACGATGAGCGGTATATTAAAGTGTGAATGACAGCAGGTGGGGGCTTTTGGGACTGTTACCCCATCATCCCACACCTGCTGTCGTTCAGACTTGAGGCTAGGTGCAGACGGTGCGGATTCTGCTGAGGAATTTTCCGCGCAGATTTTGGTAAATCCGCAGGTAAAATTACCTGCTTTTTACCTGCGGATTTACTGCGGATTTGATGCGGATTTTGTGCGGATTTCCCCAGCAGTTTCAGACCTGCGGATTTCTATTTAGAGCAGGTCTGACAACGCTGCAGAACTGCACAAAAGAAGTGACATGCTGCGGATTTAAATCCGCACCAAATCCGCGCGGAAAAATCCGCAGCATGTGCACTGCGGTTTTTTTTTTAACATTGCATATAATGCTACTGTACATCAGTTGCAGTTCTGCTGCAGATCTGCAGCGGAAAATCCGCTGCGAATCCGCAGCAGAATCCGCAACGTGTGCACATAGCCTTAATATACCGCTCATCGTTCTCCTCTGCTCACAGGCAGGCAGGGGTAAATGACAGCCGGCTTCAGCACCAGCCGCCGGGGGACAGCGGCTACAGTAGCCACTTCTTCCCTGGCGTCCGTCCGTGTGGTACTGATGCGGCACACTAGTGGCACACGTAGTACACACGGACATCCCCGGTACCGGAAATATACGGACGTGTGAAACCGGCCTTAGCCTAAGTGCAGACGGTGCGGATTCTGCTGAGGAATTTTCCGCGCAGATTTTGGTAAATCCGCAGGTAAAATGACCTGGGTTTTACCTGCGGATTTGCCGCGGTTTTTGTGGATTTCCCCTGCGTTTTCAGACCTGTGGATTCCTATTTAGAGCAGGTCTCATAACGCTGCGGAACTGCACAAAAGAAGTGACATGCTGCGGATTTAAATCCGCACCAAATCCGCCCGGAAAAATCCGCATGTGCACTGCGTTTTTTTTTTTTCCATTGAATGTAATGCTACTGTACATCACTTGCAGTTCTGCTGTGGATCCGCAGCAGAATCCGCAACGTGTGCACATAGCCTTAGTCTATGAGTCCGCGATCCGGAATAGCGTTTTGGACACAGCTCACCTGCGCTGCCTTCTACAACACAAGCACAGTGCATGGGATTTATAGCCCACTGTGCTCCTATTTGACGCTGTGTAAACTCACCCGCGAGTTTGGGGTCCACTTTCCAGAATATGTAAATCCCTTTCTCACCAATCAGATCACTGCTCCCATTACCAAACTTGCGTTGAAAATTTGTAAGCTGAACTGTGATTGGTAGTTTACAGGCTAGCCTGTCAGAGCCGCTCAGGAGCTGGGACACAAGTGACACAGCAGCGCTACAGCCTCCTCCTTCTGACACACGGTGTGGGCGGGCCCGGACAGTGGCGTCACGGAGCAGGGGGTTCCAGGCTGTGCTGGGCAGGCGGCTGGGGATGTGGATGCTGCTGCAATCCCCGCACTGGAGACGCGGGAGGATGTCAGGCCGGCAGCCCGGGACGTGCCGCTCTGCGCAGTGACCACGGAGCTGGGAATGGCTGAATCTGTAGCGGCTGCACCGGGCAGTGGAAGCGGCGGAGCGGGGACCGGGAGCATTGCGGCAGGAGACGGGGAGGACCGGGAGTCGCTGTCACTGGAGGAGATCCTGGAGCTATACAGCCAGCCCATTAATGAGGAGCAGGCATGGGCAGTGTGCTACCAGTGCTGCGCCGCGCTGCGGGCGGGGAGAGCCGAGCGGCCGAAGATCAAGGGAGCCGCGGAGATCCGCATCCGAAAGGACGGCGCTGTCAGTGTGAGCTGCGGGCCAGGTACGTGCGCGGCGGCGCCTCATTGGGGATGCGGGGACTCTGCGATCGCTCCCTAAATACCTGTCTGCCCGCATTGTCTTCCCATTCACACCCCAGAAGCCCCCCATTCCTCCCAGTCACACCCCAGAAACCCCCCATTCCTCCCAGTCACACCCCCTCCCCACCAACAGCCACTTACAAAGCCCCTAAAGCATTGGGTTTCCTTTGTCCTCTGGGACGCAGGGGGTTAATACCAGACCAACAATGGCATGTCCAACCCAACATGCCAGCGCACCCCGTGATGTCTGATCATCTGTGACATGTATTTCCTGCTGCCTGACACATAAGTCATCACTGATTGCTGATGGATAGGCCCATGGCCAGAAATGTGCAGGCGTGTGAGTCACTGGGGATAGTGGGGGGCTCTATGGGATGGGGCATAGTGTGAGATCTATTGGATGCGGGATAGTGGGGGGCTCTATGGGATGGGGGATAGTGTGAGATCTATGGGATGGGGTATAGTGGGGGGCTCTATGGGATGGGGGATAGTGTGAGATCTATGGGATGGAGCATAGTGGGGGGCTCTATGGGATGGGGCATAGTGTGAGATCTATGGGATGGGGGATAGTGGGGGGCTCTATGGGATGGGGATAGTGTGAGATCTATGGGATGGGGGATAGTGAGGGGCTCTATGGGATGCGGGATAGTGTGAGATCTATGGGATGGGGGATAGTGTGAGATCTGTGGGATGGGGAATAGTGGGGGGCTCTGGGATGGAGCATAGTGGGGGGCTCTGTGGGATGGGGAATAGTGGGGGGCTCTGGGATGGAGCATAGTGGGGGGCTCTGTGGGATGGAGCATAGTGGGGGCTCTATGGGATGGGGATAGTGTGAGATCTATGGGATGGAGGATAGTGGGGAGGCTCTATGGGATGGGGCATAGTGGGGGGCTCTATGGGATGGGGATAGTGGGGGGCTCTATGGGATGGGGGATGGGGCATAGTGTGAGATCTATGGGATGGAGAATAGTGTGGGGCTCTGGGATGGGGCATAGTGTGAGATCTATGGGATGGGGGATAGTGTGAGATCTATGGGATGTGGGATAGTGGGGGGCTCTATGGAATGGAGCATAGTGGGGGGCTTTATGGAATGGGGATAGTGTGAGATCTATGGGATGGGGATAATGGGGGGGCTCTATGGGATGGGGATAATGGGGGCTCTATGGGATGGGGATAGTGGGGGGCTCTATGGGATGGAGCATAGTGGGGGCTCTATGGGATGGGGCATAGTGTGAGATCTATGGGATGGGGGATAGTGTGAGATCTATGCAGGGTGGATAAAAATCATGATTTTTTTAAAAAAATCAAAAAAATCGGATTTTTTTGATTTAAATCGGATTTTTTTGATTTAAATCGGATTTTTTTGATTTAAATAGGATTTTTTAATCAAGTTGTACACAAGCAAAACTTTGTCTTTTTGCAAATCAAATTATTTTACACAAATAAAAATATTAAAACAGTTGATGATTATGAAACCTAATAATTTTTATTTGCACTATTAATCAGAATTGAACTACAGAGAGTAAGTACTTTTTAACAATAGCCTATCTCTAACGTTTGAAGTAAGCAAACATCTTCAGTGAATACATCAGTCCTTTAAGCCTACTGTTTATTTAGGACTTTTAATAGGAAAACTAGTTGTCCTGCTTTAGCAGTTCCTAAGCGGTTTCGGACTGTTGTGTGCACAAAACCAAATGAAGAAAACAATCTCTCTACTCCTGCCGATGAAGCCGATGCAGTCAGTAGCTGAGTAGCTACATTTATTATCTTCGCTGGAAGAACAAGTGATTGCGACTTCCACCAGTCCAGTAGTTCATTAACGACGTTATCTGCAAACATGTATTTTTGAAATGGTGCAGATTCACACTTCAATTTCAGCACAGTTGCCACAATGTCATGGTTAGTATTGGCGAGCCACTCCATTGCAGAGTTGATTTCCGCCTCAGATAGTTTTTTCCCTCTGTAGATGGGATGCAAGATATTGGCTAAATAGTATTCTTCTTTTAATGCTTGGTCCTTGCGGTGGTGTATTGCAACCTTTACATTGTTTGAGAGGTTCAAGTGATCTAGCGAACCTTCTAAATCTTTCCAAACTTCTGTGGCATCAGCTATGGTTGCAGTATCTTTCTGCATTTTATCCAACGCAATAGATATTGGCTTTAACCTTTCCAAAAGGTCCTCGGCATTTCTCTTCACACCAAGATTTAATACTTTGCTTCGTATATTAGCATCAATTTTATCCCGATGTGTTTCGCAAATGGACACTAATTTTGACCAGTTGTTAATAAACAGTTCCAAGTATTCAGCCAAGGTATTCCATCTAACATCTTGTGGTAGAACCAACTTCAGTCCTCCCATTTCCTTGTAGGTTGCATGTGCAAAATGATTATTGCGGAAATATTTAACAATTTCTACAACATGTTCCTTGACACCCGAAATATGCAGGTCTTTTGCCAAAAGATGCAACAAATGGGCAGAACAACCGTATGTAATGACATTTGTGTCATCCTCATGTGCCAGTTCCGCTCGCATTTTTGCCACATTGCTTGCGTTATCAGTAACTAAGCTCCTTACTTTACATCCAAACTGTTCTTGGCATTGGTGAATTGAGTTCTTAGCAATTTCAAGTAAATATTCAGCAGTATGTGAATTTCCAGATGTGTCGATTGTGTCTGTAAGGTAAGTTTCACCATCTTCTGTTGTGACACAAGTGCAAATTATGGGGTCGTTGTGGATGTTGCTCCAACCATCCAAGCTCATGTTAACAACTTTGTCTTTCAAATATTTTGTACAAGCCGCTCTTTCTTTGTCGTATACAGCCTGAAGATGTTTTCCTGAGATATCAAATCTACTTGGTGGTTTGTAGCCTGGTCTTATTTCTTCGATCATTTGTACAAACAATGGGTGTTCAACTAGTCGGAAAGAATTGGTTGCAAATATGAATTTAGCAATTAATTCATCAAAATGTTCTTTCTGGCTCGTCGTAGTCTTTAAGAGGAATTTTTCTACACTTTGCACGAAAAGTTTTTTGTTGGGCTGCTTTGTTGAAGTTGTACCCAGATATTGATTGTCACGTGCAGCACAAGCCATATTTGACCCTGAAAGCACAGTAATTAAAAATATAATTCGACTGCGTATTTGAAGAAATATAACGAAAATATTTTGAAACAAACTTTTTGAACAATGTAATGGTCCTCGTCCTATAAGGGCTGTCTCAAAAGTTATGCTACTCAAGTTTCCGGTGAAGTTGCTGTAATACTAGTAATATCAGAGCAACTGAAAAAAATTATGTCACAAAAGTTTTAAAAATGTTTTTTTAAAAAAATGGTCAATTTGGCAGACTTCAAATGTGAATTGTAGCCTACAATAAAAAAAAAATAGGCGTATACACACTCTTTTATTTTTACTTAACGTTAATCTTCTGTGAAATATTGCCTTAACATAAATTTAAATTCTATACTCCAGAACTAGTGCTAGAAATTTTTATTTTCATAGACTTTAACCATCCCAGTAAAACATCTGTTAAAATAGGTTGTAATTGCCAGACTTACCACTAGTGCTAGGGTCCTGGTGCATAAGAAGCTGTGGGGGTTCATTGACATTAGTTGTATCACTATCAACATCTTCATTTCCCTTCTGGTTGCAGTTTTCATAATGTGATTTCAAACGGCAAACAAGTCCTTGGATATCCTTTTGACAGTATTTGCACTTTGCTCTCCCACTTTTCTTTCCAAGCTCTGCTGGCATCTCAACAAAATGAACCCAAATAGGGTCTCTCTTACGACCTGCCATGGCTCACGCAGATCACTTCTGAAGTTTGATTGTTACTACAGCCAAGTACTGCTGACTGACTATCCAACAAGTTTGGGCATGTCAACTGAATGGAAAAAGAAACTGAAACCAAGCTACAGAAAGTGAAACCAAGCTAGAAGTGTGGAGTTAATTGAACAATGATTGAAAGTTTTAGATTTTAATCGTGATTTATATTAAAAAAATCTTTTGATTTAAATCAGTGATTTAAATCATGATTAAAATCACGATTTAAATCGATCTGATTTAAATAGAAAAAAATCATTTGATTTAAATCATGATTTAAATCGTTGATTTAAATCGGCGTGATTTAAATCAATCCACCCTGGATCTATGGGATGGGGATAGTGGGGGGACTCTATGGGATGGGGCTTAGTGGGGGGCTCTATGGGATGGGGATAGTGGGGGGCTCTATGGGATGGGGCATAGTGTGAGATCTATGGGATGGAGCATAGTGGGGGGCTCTATGGGATGGAGCATAGTGGGGGGATCTATGGGATGGGCATAGTGTGAGCTCTATGGGATGGGGAATAGTGGGGGGCTCTATGGGATGGAGCATAGTGGGGGGCTTTATGGGATGGGGCATAGTGTGAGATCTATGGGATGGGGGATAGTGGGGGGCTCTATGGGATGGGGCATAGTGGGGGGCTCTATGGGATAGGGGAAAGTGGGGGGCTCTATGGGATGGGGCATAGTGTGAGATCTATGGGATGGGGGATAGTGTGAGATCTGTGGGATGTGGGATAGTGGGGGGACTCTATGGGATGGGGCTTAGTGGGGGGCTCTATGGAATGCGGATAGTGGGGGGCTCTATGGGATGGGGCTTAGTGGGGGCTCTATGGAATGCGGATAGTGGGGGGCTCTATGGGATGGGGCATAGTGTGAGATCTATGGGATGGGGATAGTGGGGGGCTCTATGGGATGGAGCATAGTGGGGGGCTCTATGGGATGGAGCATAGTGGGGGGCTCTATGGGATGGGGCATAGTGTGAGATCTATGGGATGGGGCATAGTGTGAGATCTATGGGATGGGCATAGTGTGAGATCTATGGGATGGGGGATAGTGGGGGGCTCTATGGGATGGAGCATAGTGGGGGGCTTTATGGGATGGGGCATAGTGTGAGATCTATGGGATGGGGATAGTGTGAGATCTATGGGATGGGGGATAGTGGGGGGCTCTATGGGATGGGCATAGTGGGGGGCTCTATGGGATGGGGCATAGTGGGGGGCTCTATGGGATGGGGCATAGTGTGAGATCTATGGGATGAAGAATAGTGGGGGGCTCTATGGGTTGGGATAGTGCGAGATCTCTGAGATGGAGTAGTGTGGGGCTCTATGGGATGGGGCATAGTTAGGCGCTCTATGGGATGGGGTATAGTGGGGGGCTCTATGGGATGGGGATAGTGGGGGGCTCAATGGGATGGAGCATAGTGGGGGGGCTTTATGGGATGGGGCATAGTGTGAGATCTATGGATGAGGATAGTGTGAGATCTATGGGATGGGGGATAGTGGGGGGCTCTATGGGATGGGGATAGTGGGGGGGCTCTATCGGATGGGGCATAGTGGGGGGCTCTATGGTTTAGGGGATAGTGTGGGGCTCTATAGGATGGGGAGACAGTGGTGGGCTCTGTAGGATAGGGGGGAACAATTTAGGGTTCTATATGATGGGAATAGTGGGGGGGCTCTGTAGGATGGGGTATAATGGGGGCTCTGTGGGATGGGGAATAGTGTGAGATCTATGAGATGTGGATAGTGAGGGGCTCTATGGAATTGGGGATAGTGGGGGGCTTTGTAGAATGGGAAATAGTGGGGGGCTGTATAATGTTGGGTAATGTGAGCTATATGGGATGGGGATAGTGGGGGGCTTTGTAGGATGGGGATAGTGTGAGCTCTTTGGGATGTAGGGATAGTAGGGGGGCTCTCTAGGATAGGGGATAGTGGGGGCTCTTGGATGGGGATAGTGGGGGCTTTGTAGGATAGGGGGTAGTGTGAGCTCTATGGGATGAGTGATAATGGGGGGGGCTCTGTGGGAATAGTGGGGATTCTGTAGGATGGGGTAGTGTGAGCTCTATACAATGGGTGATAACGGGGGGCTCTATGATGGGGGACAGTGGCTGGCTATGTAGGATAGGAGGAACACTTTAGGGCTCTATATGATGTGGATAGTGGGGGCTCTGTAGGATTTGGGATAGTGTAGGGCTCTAAAGAATGGGGAATATCTGAGGACTCTGTGGAATGGGTCACGGTTATTACAGAGTATATTTTGTGGGATTCCTTGTGTCTCCATTTCCATCACATGATTCATTCTTCTATATTCATAGAGAGGCTTTCATGTTCTTGTTTTCATCAGAATTTTATGTCAGTATTTAGGAGGCAAATCCTGAAGGAACTGATGCAAGAGGAAAATGACTTCTCAGTGGATGTCTTCTCAATAAAGGCGTACTCTTCGGGAATATAATTAAAGGGGATGTGCTGGCAATATGTGCAAGACACCTGTCATCTCGCCCGCTATAAGGCCGGGATCACACATGCGAGACTCGGCCGTGTTTCTCGCATGTGTGATCCCGGCCTTACAGTCACAAAACGTTTCATACGATGGCTTCTGTTATCTGCTGTATATAATTCTGTGGTGCAGTATGTGTCCCATGGGCTGAGGTCCGAGTCATGTTCTTCCTCACCAAACTCTCCCAATCATGCCTTTATGGACCTTGCTTTGTGCACTTGGGAGAAGATGACGGCCTCCTCCAAATTTTACCCACATGGCTGGAAGCTACAATTGTCCAAAATTCAGCATTATTTCCCTTCACTGGAAGTAAGGGTCTTAGACAGGGGCGTAACTACAAAAATCGGAGCGCCATAGCAAGCTTTTACAGTGTGACTCATCACTCCACAGACCAGGTTTCTGCCGCTCCAGAGCCCAATGGTGGCGTCTTTACACCACTCCATCTGACTCTAGGCATTCTCTTTAATGAACTATGTGCCCAGTTTTCAGTTACCCCATCGGTAACTCTACATGGCCTCATCTTTGTTCCTGTGGTTCCTTAATGTTCCCACTATTGAACAATAACCCTCACTGTTGATTAATAGTTAGGGAGAAGAAATGTCATCATGACTTGACTTGTTACATCGGTGGCTCCTATTACAGGACCATGCCGGGATCAGTGAGGTCTGTGAACAAGCCAATCGTTCACAAATGTTAGTAAAGGCAAACAGTGCCCTAAAGTAAGCCCGCTCATGCTCGTGGAAATTAACGTTGCCCTGGTCATTTGGAGACCGTGAGTTCAGCGTGGTCCCTGTGTCCCACCACATCATTAGTGGCATGTAAGACAGGTGACATTACATGGATGTCCTTCATTAGTAGGGAGTGGTAATCCCACAGATCGGGGGGACTTCTCCCTGTCTCTTACACCTCTCCGGTGGAATTTCGCTCTTCTAGACTTAACCGAGCCAAGGAGACCGAAGGATTTTATAAGTCCGAGATGCTCTGTGGTTTCCATTCATCTTTCTTCACAGGAGATATTACAACATGTCAGTTGTTCTGTCCTGGCCTGGCATGAAATCTTTCGTTTTTCCATGCTCGTTACAGCAAATCCTACAGAATGTTAATGGCTTATGAAACTTCAAGGATCAGAAGAGGGGAGCTGCTCTTGTGACTCCGCGCCTCCAGCATTATTAGATTTTCTTTATGAATTATTTGGGGAATTGAATGCACTATTTTGGAGATTAATACTTATCAGTTGTGATTTTGTAGACCTTATCAAAGGGGTATCAGTAAACGCTCTTTTCACTGGCTGCAGTTGGTTGTGTAAAAAAAAAACCCAAAATCCCTCCCTGAGTCCGGTTCTGAGTCACTACCACTGCTCCTTATGTCTGTTATTTTCGATAGCGCTCCAGCCAATCGGTGATTGTTTTTTTTTTCTTTTTTAAGCAAACTGTGCCTGGGATGCAGGATTTTCAGAACCTCAATGGGACTCTGTCATCAGGATTTCTACCCCCAAACTATTTATATACATGTGTAGCTCTTCCAAAGACAAGTCCAGCAATACCTTTACATAGCCAGTCTGCTCCTCTATTACTGAGAAGGCTGCATTTTAATTAACATGCAAATGAGGCTGAAGTGCTCTGAATACACAGAAACCCTTCAGAAGCCTCTGTCACTATTACCTACAAAGTGCTGCCTTCCCCTGCATGACTGACGGCTCACTGGCTTCTAGATGCACAGCAGAGGAGCTGTCAGTCAAGCAGGTGGTAGGCGGGGATTAGAGCTGGAGTGACAAAGGCTTCAGATCTAAAGCCTCATCTGCATAATAATTGCTAATATTATTATTACACCTACTGCATATTGGATTAGGATAGGATTTTGTAGATGGAATTACCCCTTTAAAAGAAGCTTAAAAAGATGGAACATGTTATGTTCATTCGTTTTTTGCATTTTTTAAAAGCGGAAACTCATGGAGCAGCAGGAAAAAAATGAGGGTATGTGCACACAGTGTCTCTTTCAGGCGGATTCTACCTGAAAAAGCACTTACAAAAATTGTTAAAAAAAAATGAACATGTGCGCAACAATATCAAAAACAAATTGCCGTGCACATGTTCCATCTTTCTGAGCTTCCTGAAAGACGTGAAGCAGCTAGAAGAAGTCACTTGACCTTTCTTCTCTTTTGTTTGGAAGTTACTCACTAGTTTTTTCATACAGTAAAAAAATATTAATGATAATAAAAAAGGAGGTTATGATGGGTAAAAAAAAAAAAGGAAAAAGCTAACATGTAAGAGCAGCGGATTAAGATTAGAGCAAAATTCACCGCTTTTCACTTGGGGACTGATCCTTAAAGGAGATCCTTTTCTTTTCTTGGAGATTAGTAGTGACTTACGTGGCCGTCTCTACCTTCCTCCCTATTAATATAATATATGGAGTCAGCTAAGCTGATCGCTGTCTGACGCCGCTTTTGTCCAGCGACCAGCTGTGATCCCTGAGTGACGCAGTGACTGGTCACAGGTGATGAATGGATGGACATTGAACGGGACCAACAAATTGCTGTTTGTCGTTCTGCCCTGTATGGTAATTGCTCATCCTGCCACTCATCATTTTTAGGACCATGTGATAATATCGATAAGTTGCAAACTTAATATGAGCAATGAGCTGGGCAGGACACGCAGTGTACCGGTTGTATATAGCGGTGACTGGTTTGGTCGATGCATTAAGTTGGTGCATAAAAATGATCTGCCACGTGCATCTTCTGTAAATGCGATGTCGGACAGGTGGTATTGGTAACACCAGTTTACTGCTGTTTTTTTGCAGAATACAAGCTTCCAAAGATAACCGCTTACAGAAGGAGAAGCTGAGCACAATGATATATAGGTTTGTTGGAAAAGATTGAGTATACTGTAACTGTGTTTATTCATTGACATCCCTGGTGTTTGCATCAGTCCAGAGGGTGGTCTTACTAGTGATTGACAGTTCTATCTGCGTGCCATGCACAGTCATACAGGAAAGACTGTCAGTCACGGAATAGGACCGCCCACTGGACTCATGCAAGCAAACACCAGTGATTTCAATGAATAAAATGCAAGTTTTACTGAAACTTTTCCCACAAAGTGTATATTAAATCTAAACATCTCCCCCTGCTATACAACATCCTGCCTGCTGATCAGATGCCATTTTCAATATTGTCCTTTTAAGAAAGAACCCAAAAAATATTTGCGTTGGCAATCATTTTTCTCCTGGGATGGTCTAACCCATCTATAGTGAGATACATGCATTTGCTCTGTCTTGTTAAGGGCAGGCCTTTCAAATTGCAGACTTGAGATGATGGAGTTTCTATTACTCTTATTACGCCGCATATTTCATATATCAGCTTCGTCCTAATCCGCCAATATTATCAACTCGTATATGTAGTTTGTTTCTGGAGGGTCTCAGATTTTGAGACCTTTGGTAAAGACGTCATTGGGTGTGAAAGGGTTATATTTTCCTGGATTTCCTGTGATCCTAATTAGCCTTCGTTCAGACGTCTGCGTTTAACGTGTTCGTTAGTGACAGAATGCAGTGGGTTTATGTCCTGTGTGGCTGGTCACTGCTTATGTTTTTCAAGTGTTTCCCAAACATTAGACCTGTCCACTCGATCAAACGTACTCATTCAAATCAATGGGTTTGTTTGAAAAACGGGGAACACATGGATGACAAATGATGGGCAAGATTAGATGGAAGTTAAATACTACACGTTGATGAAAAACTGTCCTTTTTACTCCTACACACATAAGTCATTGTAATAATTTGAATGAGGTCTCGAGCTCAAATAATTCAGTGTAATGCAGACAAACCTGTGTTATTGTGTTATATTGTGTGCGATCCTTGGTGGAAATTCAGTACCAAAACTTCCTATATCTGAACAGGGCTCTGGACTAGTGAAGGGCGAGCGTACTCGAATAAGGTGTTATCTGAGCATGCTCGTGTCCTAATTGACTTTTCGGTTTACTTGAAAAAAAAAATGCTCACGTCCCCACGGCTGTATGGCTCGTGGCTGGTCGACATCCTCAACACATGCAGGGATTCTCTAACAAACAGGTCCAGATTTTACCTGTACAAACCTATAGCATTTCAGTGCTTGTTGGACTCGTTCTTCTGCTCGGTTTCTGACGAGCGTATGACACATTTTCATACAATTCGGACAATTTTCATCCATATTGTCATCCCTTTGTCTCTTTATGTCCATGTGACATCCGTTTTTATACATGATCACATACAGTTTCCTAGGTTAATACTGACATGTATCCATAAAAATTGGACGCCACACAGATGATCTATAGGATCCGATTTTTGTTTGCGTGCCCATAGACTTGTATAGGTGATATTTGGAACAGCCTAGTGCTTGCTAGGATTTTTTATTTTTTTTTTGCTTTGAAAGAAGTCACTTGATCAGAACAGCCTTACTGAATCATATTGGTGCATGTTTTGCCC
The DNA here is from genome assembly GCA_033576555.1 of Oophaga sylvatica. Classification (NCBI taxonomy): domain Eukaryota; kingdom Metazoa; phylum Chordata; class Amphibia; order Anura; family Dendrobatidae; genus Oophaga; species Oophaga sylvatica. The sequence continues at coordinate 309,527,370 of JARQOD010000006.1, forward strand.
CAGTTTTCAGTTGAATAGCACGTGTGTATAATATTCTCGTTTGAATGAGCCCTTAGACTGCATACAGTCATGGCCAAAAGTTTTGAGAATGACACAAATATTAATTTTTACAAAGTCTACTGCTTCACTTTTTCTAATGGCAATTTGCATATATTCCAGAATGTTATAAAGAGTGATCAGCTTAACAGCAATTACTTGCAAAGTCAATATTTGGCTAGAAAATGAACTTTATCCCCCAAAACACATTTCAACATCATTGCAGCCCTGCCTTAAAAGGACCAGCTAGCCTCTTTTCAGTGATTGCTCCATTAACACCGTGTGGGTGTTGATGAGGACATGGCTGGAGATCAATCTGTCATGATTAAGTAAGAATGATACCACTGGACACTTTAAAAGGAGGCTGGTGCTTGGCATCATTGTTTCTCTTCTGTTAACCATGGTTATCTCTAAAGAAACACGTGCAGTCATCATTGCAATGCACAAAAATGGCCTAACAGGGAAGAGTATCGCAGCTAGAAAGATTGCACCTAAGTCAACAATCTATCGCATCATCAAGAACTTCAAGGAGAGAGGTTCATTGTTGCCAAAAAGGCTTCAGGGCGCCCAAGAAAGACCAGCAAGCGCCAGGACCGTCTCTTAAACCCCTTCACCCCCAAGGGTGGTTTGCACGTTAATGACCGGGCCAATTTTTACAATTCTGACCACTGTCTCTTTATGAGGTTATAACTCTGGAACGCTTCAACGGATCTTCGCGATTCTGAGATTGTTTTCTCGTGACATATTGTACTTCACGTTAGAAGTAAAATTTCTTCGATATAACTTGCGTTTATTTTTGAAAAAAAACGCAAAGATGGCGAAAATTTTTAAAATTTTGCAATTTTCAAACTTTGAATTTTTTATTCCCTTAAAACAGAGAAATATATCACACAAAATAGTTAAGAAATAACATTTCCCACATGTCTACTTTACATCAGCACAATTTTGGAACCAAAATTTTTTTTTGTTAGGAAGTTATAAGGGTTAAAAGTTGAACCAGCGATTTCTCATTTTTACAACAAAATTTACAAAGCCATTTTTTTTTAGGGACCACCTCTCATTTGAAGTCACTTTGAGGGGTCTATATGGCAAAAAATACCCAAAAGTGACACCATTCTAAAAACTGCACCCTTCAAGGTACTCAAAACCACATTCAAGAAGATTATTAACCCTTCAGGTGCTTCACAGGAGCTGAAGCAACTTGGAAGGAAAAAATGAATATTTAACTTTTAGCCACAAAAATGATCTTTTACAAACTTTTTTTTTATTTTCACAAGGGTAAAAGGAGAAAAATGGACAGATAAGGTTGTTATGCAATTTCAACTGAGTACGCCAATACCCAATATGTGGGGGAAAACCACTGTTTGGGCACACGGCAGAGCTCGTAAGGGAAGGAGCGCCGTTTGACTTTTTCAAACTAAAATTGGCTGGAATTGAGATTGGACGCCATGTCGTGTTTGGAGAGCCCCTGATGCACCTAAACAGTGGAAACCCCCACAAGTGACACCATTTTGGAAACTAGACCCCCTAAGCTACTTATCTAGATCTGTTGTGAGCACTTTGAACCCCCAAGTGTTTCACAAAAGCTTATAATGCCTGGGTGTGGAAAAAAAAAAAAACAATTTTCCACAAAAATGATATGTTAGTTCCCAAATTTTTGAATTTTCCCAAGGAAATTGGACCCCAAAAGTTGTTGTCCAATTTGTCCTGAGTACGCTGATACCCCATATGTGGGGGGGGGGAATTGTTTGGGTGCACGGCAGGGCTTGGAAAGGAAGTAGTAACGTTTTGGAATGCAGACGTCTATGGGGTCATGTTCCGTTTGCAGTGCCCCAGATGAGCCTAAACAGTGGAAACCCCCACAAGTGACCCCATTTTGGAAACTATACCCCCTAAGGAACTTATCTAGATCTTTGGTGAGCACTTTTGAACCCCCAAGTGCTTCACACAAGTTTATAATGCCCGGGCATGAAAATAAAAAATCCTATTTTTTTCCCACAAAAATTATCTTTTTAGTCACTAATTTTTATTTTCCCAAGGGTAACAGGAGAAATTAGACCCCAAAAGTTGTTGTCCAATTTGTCCTGAGTACGCTGATACCCCATATGTGGGGGGGGGGAATTGTTTGGGTGCACGGCAGGGCTTGGAAAGGAAGTAGTAACGTTTTGGAATGCAGACGTCTATGGGGGTCATGTTCCGTTTGCAGTGCCCCAGATGAGCCTAAACAGTGGAAACCCCCCACAAGTGACCCCATTTTGGAAACTATACCCCCTAAGGAACTTATCTAGATCTTTGGTGAGCACTTTGAACCCCCAAGTGCTTCACACAATTTATAATGCCCGGGCATGAAAATAAAAAATCCTATTTTTTTCCCACAAAAATTATCTTTTAGTCACTAATTTTTTATTTTCCCAAGGTAACAGGAGAAATTAGACCCAAAAGTTGTTGTCCAATTTGTCCTGAGTACGCTGATACCCCATATGTGGGGGGGGGGGAATTGTTTGGGTGCACGGCAGGCTTGGAAAGGAAGTAGTAACGTTTTGGAATGCAGACGTCTATGGGGGTCATGTTCCGTTTGCAGTGCCCCAGATGAGCCTAAACAGTGGAAACCCCCCACAAGTGACCCCATTTTGGAAACTATACCCCCTAAGGAACTTATCTAGATCTTTGGTGAGCACTTTGAACCCCCAAGTGCTTCACACAAGTTTATAATGCCCGGGCATGAAAATAAAAAATCATTTTTTTTCCCACAAAAATTATCTTTTAGTCACTAATTTTTTATTTTCCCAAGGGTAACAGGAGAAATTGGACCACAAAATTTGTTGTCCAATTTGTCCTGAGTACGCTGATACCCCATATGTGGGGGGAACCACTGTTTGGGCGCACGGCAGAGCTCGGAATGGAAGGAGCACCATTTGACTTTTTCCAACCAAAATTGGCTGGAATTGAGATTGGATGCCATGTTGCATTTGGAGAGCCCCTGTGTGCCTAAACAGTGTAAACCCCCCACAAATGACCCCATTTTGGAAAACTAGACCCCTAAGGAACTTTTCTAGATCTTTGGTGAGCAATTTGAACCCCCAAGTGCTTCACACAAGTTTATAACGTAGAGCCGTAAAATTTAAAAATCATATTTTTTCCACAAAAATGATCTTTTCACCCCAATTTTTATTTTTCCAAGGGTAACAAGACTCCAAAAGTTATTGTGCAATTTGTCCTGAGTGCGCTGATACCCCATATGTGGGGGTAAAACCACTGTTTGGGTGCATGGCAGAGTTTGGAAGGGAAGGAGCGCCGTCTGACTTTTTCAACGCGAATTGGCTGGACGCCATGTCGTGTTTGGAAGCTCCTGATCTGCCTAAACAGTGGAAACCCCCATAAATGACACCATTTTGGAAACTAGACCCCTCAAGGAACTTACTAGATGTGTGGTGAGAACTTTTAACCCCATGGTTTTCACTAAAGTTTATAACGTACAGCCGAAAATAAAAAATCCTTTTTTTTTTTTACAAAAAATGAAATTTTTTTCGCCCCCAATATTTTATTTTCACAAGGGACAGAAAAATTGAACCCAAAAGTTGTTGTCCAATTTGTCCTGAGTACGCTGATTACCCAATATGGTGGGAGAAAACACTGTATGGGGCGCACGTCAGGGCTCGGAAGGGAAGTAGTGACGTTTTGGATTGCAGACTTGATGGAATGGCTGGGGGCGTCATGTCACAATTGGAGAGCCCCTGATGCACCTATACAGTGGAAACCCCCCACAAGTGACCCAATTTTGGCAAATAGACCCCACAAAACTTACTAGAGTGTGGTGAGCACTTGAACCCCGAAGTGCTTCACAGAAGTTTTAATAACGACAGCCGTAAAAATAAAAATTTTTTTTTTTACAAAAAATGATTTTTTTTTTTTTTTGCCCCCAATATTTTTATTTCACAAGGGTAACAGGAGAAATTGGAACCCAAAAGTTGTTGTCCAATTTGTCCTGAGTACGCTGATACCCAAAATGTGGGAGAAAACTACTGTATGGGCGCACGTCAGGGCTCGGAAGGGAAGTAGTGACGTTTTGGATTGCAGACTTTGATGGAATGGTCTGGGGGCTCAATGTCGCATTTGGAGAGCCCCTGATGCGCCTAAACAGTGGAAACCCCCCGCAAGTGACCCCATTTGGAAAATAGACCCCCACAAGGAAACTTGTCTAGATGTGTGGTGAGCACTTTTGAACCCCGAAGTGTCTTCACAGAAGTTTATAACGCACAGCCGTAAAAAAAAAAATCTTTTTTTTTTTTTTTTTTTTTTGCAAAAATGATTTTTTTGCCCCAATATTTTATTTTTAACAAGGGGTAACAGGAGAAATTGGACCCCAAAAGTTGTTGTCCAATTTGTCCTGAGTACGCTGATATCCAATATGTGGGAGAAAACCTTAGGGGACCTTTGGGGGGTCGAGGGAATATGACTTTTTGATTGCAACTTTTATGGAAGGGGGTGGGGGCGTTCATATCGCTTTGGAACCCCTTTGCCCAAACAGGGGAAACCCCAACAAGGGCCCCATTTGGAAAAAATAACCCCACAAGGGAAATTACTAGATGGTGGGACGTTGAAGCCCCAAGTCTTCACAGAATTATAAAAGTACACCCCAAAAAAAAAAAAAAAAAATTTTTTTTTTTACAAAAATAATTTTTTCCCCCCCCATTTTTTTTTTCCCAAGGGTCAAAAAATAGGAAAATTTGGGGACAAAAACTTTGGGGGGCCAGAATAGCGATACCCATATTTGGGGATAAATACTGTTTGGACCATGGAGAGCTGAGAAGTGAAGGGCACCCCCCTTTACTTTTTAACCAGAATTGGGCTGGAATTGAATCAACCCATTCACTTTGGAACCCCGATTTGCCAAACACGGAAACCCCCCCCCAAATTTTAACTCCAACCCTAACCCCAACACACCCCTAACCCAGTCCCAACCCAACCAAAAAAACCAACCCTAACACCCCCAAAACCCCCCCTAACCCAATCCAAAAATTTTGCGCCAACCCAACCCCAACTTTTAAAAACCCAACCCCCAAACCCCAAACCCAATGGAAAATGGAAAAAAAACTTTTTTTTAATTTTTTTTTTTTTCCCTTTTTAAGGGGGAAAAAAGGGGGGTTTATTTATATTTATAGCGGGTTTTTTTTATTGGCAGCTGTCATGCAAAA
>JARQOD010000006.1:309532700-309614571 GCA_033576555.1 Oophaga sylvatica
GCTTAGTGGGGGCTCTATGGATGGGGATAGTGGGGGGCTCTATGGGATGGGGCATAGTGTGAGACTATGGGATGGGAGATAGTGGGGGGCTCTATGGGATGGAGCATAGTGGGGGATCTATGGGATGGGCATAGTGGTGGGCTCTATGGGATGGGGAATAGTGGGGGGTCTATGGGATGGGCATAGTGGGGGCTTATGGGATGGGGAATAGTGTGAGATCTATGGGATGGGGATAGTGGGGGGCTTCTATGGGATGGGGCATAGTGGGGGCTCTATGGGATAGGGGAAGTGGGGGGCTCTATGGGATGGGGCATAGTGGGGACTATGGGATGGGGATAGTGGGGATCTTGGGATGGGGATAGTGGAGGGATCTATGGGATGGGGCTTAGTGGGAGGTCTTGGAATGGGGATAGTGGGGGGCTCTATGGGATGGGGCTTAGTGGGGGGCTCTATGGAATGCGGATAGTGGGGGGCTCTATGGGATGGGCATAGTGTGAGATCTATGGGATGGGGATAGTGGGGGGCTCTATGGGATGGAGCATAGTGGGGGGCTCTATGGGATGGAGCATAGTGGGGGGCTCTATGGGATGGGGCATAGTGTGAGATCTATGGGATGGGGCATAGTGTGAGATCTATGGGATGGGGCATAGTGTGAGATCTATGGGATGGGGGATAGTGGGGGGCTCTATGGGATGGAGCATAGTGGGGGGCTTTATGGGATGGGGCATAGTGTGAGATCTATGGGATGGGGATAGTGTGAGATCTATGGGATGGGGGATAGTGGGGGGCTCTATGGGATGGGGCATAGTGGGGGGCTCTATGGGATGGGGCATAGTGGGGGGCTCTATGGGATGGGGCATAGTGTGAGATCTATGGGATGAAGAATAGTGGGGGGCTCTATGGGTTGGGATAGTGCGAGATCTCTGAGATGGAGTAGTGTGGGGCTCTATGGGATGGGGCATAGTTAGGCGCTCTATGGGATGGGGTATAGTGGGGGGCTCTATGGGATGGGGGATAGTGGGGGGCTCAATGGGATGGAGCATAGTGGGGGGGCTTTATGGGATGGGGCATAGTGTGAGATCTATGGGATGAGGATAGTGTGAGATCTATGGGATGGGGGATAGTGGGGGGCTCTATGGGATGGGGATAGTGGGGGGGCTCTATCGGATGGGGCATAGTGGGGGGCTCTATGGTTTAGGGGATAGTGTGGGGCTCTATAGGATGGGGAGACAGTGGTGGGCTCTGTAGGATAGGGGGAACAATTTAGGGTTCTATATGATGGGAATAGTGGGGGGGCTCTGTAGGATGGGGTATAATGGGGGCTCTGTGGGATGGGGAATAGTGTGAGATCTATGAGATGTGGATAGTGAGGGGCTCTATGGAATTGGGGATAGTGGGGGGCTTTGTAGAATGGAAATAGTGGGGGGCTGTATAATGTTGGGTAATGTGAGCTATATGGGATGGGGATAGTGGGGGCTTTGTAGGATGGGGATAGTGTGAGCTCTTTGGGATGTAGGGATAGTAGGGGGGCTCTCTAGGATAGGGGATAGTGGGGGCTCTTGGATGGGGATAGTGGGGGCTTTGTAGGATAGGGGGTAGTGTGAGCTCTATGGGATGAGTGATAATGGGGGGGGCTCTGTGGGAATAGTGGGGATTCTGTAGGATGGGGTAGTGTGAGCTCTATACAATGGGTGATAACGGGGGCTCTATGATGGGGGACAGTGGCTGGCTATGTAGGATAGGAGGAACACTTTAGGGCTCTATATGATGTGGATAGTGGAGGGCTCTGTAGGATTTGGGATAGTGTAGGGCTCTAAAGAATGGGGAATATCTGAGGACTCTGTGGAATGGGTCACGGTTATTACAGAGTATATTTTGTGGGATTCCTTGTGTCTCCATTTCCATCACATGATTCATTCTTCTATATTCATAGAGAGGCTTTCATGTTCTTGTTTTCATCAGAATTTTATGTCAGTATTTAGGAGGCAAATCCTGAAGGAACTGATGCAAGAGGAAAATGACTTCTCAGTGGATGTCTTCTCAATAAAGGCGTACTCTTCGGGAATATAATTAAAGGGGATGTGCTGGCAATATGTGCAAGACACCTGTCATCTCGCCCGCTATAAGGCCGGGATCACACATGCGAGACTCGGCCGTGTTTCTCGCATGTGTGATCCCGGCCTTACAGTCACAAAACGTTTCATACGATGGCTTCTGTTATCTGCTGTATATAATTCTGTGGTGCAGTATGTGTCCCATGGGCTGAGGTCCGAGTCATGTTCTTCCTCACCAAACTCTCCCAATCATGCCTTTATGGACCTTGCTTTGTGCACTTGGGAGAAGATGACGGCCTCCTCCAAATTTTACCCACATGGCTGGAAGCTACAATTGTCCAAAATTCAGCATTATTTCCCTTCACTGGAAGTAAGGGTCTTAGACAGGGGCGTAACTACAAAAATCGGAGCGCCATAGCAAGCTTTTACAGTGTGACTCATCACTCCACAGACCAGGTTTCTGCCGCTCCAGAGCCCAATGGTGGCGTCTTTACACCACTCCATCTGACTCTAGGCATTCTCTTTAATGAACTATGTGCCCAGTTTTCAGTTACCCCATCGGTAACTCTACATGGCCTCATCTTTGTTCCTGTGGTTCCTTAATGTTCCCACTATTGAACAATAACCCTCACTGTTGATTAATAGTTAGGGGAGAAGAAATGTCATCATGACTTGACTTGTTACATCGGTGGCTCCTATTACAGGACCATGCCGGGATCAGTGAGGTCTGTGAACAAGCCAATCGTTCACAAATGTTAGTAAAGGCAAACAGTGCCTAAAGTAAGCCCGCTCATGCTCGTGGAAATTTAACGTTGCCCTGGTCATTTGGAGACCGTGAGTTCAGCGTGGTCCCTGTGTCCCACCACATCATTAGTGGCATGTAAGACAGGTGACATTACATGGATGTCCTTCATTAGTAGGGAGTGGTAATCCCACAGATCGGGGGGACTTCTCCCTGTCTCTTACACCTCTCCGGTGGAATTTCGCTCTTCTAGACTTAACCGAGCCAAGGAGACCGAAGGATTTTATAAGTCCGAGATGCTCTGTGGTTTCCATTCATCTTTCTTCACAGGAGATATTACAACATGTCAGTTGTTCTGTCCTGGCCTGGCATGAAATCTTTCGTTTTTCCATGCTCGTTACAGCAAATCCTACAGAATGTTAATGGCTTATGAAACTTCAAGGATCAGAAGAGGGGAGCTGCTCTTGTGACTCCGCGCCTCCAGCATTATTAGATTTTCTTTATGAATTATTTGGGGAATTGAATGCACTATTTTGGAGATTAATACTTATCAGTTGTGATTTTGTAGACCTTATCAAAGGGGTATCAGTAAACGCTCTTTTCACTGGCTGCAGTTGGTTGTGTAAAAAAAAAACCCAAAATCCCTCCTGAGTCCGGTTCTGAGTCACTACCACTGCTCCTTATGTCTGTTATTTTCGATAGCGCTCCAGCCAATCGGTGATTGTTTTTTTTTTCTTTTTAAGCAAACTGTGCCTGGGATGCAGGGATTTTCAGAACCTCAATGGGACTCTGTCATCAGGATTTCTACCCCCAAACTATTTATATACATGTGTAGCTCTTCCAAAGACAAGTCCAGCAATACCTTTACATAGCCAGTCTGCTCCTCTATTACTGAGAAGGCTGCATTTTAATTAACATGCAAATGAGGCTGAAGTGCTCTGAATACACAGAAACCCTTCAGAAGCCTCTGTCACTATTACCTACAAAGTGCTGCCTTCCCCTGCATGACTGACGGCTCACTGGCTTCTAGATGCACAGCAGAGGAGCTGTCAGTCAAGCAGGTGGTAGGCGGGGATTAGAGCTGGAGTGACAAAGGCTTCAGATCTAAAGCCTCATCTGCATAATAATTGCTAATATTATTATTACACCTACTGCATATTGGATTAGGATAGGATTTTGTAGATGGAATTACCCCTTTAAAAGAAGCTTAAAAAAGATGGAACATGTTATGTTCATTCGTTTTTGCATTTTTTAAAAGCGGAAACTCATGGAGCAGCAGGAAAAAAATGAGGGTATGTGCACACAGTGTCTCTTTCAGGCGGATTCTACCTGAAAAAGCACTTACAAAAATTGTTAAAAAAAAATGAACATGTGCGCAACAATATCAAAAACAAATTGCCGTGCACATGTTCCATCTTTCTGAGCTTCCTGAAAGACGTGAAGCAGCTAGAAGAAGTCACTTGACCTTTCTTCTCTTTTGTTTGGAAGTTACTCACTAGTTTTTTCATACAGTAAAAAAATATTAATGATAATAAAAAAGGAGGTTATGATGGGTAAAAAAAAAAAGGAAAAAGCTAACATGTAAGAGCAGCGGATTAAGATTAGAGCAAAATTCACCGCTTTTCACTTGGGGACTGATCCTTAAAGGAGATCCTTTTCTTTTCTTGGAGATTAGTAGTGACTTACGTGGCCGTCTCTACCTTCCTCCCTATTAATATAATATATGGAGTCAGCTAAGCTGATCGCTGTCTGACGCCGCTTTTGTCCAGCGACCAGCTGTGATCCCTGAGTGACGCAGTGACTGGTCACAGGTGATGAATGGATGGACATTGAACGGGACCAACAAATTGCTGTTTGTCGTTCTGCCCTGTATGGTAATTGCTCATCCTGCCACTCATCATTTTTAGGACCATGTGATAATATCGATAAGTTGCAAACTTAATATGAGCAATGAGCTGGGCAGGACACGCAGTGTACCGGTTGTATATAGCGGTGACTGGTTTGGTCGATGCATTAAGTTGGTGCATAAAAATGATCTGCCACGTGCATCTTCTGTAAATGCGATGTCGGACAGGTGGTATTGGTAACACCAGTTTACTGCTGTTTTTTTGCAGAATACAAGCTTCCAAAGATAACCGCTTACAGAAGGAGAAGCTGAGCACAATGATATATAGGTTTGTTGGAAAAGATTGAGTATACTGTAACTTGTGTTTATTCATTGACATCCCTGGTGTTTGCATCAGTCCAGAGGGTGGTCTTACTAGTGATTGACAGTTCTATCTGCGTGCCATGCACAGTCATACAGGAAAGACTGTCAGTCACGGAATAGGACCGCCCACTGGACTCATGCAAGCAAACACCAGTGATTTCAATGAATAAAATGCAAGTTTTACTGAAACTTTTCCCACAAAGTGTATATTAAATCTAAACATCTCCCCCTGCTATACAACATCCTGCCTGCTGATCAGATGCCATTTTCAATATTGTCCTTTTAAGAAAGAACCCAAAAAATATTTGCGTTGGCAATCATTTTTCTCCTGGGATGGTCTAACCCATCTATAGTGAGATACATGCATTTGCTCTGTCTTGTTAAGGGCAGGCCTTTCAAATTGCAGACTTGAGATGATGGAGTTTCTATTACTCTTATTACGCCGCATATTTCATATATCAGCTTCGTCCTAATCCGCCAATATTATCAACTCGTATATGTAGTTTGTTTCTGGAGGGTCTCAGATTTTGAGACCTTTGGTAAAGACGTCATTGGGTGTGAAAGGGTTATATTTTCCTGGATTTCCTGTGATCCTAATTAGCCTTCGTTCAGACGTCTGCGTTTAACGTGTTCGTTAGTGACAGAATGCAGTGGGTTTATGTCCTGTGTGGCTGGTCACTGCTTATGTTTTTCAAGTGTTTCCCAAACATTAGACCTGTCCACTCGATCAAACGTACTCATTCAAATCAATGGGTTTGTTTGAAAAACGGGGAACACATGGATGACAAATGATGGGCAAGATTAGATGGAAGTTAAATACTACACGTTGATGAAAAACTGTCCTTTTTACTCCTACACACATAAGTCATTGTAATAATTTGAATGAGGTCTCGAGCTCAAATAATTCAGTGTAATGCAGACAAACCTGTGTTATTGTGTTATATTGTGTGCGATCCTTGGTGGAAATTCAGTACCAAAACTTCCTATATCTGAACAGGGCTCTGGACTAGTGAAGGGCGAGCGTACTCGAATAAGGTGTTATCTGAGCATGCTCGTGTCCTAATTGACTTTTCGGTTTACTTGAAAAAAAAAATGCTCACGTCCCCACGGCTGTATGGCTCGTGGCTGGTCGACATCCTCAACACATGCAGGGATTCTCTAACAAACAGGTCCAGATTTTACCTGTACAAACCTATAGCATTTCAGTGCTTGTTGGACTCGTTCTTCTGCTCGGTTCTGACGAGCGTATGACACATTTTCATACAATTCGGACAATTTTCATCCATATTGTCATCCCTTTGTCTCTTTATGTCCATGTGACATCCGTTTTTATACATGATCACATACAGTTTCCTAGGTTAATACTGACATGTATCCATAAAAATTGGACGCCACACAGATGATCTATAGGATCCGATTTTTGTTTGCGTGCCCATAGACTTGTATAGGTGATATTTGGAACAGCCTAGTGCTTGCTAGGATTTTTTATTTTTTTTTGCTTTGAAAGAAGTCACTTGATCAGAACAGCCTTACTGAATCATATTGGTGCATGTTTTGCCCAGTTTTCAGTTGAATAGCACGTGTGTATAATATTCTCGTTTGAATGAGCCCTTAGACTGCATACAGTCATGGCCAAAAGTTTTGAGAATGACACAAATATTAATTTTTACAAAGTCTACTGCTTCACTTTTTCTAATGGCAATTTGCATATATTCCAGAATGTTATAAAGAGTGATCAGCTTAACAGCAATTACTTGCAAAGTCAATATTTGGCTAGAAAATGAACTTTATCCCCCAAAACACATTTCAACATCATTGCAGCCCTGCCTTAAAAGGACCAGCTAGCCTCTTTTCAGTGATTGCTCCATTAACACCGGTGTGGGTGTTGATGAGGACATGGCTGGAGATCAATCTGTCATGATTAAGTAAGAATGATACCACTGGACACTTTAAAAGGAGGCTGGTGCTTGGCATCATTGTTTCTCTTCTGTTAACCATGGTTATCTCTAAAGAAACACGTGCAGTCATCATTGCAATGCACAAAAATGGCCTAACAGGGAAGAGTATCGCAGCTAGAAAGATTGCACCTAAGTCAACAATCTATCGCATCATCAAGAACTTCAAGGAGAGAGGTTCATTGTTGCCAAAAAGGCTTCAGGGCGCCCAAGAAAGACCAGCAAGCGCCAGGACCGTCTCTTAACCCCTTCACCCCCAAGGGTGGTTTGCACGTTAATGACCGGGCCAATTTTTACAATTCTGACCACTGTCTCTTTATGAGGTTATAACTCTGGAACGCTTCAACGGATCTTCGCGATTCTGAGATTGTTTTCTCGTGACATATTGTACTTCACGTTAGAAGTAAAATTTCTTCGATATAACTTGCGTTTATTTTTGAAAAAAAACGCAAAGATGGCGAAAATTTTTAAATTTTGCAATTTTCAAACTTTGAATTTTTATTCCCTTAAAACAGAGAAATATATCACACAAAATAGTTAAGAAATAACATTTCCCACATGTCTACTTTACATCAGCACAATTTTGGAACCAAAATTTTTTTTTTGTTAGGAAGTTATAAGGGTTAAAAGTTGACCAGCGATTTCTCATTTTTACAACAAAATTTACAAAGCCATTTTTTTTAGGGACCACCTCTCATTTGAAGTCACTTTGAGGGGTCTATATGGCAGAAAATACCCAAAAGTGACACCATTCTAAAAACTGCACCCTTCAAGGTACTCAAAACCACATTCAAGAAGATTATTAACCCTTCAGGTGCTTCACAGGAGCTGAAGCAACTTGGAAGGAAAAAATGAATATTTAACTTTTTAGCCACAAAAATGATCTTTTACAAACTTTTTTTTTATTTTCACAAGGGTAAAAGGAGAAAATGGACAGATAAGGTTGTTATGCAATTTCAACTGAGTACGCCAATACCCAATATGTGGGGGGAAAACCACTGTTTGGGCACACGGCAGAGCTCGTAAGGGAAGGAGCGCCGTTTGACTTTTTCAAACTAAAATTGGCTGGAATTGAGATTGGACGCCATGTCGTGTTTGGAGAGCCCCTGATGCACCTAAACAGTGGAAACCCCCACAAGTGACACCATTTTGGAAACTAGACCCCCTAAGCTACTTATCTAGATCTGTTGTGAGCACTTTGAACCCCAAGTGTTTCACAAAAGCTTATAATGCCTGGGTGTGGAAAAAAAAAAAAACAATTTTCCACAAAAATGATATGTTAGTCCCAAATTTTTGAATTTTCCCAAGGAAATTGGACCCCAAAAGTTGTTGTCCAATTTGTCCTGAGTAGCTGATACCCCATATGTGGGGGGGGGGGAATTGTTTGGGTGCACGGCAGGGCTTGGAAAGGAAGTAGTAACGTTTTGGAATGCAGACGTCTATGGGGGTCATGTTCCGTTTGCAGTGCCCCAGATGAGCCTAAACAGTGGAAACCCCCACAAGTGACCCCATTTTGGAAACTATACCCCCTAAGGAACTTATCTAGATCTTTGGTGAGCACTTTGAACCCCCAAGTGCTTCACACAAGTTTATAATGCCCGGGCATGAAAATAAGAAATCCTATTTTTTTCCCACAAAAATTATCTTTTAGTCACTAATTTTTTATTTTCCCAAGGGTAACAGGAGAAATTAGACCCCAAAAGTTTGTCCAATTTGTCCTGAGTACGCTGATACCCCATATGTGGGGGGGGGGAATTGTTTGGGTGCACGGCAGGGCTTGGAAAGGAAGTAGTAACGTTTTGGAATGCAGACGTCTATGGGGGTCATGTTCCGTTTGCAGTGCCCCAGATGAGCCTAAACAGTGGAAACCCCCACAAGTGACCCCATTTTGGAAACTATACCCCCTAAGGAACTTATCTAGATCTTTGGTGAGCACTTTGAACCCCCAAGTGCTTCACACAAGTTTATAATGCCCGGGCATGAAAATAAAAAATCCTATTTTTTTCCCACAAAAATTATCTTTTAGTCACTAATTTTTTATTTTCCCAAGGGTAACAGGAGAAATTAGACCCCAAAAGTTGTTGTCCAATTTGTCCTGAGTACGCTGATACCCCATATGTGGGGGGGGGGGAATTGTTTGGGTGCACGGCAGGGCTTGGAAAGGAAGTAGTAACGTTTTGGAATGCAGACGTCTATGGGGGTCATGTTCCGTTTGCAGTGCCCCAGATGAGCCTAAACAGTGGAAACCCCCCACAAGTGACCCCATTTTGGAAACTATACCCCCTAAGGAACTTATCTAGATCTTTGGTGAGCACTTTGAACCCCCAAGTGCTTCACACAAGTTTATAATGCCCGGGCATGAAAATAAAAAATCCTATTTTTTTCCCACAAAAATTATCTTTTAGTCACTAATTTTTTATTTTCCCAAGGGTAACAGGAGAAATTGGACCACAAAATTTGTTGTCCAATTTGTCCTGAGTACGCTGATACCCCATATGTGGGGGGAACCACTGTTTGGGCGCACGGCAGAGCTCGGAATGGAAGGAGCACCATTTGACTTTTTCCAACCAAAATTGGCTGGAATTGAGATTGGATGCCATGTTGCATTTGGAGAGCCCCTGATGTGCCTAAACAGTGTAAACCCCCCACAAATGACCCCATTTTGGAAACTAGACCCCCTAAGGAACTTTTCTAGATCTTTGGTGAGCAATTTGAACCCCCAAGTGCTTCACACAAGTTTATAACGTAGAGCCGTAAAATTTAAAAATCATATTTTTTCCACAAAAATGATCTTTTCACCCCAATTTTTATTTTTCCAAGGGTAACAAGACTCCAAAAGTTATTGTGCAATTTGTCCTGAGTGCGCTGATACCCCATATGTGGGGGTAAACCACTGTTTGGGTGCATGGCAGAGTTTGGAAGGGAAGGAGCGCCGTCTGACTTTTTCAACGCAGAATTGGCTGGACGCCATGTCGTGTTTGGAGAGCTCCTGATCTGCCTAAACAGTGGAAACCCCCATAAATGACACCATTTTGGAAACTAGACCCCTCAAGGAACTTATCTAGATGTGTGGTGAGAACTTTTAACCCCCAGGTGTTTCACTAAAGTTTATAACGTACAGCCGTAAAATAAAAAATCCTTTTTTTTTTTTACAAAAATGATTTTTTCGCCCCCAATATTTTATTTTCACAAGGGTAACAGAAGAAATTGGAACCCAAAAGTTGTTGTCCAATTTGTCCTGAGTACGCTGATACCCAATATGTGGGAGAAAACTACTGTATGGGCGCACGTCAGGGCTCGGAAGGGAAGTAGTGACGTTTTGGATTGCAGACTTTGATGGAATGGTCTGGGGGCGTCATGTCACATTTGGAGAGCCCCTGATGCACCTATACAGTGGAAACCCCCCACAAGTGACCCAATTTTGGCAAATAGACCCCACAAGGAACTTATCTAGATGTGTGGTGAGCACTTTGAACCCCGAAGTGCTTCACAGAAGTTTATAACGTACAGCCGTAAAAATATAAAATCTTTTTTTTTTTACAAAAATGATTTTTTCGCCCCAATATTTTATTTTCACAAGGGTAACAGGAGAAATTGGAACCCAAAAGTTGTTGTCCAATTTGTCCTGAGTACGCTGATACCCAATATGTGGGAGAAAACTACTGTATGGGCGCACGTCAGGGCTCGGAAGGGAAGTAGTGACGTTTTGGATTGCAGACTTTGATGGAATGGTCTGGGGGCGTCATGTCGCATTTGGAGAGCCCCTGATGCGCCTAAACAGTGGAAACCCCCCGCAAGTGACCCCATTTTGGAAAATAGACCCCACAAGGAACTTGTCTAGATGTGTGGTGAGCACTTTGAACCCCGAAGTGCTTCACAGAAGTTTATAACGCACAGCCGTAAAATAAAAAATCTTTTTTTTTTTTTTTTTGCAAAAATGATTTTTTTGCCCCAATATTTTATTTTTACAAGGGTAACAGGAGAAATTGGACCCCAAAAGTTGTTGTCCAATTTGTCCTGAGTACGCTGATATCCAATATGTGGGAGAAAACTACTGTATGGGTACACGTTGGGGCTCGGAAGGGAAGTAGTGACGTTTTGGATTGCATACTTTGATGGAATGGTCTGGGGGCGTCATATCGCATTTGGAGAGCCCCTGATGCGCCTAAACAGTGGAAATCCCCAACAAGTGACCCCATTTTGGAAAATAGACCCACAAGGAACTTATCTAGATGTGTGGTGAGCGCTATGAAGCCCCAAGTGCTTCACAGAAGTTTATAATGTACAGCCGTAAAAACAAAAAAATAATTTTTTTTGTACAAAAATGATATTTTCGCCCCAGTTTTTTATTTTCCCAAGGGTAGCAGAAGAAATAGGACAAATTGCACAATAACTCTTGGGGTCCAGAGTACGCTGATACCCATATGTGGGGATAAACTACTGTTTGGACGCATGGCAGAGCTGAGAAGTGAAGGAGCACCCTTTGACTTTTTCAACGCAGAATTGGCTGGAATTGAGATCAGACGCCATGTCACATTTGGAGAGCCCCTGATGTGCCTAAACAGCGGAAACCCCCAATTCTAACTCCAACCCTAACCCCAACACACCCCTAACCCTAGTCCCAACCCTAACCACAAACCTAACCCTAACACACCCCTAATCCCAACCCTAACCCTAATCCTAACTTTAGCGCCAACCCTAACCCTAACTTTAGCCGCAACCCTAACCCTAACCCTAATGGGAAAATGGAAATAAATACTTTTTTTTAATTTTATTATTTTTCCCTTACTAAGGGGGTGATAAAGGGGGGTTTGATTTACTATTTATAGCGGGTTTTTATGATTGGCAGCTGTCATGCTAAAAGACGCTTTTTATTGCAAAAATAGTTTTTGCATCATCACATTTTGAGAGCTATAATTTTTGCATATTTTGGCCCACAGAGTCATGTGAGGTCTTATTTTTTGCGGGACGAGTTGACGTTTTTATTGGTACCATTTTTGAGCACGTGACGTTTTTTGATCGCTTTTTATTTCGATTTTTGGGAGGTTAGAATGAACAAAAATCAGCAATTCATGAATTTCTTTTGGGGGAGGCGTTTATACGGTTCCGCGTGTGGTAAAATTGATAAAGCAGTTTTATTCTTCGGGTCAGTACGATTATGGCGATACCTCATTTATATCATTTTTTCATGTTTTGGCGCTTTTATAGAATAAAAACAATTTTATATAAAAAATAATTATTTTTGCATCGCTTTATTCTGCGAGCTATAACTTTTTTATTTTTTCGCTGATGATGCTGTATGATGGCTCGTTTTTTGCGGGACAAGATGACGTTTTCAGCAGTACCATGTTTTTTTATATCGGTCTTTTTGATCGCGTGTTATTCCACTTTTTGTTCGGCGGTATGATGATAAAGCATTGATTTTTTGCTTCGTTTTTTTTTTTTTTTTAAGGGGTTCACTGAAGGGGTTAACTAGTGGGACAATTTTATAGGGGGGGTCGTTACGGACGCGGCGATACCAAATATGTGTACTTTTATTGCTTTGTTTTTTTTATTTACAGGAAGAAGTGAATTTATTGGGGAATATATATATTTTTTTTTATTTATTTTGGATTTTTTTTTAAAACATGTTTATTTTTATATTTTTAACTTTTTTACTTTGTCCCAGGGTGGGACATCACAGTATTTTATCAGATCGCTGGTGTGACAGTGTGCACAGCACTCTGTCACACCAGCGATCGCTCAGGCAGTGCAGCAGGCTTCTCAGTGCCTGCTCTCGGCAGGCACTGAGGTAGCCGCCTCCCTCCAGGACCCCGGCGCCATCTTGGATCCGGGTCCTGGGAGGGAGGAAGCCCTCAGAACAGCGCGATCACATCGTGCTGCTCTGAGGGTCTCAGGGGGGCGCGCAGGGAGCCCCCACCCTGCGCGATCCTCCCCTGTGCCCCCAGTACACCGCGATCATGTTTGATCGCGGTGTGCAAGGGGTTAATGTGCCGGGAGCGGTCCGTGACCGCTCCTGACACACAGTCATGGGTGTCAGCTGTGATAATCAGCTGACACCCGGGTGCGATCGGCTGCGCTCCCCCCGGGAGCGCGTCCGATCGCACGAGACGTACTATCCCGTCCATGGTCATACAGGCCCAGGTACCATGGACGGGATAGTACGTCCGATGGCAGTAAGGGGTTAAAAGTGTTTCAGCTGTGGGATCGGGCTACCAGCAGTGCAGAGCTTGCTCAGGAATGGCAGCAGGCAGGTGTGAGTGCATCTGCACGCACTGTGAGGCGGAGACTCTTGGAGCAAGGCCTGGTCTCAAGGAGGACAGCAAAGAAGCCACTTCTCTCCAGAAAAAAACATCATGGACAGACTGATATTTTGCAAAAGGTACAGGCAGTGGACTGCTGAGGACTGGGGTAAAGTTATTTTCTCTGATGAATCCCCTTTTCGATTGTTTGGGACATCAGGAAAACGCCTCATTCAGAGAAGACAAGGTGAGCGCTACAACCAGTCTTGTCTCATGCCAACTGTTAAGCATCCTGAAACCATTCATGTGTGGGGTTGCTTCTCAGCCAAGGGAATCGTCTCTCTCACAGTCTTGCCTAAAAACACAACCATGAATAAAGAATGGTACCAGAATGTCCTCCAAGAGCAACTTCTCCCAACCCTCCAAGAGCAGTTTGGCGATCAACAATGCCTTTTCCAGCATGATGGAGCACCTTGCCATAAAGCAAAGGTGATAACTAAATGGCTCAGGGAAGAAAACAAAGAGATTTTGGGTCCATGGCCTGGAAACTCCCCAGATCTTAATCCCATTGAGAACTTGTGGTCAATCATCAAGAGACGGGTGGACAAACAAAAGCCTAAAAATTCTGACAAAATGAAAGCATTGATTGTGCAAGAATGGACTGCTATCAGTCAGGATTTGGTCCAGAAGTTGATTGAGAGCATGCCAGGGAGAATTGCAGAGGTCCTGAAGAAGAAGGGTCAACACTGCAAATATTGACTTGCTGCATTAACTCATTCTAACTGTCAATATAAGCTTTTGTTACTCATATGTTTGCAATTATTATATTTCTGTCTGAGATAAAAACATTTGTCAAACACACATAAAAACCAGAGGGCAGCAGATCATGTGAAAATATAATATTTGTGTCATTCTCAAAACTTTTGGCCATGACTACACTTGTCCAAGTTTCACCATCTGTTTATGGACCCGGATTACCGGACCACCCATGGGGCTTGTGATTGGTTCTGATCAGGAGATGTGACTGGTTTGGAAATCGTGGTCCGTACACAGACAGTGAACATGTGGATTGCGGCTCCATCTTATGGGGGAATATTCTTGAGTGGGTGAAAAAAAAAATGCATGTGTTTAGCGTGATTTTCCAGTTTTGCAGGGCTGTGATTGGCTGTACATTTTTTTCGCATGTGTGGATTTTTTGCCATCACCTTCCCACCTATGTCTAAATATACCCATGTAGTCTAATTTGTGCCACCTTGGTAAACTCTCCTCCGGTATACGGCACCCTGCGTCTTCGTTGCATGACTGCGTGCCGCACATGTCTAGCAGCTCCAGGGTTTCGACATGAAAGCTTCTTTTGTGCGTGCCGAGCATATTTGTGGTCCTGCAGTCCGTCTGTTTTGGTAACATAGCCGCATTTGGGCGCGTTTATTTTTTTTATGGAATCAGCTGGTCCAGCAGAGTTTGTTTTCAGCAGCGGGGACAATGGAGGCCTGTGTACACGGATGGAGAAGGATGCCGTCCGTGGAGGATTGTGAGGGAACATTCAGGCTTTGTGCGGCGACTGGAAGAAGGGAAGGGGCACATGTAGTGACTGACTGCCGGGACTCACACTGGCACATTCACTGGACTTCTGTGCCCTGTGAAAGATGCTGATTTAATTCCGGAGACTATCTCCACTCCTACGTCCTGTGTCCGGTTGCTCATAGAATCTGTCAGAATAGCATTATTCATGGGGATCACAATTTAGATCCCCTATCAGTATGTTTCTGGAATGTGGGAGGAAACCCACGCAGACACGGGGAGAACATACTTATAACCACTGAGCCGCATTATGGGCCCTGTAAACCTTCATATTAACTCTCCATACAACTCAGCGAGCCTTAAACTGAACATGAAGCCTTACAACTAGAGGTGAGCGACTAACCTGACTGGACCCTCATCCAGCGGCCGGTCAGTTTACCTCAGCAGTCGGCCGGGAGCGAGCCTCCCCTATCTACCGGCATCCCAGCTCATCCTTTGATTTTGTCGGGTAGCCTGGATAATGAAAAAAGCAGCTGGGATTTTGGCCTGTTCGTGGCCGTGGAATACTGATTTGATCTTTTCCACTTACTACCTTAATGGTGGTTAATGTTCTTTGCTGTATGAGCTATGGCTGAGTATATATAGCCGTATATACATATTGTGAACTTTTTAATGAGCGTACCCTGTATAAAGCAGTTATCTAAGACCTCTCTAAAACATGTGTGATTAAAATGGTACCGCTGTCATCAGTGTTCTGGATCTGTGTGTCATCCATGTGTCCGCTTTTACCGTCCATATCATCAATGTTTTTATCTAACGGATAAAGGAATAAACTACAAATCTTGTCCTATCCTTTGCGATGTTAAATACGGGCAGCACACAGATACAATCCGCATGCTTTCACTGACACATACACTTGTATTGACCCTTTTTATTTTTGATACTGGAAAAAAATGGACATGTGGCTGTGAGTTTTGCACTGTGATGTGATAATGGCTATGTATTCTGTCCTTGAGAAGCAACGGATACAACATGTACGTGTAACATGGATGAGTGAATGAGGCTTATGGCTGGGGTCACAAGTGGCATGAAAGAGTCAACTTTTTACACAGTTTATTAAGCATTGCTTTGATTTTACAGGATTTACTTGGGAAGTGATTAAAATCCATGTGCTTTGCCTGCACTTGGCATTGGGGATCTCGGCATTTCGTAGTAAGCTCCTTGGTTCTTGATCATGTTGTGCATTCTGACCCCACAGCCTCAAAGACTAATAAATATCACCTGTACCAAATGTAACTTTTTTTTTTTTTTTTCTATCCATGCAGTAGTGAATGACGTACTAGGCGCAGGAAGGCGGCTTCCCTGCTGCCAATCTCTACTTCTCCTTGCTACTAGTATCTGCCCTCTGTTGATACAGTAAAGATGTATATCTTTGTACATCAATTAAGGAATTTGCTTCAAAGACCCTGTGAGAACATCACAAAACATTACCAGACCCCAATCAGAGGGCAATAAAACTTTCACACTCCTTATCTATGAACTAGTCCAATATTTATTGCCACAACTGTTCATCCCTCTCCCATAATGACAGTTCTGCTTCACGTCACTTATCTTACCTATTGCATTTTTTCTGTGCTGTGTTGTGTATAAATATGTGATTCTTCAGATTTTGTATTAGTCTTTGCCTGATGAAGAGACCTGAGTAGTCTCGAAAGCTTGCGATTTGTTACCATCTTTTCAGTTAGCCATTAAAAGGTATCAACCACTGAGGACTCTCAACTCTAAATATTTTGCCCTCTGTTGAAGCAGCCATCTGATATTCCATCTCCTCTCTCCATCCAGAAAATTGATGCAGAAAAATAATTAAAAATATGCAATACCTGCACCTTGCACAGTTCTACCGTAGATCTCCGTTGGGCCTCCATGACAATGTGGGTTGAATTCAGTAGGATTTTGCAGGGGCGGTGTAGCTGTCAGACGCAGCGCTGATCCTAAACGGCATCTATGATATGCATTTCTGAAATTGGTCTTGGTATACAGCTAGGAATGGGTAAACCGCTTCTCAACCTGCAGACAGGCTCATGCTGGCAAGTTGGATATAAGAACTCAGATTTGTACAGTATGTCAGTGTTCACACAGTGAGTTTGCAAAGTTTTTTGTTTTATTTTGTTTTTTCTTTTACTTGGTATTCCAAAAAACGTGACCATTTTACTGCTTTTTCTGAAAATTGTGGCAACTTCCCCCCATTGTGTGAATGCAGCCTAGTTATTTTGTATTGACAGGTTTCTATTTGGCCATTAGTTGCAGCTGGAGATTGGTGGATGACATCTTGTCCCACTGAGGTGCAGACTTGATGCACATGGAATATTTGACAGTGGAAAGTAAGGAAGCCTTTGCATTACATAAAGCTATGGTTGATTGAATGTGAACACATTGGGCAGGTTAGGCTAGCTTTACTCCTTTTTTGGAGTCTCTGGTGAGAGCCTTTGCCGCAGGTTTGCAGGAAATGCTGGACAAATAAGTCATGGGACAACTGGCATACTCCATTTTAGTTATGCAAAAATTTGTGAAACTGATCTTAATAATTTTTTTTTTTTTGGCTTTATGTCTTCAGACCTCCACGCTTCAATCATCATAAACTGCATAAGCAGACATTCTATAGGGAGCGTATATCAGGGGAGCCTGTAGCTAAAGGTATATTAATTTGAGAGACGGCTGCTATAACTCTAACAGAATCAATACTGACAAATTTTCCTGGCTATTCTTCAAGATGGAGAAGGGAGAAGTTATTGTTACACGCAATATGTGTTCTATATTTCAGTGCTTATAAATACAAGGTGGCGACTGTCAGCTGAAAATTTAATTTAACGTTTTATTAACTGGAATCTGTTAGCAGGTTTTTGCCATATAATCTGAGAGCAGCATAACATATGGCCAGAAAGCCTGATTCCAGGGATGTGTCACTTACTGGGCTGCTTGGTGTAGTTTCCAAAGAAAACCTGTATTGTCTAATGTAGGTGTAGCAGAGCCAAGTCTTCTGCTCTGTATATAACCCGCCCACACCCCTGACTGGCAGCTTCCTGTGTACTGTGTATGGTCAGCAAGCTGCCAATCAGTGGTGTGGGCGGGGTTACACAGATTAGCCTGACTGCCGTCATGTGAGCTGTAGTCCTAGAATCGTTAATCTCCTGCTGATAAAACACTGTTTGTATTGAAACTACAACACAGCGTAATAAGTGACATATCCCTGGAATCGTCTTCTACTCTCAGATAAAATAGCGAAAACCTGTTGACAGATTCCCTTTAAAGGGAATTTAAGTACACCTTCCCTCCTGCTTGTTTTCCCTCCATCTCCACCCTGCCTCTTCATCTGTCAGCACTGGATGACTGTTCAAACTAATTTACACCACTCGGAATTACGGTGGGGTTAATCATTTATATGCACCTCCCCACCTGGTGTTTTCCCTCAGTCTCCACCCCCTCCTCTTTGATTGACAGCTCTGGCTTCATAGAGACTGAGAAGGGTGGAGATAGATGGAAACCAAGCAGGTGGGAAGGTGTACAGTATAAATGTTTGGCTCAGCCATGAAGCACCAAGGGCATATATTGGTGTGAACAGTCACTCTGTGCTGACAGTCCCTTTAAGCTTTTTGTTGCTGTTTTCACCAAAATGGGACACAACTAGTTTGGACACCATTGTAGTTGTCAGGTTTGTATCACTGTTTTCTATTGCAGCATGGGAAACCACGGTGACAAACCCTATAAGAGTGTAATGGATGGCGGTCGCGTTTTTTGACACTAATTAATCATGGCTGCCATTTTTAGGTCCTAAGTTATTTGTAGATTGATTTCTTCCATCATTCAGTTAGTATGCTTAGGTCCAGCAGAGTGTAGGTTCCCATGTAGAGAGGTCATCTTCTCCACTGGCCAATGGGCTCATACAATCTGATCAAACTGTGTGCACAATTTGTATAGGGATAGTCTCCATAGCAGTAATGCCGTTCATAATTCATGTATTTAACTTTCACCTATACCTAACTCACCTATTCAGTATTGAACGCAGTGTATGTAAGGTATGCTTGTTGTGAGCGAAGTAATGGTAAAATGATGAGTGCAAAATATAAAAAGGTTTGCCAATCTGTAAACAGTCACATTCTGCATGTTGTGTTGCTGGTTTTGGTTTTCTTCCAGTGCTGTGTCTGGTTATTATTGTTGATCTGTGATCTTCTGCTGCCTCCCATTCATAGATATATCGTCCTGAACGCCATTTTTCAAAACGTTGTTTGATATTTCCTAAAGCCCCTGACCCCATAAACGCTCGATAGCTGTCGGATGTTTAGTTGTGACAGCTCTGTGCCAAGTCCCCCAAGCACAGGAATGCTTGGGTCCGTGTTCTCTTGACTAGGGCCACTGCTAGACTCCTGGAAGCAGCTTATTTTCTAAAGAATAAAAGTATCGGCCATTGGTATTCTCACATGTCTATTCATTTTCCTCCCTAACTTCATCTATCAAGGGCCACAATACACATTAGGCTGTCGGCCATTCTTGGTGATATCGGGCAGTTCCGACGACTTTAATCTGTATATGGAGGCCTTAAAGGGGATTTCCACTGATCAAAGTACATTTTAATCAGTATATCTTGGAATTATAATAAGTTCCACCAGGGTGGATTTGATTTAAATCAAACTGATTTAAATCACGATTTAAATCACGATTTAAATCACTAGTCAGTAAGGCTTGATTTAAATCAGTGATTTAAATCAAAGTTTCTACCTAAGATCGTACACACAAACAGATCCAGACTTGTCTGTCTGTGGCTATGCTGCAGTATTGTGCTCAAAGTTTCACTTTCATTTTCTTGTCTGCTTGCCCTTCCTCCTCCTCACACTTAGATTCACATTCTTCTTGTGTTGTGCAGATCTATTCCACTCCAAACAATCAGAAACATATTGTCTAACTTCTTGAACTTGGCACTGAAGGGGTTGATTCTGTATTCATAGGTTTGTAGAACAATAGGATTAGGGTCTTTTTCTCAACTCTGTTCATGTTGTAACATTTTTGCCGTGAAGAAGAGGCTTGGACCTCTGCGGAGTCAAATTCAGTTTTGAGAACTGCGTAAGTAAAGCGAGCGTCTGTGATAATATAGGAGAGAAACTGCCCACTAATCCTACAGAAACCTCTGGAAGAGCATGGTATTGTGAATGTTACACATATACAGCCTTTATTCTACTGAGTTAAACAACTCGGCTTTATCTCATGATGGAAGAACCTTTGGATGGTAAAATATTTTCCTCAAAAAGCAGTTTATTAAAAAAATCCGATTTAAATTAAAAAAATCCGATTTTTTTTTGATTTTTTAAAAAAAAATCATTGATTTTTATCCACCCTGAGTTCCACAATTAGATATGTTGAAGTGTTCTTGTGCTGAGATAATCTCATAAATGTGCCCCTGCTATATACTGTGTAATGGCTGTGCAGGAACATGGTCTCATCATACCACAGCTCCTGGGCAGGGGAGGAAGCAAAAGAGAGGATACTGACAGCACAGCAGGGGATCACAGCTGATTCTTTCTGTGATTTAAAGCTCTTGCTGCTTGGTTTTGGAACATGATGTACCTTAGGCCTCCTTCACACCCCCGTAAAAAGCTGGTGCTATTTGTGTTTCCCATTAGTGTGTCATCTGTGTGTCTTTGTTTCCATCAGTGTATCATCATTGTGTCCATTTTCACCATTACTGTCACCAGTGTATGGTTAAGTAAAGAATTAAATTACAAATCTCATATACTTCACAATGTTTAACATGTACAGCACACTGATGCCATGTTCATGTTTTTCACCAACCCATAGACTTGTATTGGCCCTTGATATCCATGATGCTGGAAAAAAATGACTTGTGCATATCAGCATAAGTTATAATGGGTATGTGCAACATCCATGACACAAACGAATATCACACGTACCGGAAGCATGGACATGAGAAGGAGGTTTTACAGAAAAAATCAGCTGCGATCCCATGCTGTCCTGTCTGTATACTCTTTTGCGTCCTCCCTTAGTCAGGAGCTCTTGCATGTGCAGTCCATCAACTGGAGCAGCTGGTCAGGCTCAGACACGGCCATTACACAGTACATAGCAGGGGCACATTTAGAAGATTGTTTAAAAATGGGAACATTTTTGTGGCTTCCAATTGTGGAAGTTATTATTATTTCAAGATCTATTGATTTTAATGTACATTGTTCATGGCAAAACCCCTTTAAGCGTAAGGCTGTGTTCACACGTTGAGCTTTTGATGCGTTTTTTTTTTCCTCAGGTAAGACCTGCTCTTTTAGTAGTAAGAAACTTGCCTCACACAGGTTTTACTTAGTTTCTGTTGCGTTTTTGTCATAGTACATTTGTCTCTTGTTCATGCTGATAGTTTACTGCATAAAAAAAAATCTGATTCAACGTCATCAGGTTTTTGCACCAAAAACGCAGCAAAACCTGATACCTGCGTTTATTGCAGCGTTTCTTTCACCACCCTTTGCTATCAATGGGTGAAAAAGGCTGAAAGATGTGACATGCTCTATTCTGCATAAAAACAAGGTATTTTACAGGATACTGAGGACTATATAAAACAAGGTGTGTGTGTGCATGAGATTTCTGAAATCTCATAAACTTTGCCGGTATGGTAAAACGCAGCTGAAAATTTGCATTAAAAAACGCAAACAGATCATTAACACTTGAAAAAAGCAACGTGTAACTTAGCCTTAAAGGGGCAAACTGGTGAAAACAAAGCGGAACCCAAGTATTTATTGATGTACAGTATTTGTTTTATTTGCCCTGTGTGTTATAATATTTCAGTATATGACAAAGGTGAAAATATAATCTAAATGTTTCACTGTTGCTCAATTCAATGATCTACAGTAAATGTAAAAAATTGATTTGTGAGTAAAATGTTTTCTTGCTTCTGGCACCACTAGACCCTGGAGATATGATTGTGGCTCTTTGATTATAATGCGTTTCCCATTCTTGTTCCATTGCTGCTTCCATGTCGCAGAGCAATCAGTACAGGAGGTGTACAGGCAAACAAAGACGTCTGTAGAGCTGTTTCACATATCCACGGGGCCCAAAATCACTGATTATATAAGGTCAGCAGGGCGGCTCGGTCTGATTTTTCTTAGAAGTATCATTTTGCTGTGTCTGGATATCTGGAACGTGGAACTACCATAATGCTTTTTTGCCTCAAGATTGTTGTCAAGATTCTGTCCTAATATGCCGATAAACCCAGCAATATTCTGCCCTTCAGTTACATGTCATTGCTTCTCTTGGAAATTACATGTAGACTCTTTAATATCAGCAGTGTTAAAGGGAATGTGTCATCAGAAAATGACCTATTGTTTTATAGTTGAAAGACACAAGTCCATGGAGTTCAAGCTATAACTCGAACACTCAGGTCCTTATGATAAATATATATATATTTTTGCTTTAACTGATTTGTGCCCATACACAAGCAGTGAATGACTTGTACAAAGCATTCACTAAATCACTTCTAAACTTTGGAGGCACGGATACTTCCAATGTCTGGTCACCATGTAGGTTACTAGCCCAGGAGCTGAGTCTGCATCATGATCAACAGAGAAGGGCTGTGTTACACAGCCAGCATCTGCCCTAACTCCAGCTACACTGTAAGCTGCTGTTAACCTCTTAAGTGCTGCTGTTAGTCTCTGACAGTGGTATTTAAAGCACATAGTCCAAGAGTGCGTGCCATTCTGGCTTGACGACTTGATTGTTGAGTGCTAATGTCAGGGGCCTGCGGAATCACCCCCAAATCACCCCTCTTCCCCCACTAAAATTAAGACCAGTCCAGTGGTCATGTAGGTAATCTGTGCCAACTGGATGGGAGTCCTGAGAACCGCCTACTACCAGTTAGCATCGGCAGCTCTTTGGATTAGGCGGCCAGGCGCATCGCACATGTGACCTGAAGCAAAACTGGCTAGTCAACAGAAGAGCTGCAGATGCTGTTAGGTAGGAGGTGGTTCTTGGGGCTCCTGTCCAGTGGGCACAGATTATTAACATGGCTTGTCCTGCGTATTGATTTGCACCATTTCTACTGCTAAGACTCCTTGTACGTCTAACAATGTGTCCCAAACCCTGTGCTGGCTGTGGGTCCGGCCTTTGACCTTTATGTCCAGCTTAGATCTTTGTTTTATCCATGTTTAATATAAAATGTGACATAATTGAACATTAACTATAAGATCTAGCATCAGTACAGTTTGTACATGGACCGCCAAGCAGCACCGCTCCAGGGGTCTTGTGGTCACTTATCTCCAGCAGCCTATTGAAATAACACACGCAATTACCAAACCTAATGTATATTTTTATGGCGCAGCATGGCTGACTGCTGTCTGTGGCGTGTCCATTCAACATTAGCCAGCCTGAAGAATTCTACCCTAGCTGCTGGCCCGAAGGCTCTCCATTATGTAATATGTTTTCATTATCACCTTCTTCACAATTCCTCATTTAGTACAAGTAGGACATAACTGCTCCCTTTTTTGCTACGGTGCTCCATATAATCAATTGTGATCAGCAATAATGCTGTAGTGTTATGTGTTGTGAAACTGTATCTTCATAACCTCATTACAGATTCATTATGGATCATGGGAATTACTGTGCTTTTATATGGGTGGGGGGAGACTATGTCTGAAATAGACTCTACCACCCTTTTGATAGCGATAATAGATGAAGTCATTTTCTGCACCTACTACACCTGCACTGAGTGATCTTTACAGCAATAGCTAGATCCCATTAATGAGTAATTCACTTTAGTAGCCGTATCATACATGACATTATGAATGGAGCCCTAGTCATCTATAAGCAGGGGCTTATAGCAGCCAGCTCCGTGTGGTGTCATCGTGTAGGAGAGATCAGTGACATGACTGTGCTGTGGCGGATGTGCAATGTGTCATGTGAACGGTGTGGTTTTCATTTAATATTTTCATTGTATTCTCAGAGTTCTACAAATCTGCAGACTATACAAACTATAGGAGGATATTTTATCATTATTCTTATTGTATTTTTAAAGCTGATGTGTTGTACTTTAATTAAAGGATTAGTCCCATCTTCATAAAGGGTATTGTTGGATTGCTTTTGTAAATACAAGCAATTTTGCCATTTACTGCTTATTAAAAATTTCAGCCATTCTTTTGTTTACTGCCCGTTTCCTTGGAAACTGACCACGACTGCTAGGCAGCGGAACATGTTTTGCAATTTGGATAGTTTTTTTTTTACTCAGTTTATGCTCCAAAACCTCCATTGAAACTCCATGTGCACATAGCCTTACCTCTTAATCCTTGCCACTTTCACCTCAGTACTTACAAGCTAAAAATCAGCAGTGCTCCATCTGCTAGCTGTAAAGAAAAGTGTTAAAGGGGGTATCTGGTCTAGAATGAAAAGTCTGCAGTCACTCTGTGTGACTGCACACGCACTGTCCGCGACAAGGATGCCTCGGTGTTTGCACTGGGAACGGTGGTGAAGTATGTGAAAAGCATAGTCCTGGGCAGAACCCATCTAGTGGGTGCCTACCTTAAGTGTGCCAATGTTAAAAAGCAGTAAATTAGAAAATTGCTTGTTTTAGCAAGATCAATCTCTGAAGATGGGCATAACCCAGGGGTGGGCAATACATTTTCCTGAGGAGGCATATGTGAGGCTGTGACTGTTGTGGAGGCCGAACCTATAGACTGAAATTAATTCTGCTCAATATTATTATTAACATAATTATTATTCTATATTAATCTTAATTGTATTACTTAATATTGAGCAGAATTAAGTATACTGACACCCACCTATATACTGTATGAGCCCCCACACAGTCCGCTACATACAGTGTGAGCCCGCACATAGCCTCCCCATATACAATATTAGCCCTCGCATAGCCCCCTAAATACAGTGTGAGCTCTCATATAACCTCCTATATACAGGCACACAGCCCATACAAATAGGAAAAAAAGCAAAACGACATTTACTTACCTCTCTGCTGTACTCCTGAAGTAACGTCTTCACTTCTGCTGTCTCAGTCGCACATGCTGATTTGGTGGAAGAAGGAGCTGACCGCTCCATCCTCCACCATTGTGTCCACCACTATCTGCAGATGGCGGTGACATTGGGATGCTGGTTCCGGTGGGCAGGTGGCGGGCGAGGGCATGATGCGACCACTTGTACTTTGCCTGTGTCTGGTATAACCCTTAAATGATATTTATTTTTTATCATTCCTTCATTTTTTTCACCTCCACCATTGTAGCTGTCTACATGCTCCTCTGCATGTGCAGGCAGCATCCTGTGATTAATTTTTTCCCCCATACAAACCCATAATGCCCTACTGGTGTCCCTGTACTGCTCCATCCTCAGTTGCCATCTTATAACTACGGTATATAGGATCGTCCTACAATAACGTTTGACATCTAATTGTACACAGTAATGTCCTGTAGCGCCTACATACGGCTCCCATGCTCATCCTTTTTGACTACAAGGTTCACTAATGTGCCTCGTTCCACGCATGTAGCAGAATAGTCTTCAGTTCATGTGCAGTGGCAGCAACAAGGCCGACAAGGAGATTAGCCTATGAGTGGCCATGACGTTACTTGTGGCGCTGCCACCAATGAGAATATTGGAATAAGAAGGCCTGAACACCCAGGGAAACGTGAATAGATCTTATAGTATCCATCCAGACTGAGGTCTGATAGTTGATGATGATGTCTGTTAGCTAGGCAAGCTTATCCAGCAAAATACATTTTGTTTTTATATAAAACTTTGTAGTACAAGTGAATATAAAGTTTTCTGAGATTGATCTTTTACTCTCATTTCACGGGCAAAATCTATATTTGGTGGACAGTCACATTACGATAGCAGTTGCTGCTTATAATAGTTTATGGAGGAGGGAGGAGCTAGAGGAATCCAGACTTTCTGCAAGTTCTCCTGAAACGACCGTTACATAATGTCGGGAGAGTGAGCAGTTGATCCAGTGCTAGCGATCCAATGACTGCACGTGAATATGTGGGGAATTGCCTTCAGATAAGTGGATAGAAAATGTTATAAATCTGTCTTTTTTGTCATCTAAAATCTTAATCTGTGGCAAGCTACAGCCTCCTAAGTGAGACTCAGACAGAGCACGGTAGCTCAAGGAGACGTCCAAACTCAATTATTGGATTAAAGCCTCCTTCATATTATTAGTGTTAAATTAATCATTGGATTTATCTCTGTGGTTTATGATCAAAGCTATACAGAGAACTATTGTCGTAGAACAACTCCGTGTCAGTCACGCACTTATTTCCGACATGGATGGTCAGTCATACATTGCAGGACGCCACTCCTCACATGGATCAATATGGCTGAGGCTGTAATAGAAGTCTGGTAAATACTATGATGGGATGTGAAAATCCCCCGAGCATCATCTTCAGGATGTCAATTTTTTTTCTTCAGTCTGTAATGTTTAGTACATGTACCGTATGTAAGATCTAGGCATTAGTATATGAAACATCCAGTTTATATTACATTTTTATGGTAGAAATGAATGATGTGGAAAATTGGTGATGTGTTCAATACTTACCGTATTTCACTCGCTGTATATAACATATAATACTGTTTATGTCATTGACTCAATAGCTGCATCTGACAAAATATCCATTGACAGCAAGAAAGTGCATGAGCTGATGAGTTACTAGAATGTTCCCTAGAATGCCTAATAAGCAATTACATGATCCTAGGCATCATTAATGTGTTTATTGAGGGGCCTGCTGTCCACAGGAGATGTTAAGTATTACATGCGTCCCGTAATTCCATGTTGAGAGCTTCCACCATTATCATTTCCCGATATTCAGGTAGAAGATAGATTGTGTTCAGTGCTCTTTATGGTGCGGAAAAAAATAAAAAATAAGTCATGTTTTTAAATTTTTGTCTTCTGTTGTTTCAGATGACTCGGGTGATTCAAGATGTACTGAGACGGAGGTAAGCCTTGTTCTTCCTGCTGAATAACATACAGTACTGGACAACTCCTTCTTAATTGCTCAAGGACCCATCATAAAATAAAGACCCTATGGCCCTGATTCTTCCTCTGTATGGATAGAACTCGTACCTACAATAGAGGTTAGCCCATGGGGCCGTTCATTATTTTTTCTATATGCGGAGTCTATGGGTCCTCTCTCAGACTGCTAGATAGGAGTAGGTGGAGAAGGTTTTTTCTTTTTTTTCTCATCTGAGGAAAATTGATGAAACATCTGAGATGTTCCCTTATATGAATTCTTTTGTCCTTTCCAGGAAATAAGTTCCTTTTTATAACCTCACTTATCTAACACTGGCTAGAATATGAAGGGAAGGGAGCACAGATGACCGTGATCTTGTCACTTTCTCCTGAGACTTTTCACAAAGGAGCAATTGCTCTGAATAGGGTCACCCATGACAAAGCTGCCCCTTGATATAATGTATGGTCAGAAAGTGATCTACTGTTTAAAATAAATGCTTAAATGTTCTTTTTTTCTATGTCCTTTTCTATATCTTCTTTAAAAAAAATTGTAAAATTACAAGAAAAAAGAGACAGATCTCAAAATACAAGCTCAGGCAATAGACCAAAAAAGATTAATGCAACAAAAACAGATATTCTGAATGCAAAGTCATAAGGGGTGGGAGGCATGAAAGTGGATGTAAGGTATGAAGCAATCCTCTGTGCTGTATTCTAGTAGGACTGCTGGCTCAGGGGGGCTTGGGCGGTGTAGTATTTGGCAGAGGTGGGCTATGCCTATTGTCCCCAGATTTTATATATGTTTGGAAGTTTCAGCTTTTAGTTGGCGCTATTGTACCCCCCCGTGACTGAAGCTACCAGCTGTCCGCTCATGGACCAAGGTTTTACTTTATAACTATAGTAAACCCACTGCAGACATCATTGTAATTATCGTGTCATTGCCTGCAGGAGCCCGGGATTAGCGTAACTGGCAATATTCAGACGTCAGGTTCCCTTTAAGCCTGGACGACTCCATTAACAGAGCAGAGTAACCGCCCCTATAATTGTGTTTGGAAAATGGGGGGGGGGGGAATATATTGAGAAAATTGAAATAAATTCTAGAAAAAATTGTCGGTGTCTAGTTTTAATTAAGAAACAAAATCTGCGGTATGCACCCTCTTCTCTAAAGTGTGGAGCCCTCTGAAATAACATAGGTAAAGCTCCAGCGTGTGCATGCTCAGCGAGGGGACCTGTCACATGCACTGTGAGGCTTACACATAGGGCTCGTTATCTGCCACTGTGTACACGAGAAGAATGGCACGCCGCGCAGCTGCTGCTAGGGATAAGGTGTGTCATTGGGAAAACATTACTTCTATGGGATTCCAGTCTCCTCATCCTCGTGAGAAACTTATTTCATGGAATGAAACTGCAGGCTTCTGTTTCTTAGTGGTGTGTTTTTTGTTAAGAACCAAATTCTCTTATGAAACCATGTTGACGGGTTACATAAAGATATGTTGTGATCAAATGCTCCTTTTTTCCTCACGTACGGGAACAATGAAGCCATTGACTTCTCTATATAAGATGATAAACCCTCCGGCTCTGTAGATATACATCAGTGCCTGGAGACCTCCATGTCTTCTAGGTCAGGATATTCTTTACGGATACATGCATTACTTTTTATAAACCTTCAAAACTCACTTGAGAAAATACAACAGAGAAGCCATTCACAGTTTTCCAAGCTTCTGTAGTAAACTATGCTGGTCTCATGGCTGTCTAATCATATGGGAGGCCATCCAATGCCTCCCAACCATTTCATGGGATTCTCCCACATGAATCTCTTTCTTTCAAAGACAAGTCCAGCAATATCTTTACATGGCCAGACCGCTCCTCCATTACTGGGAAATAAGGCTGTAGATCTGCAGCCTCTGTCACTCCAGCTCTATTCCCCACCCATAGCCTCCACCCTTTTCTTGACTGACAGCCCCTATGCTTTGTGAGTTCAGGCAGCAGAACTGTCAGTAAGGCAGGAGGAGGTGATAGAGGGCGAGGAACAGAGCTGGAGTGACAGAGGCTTCAGATCTTAAGCCACACTTGCGTGTGAATTCGAACGCTGATTGGACTGACCATGTAAAGGTGTCACTGGACTTGTCTGTGAACGAGCTACATGCACATATAAATAGTTTGGGGGGTGAAATCCCGCTAACAGATTCCTTTTACAGTGTATTTACTAGTTCTGTACCCCAGTAATAAATTAACAAAAAGGAGAACATACTTAGTTTCAAAGTATAGCAAGCTATGAATGTGCCTAATTTTTCTTGTCTCTTAAATCAGATGTAATTATGAGACTTTTTTACTTCTTAGCCTGATTCAAATTGATGTCTAACTAGTATAAGCTAGCTTTTCCCACAAGTCATGGAAGAATGATCAAATGAAAACTAATCTGTAAATCAGTGTCTAGGCTCCGCTAGTTCCTGGGATATACTGACGGTATCGGAGCTAATCCATACGTGGAGACTGACTATCTGCTTCTCGTGGAGTTTGGAATCGTTTTCTGAGAGTTTGATACATAGAATACAATTTGTATTGTTGCTCTATAATCACATTTTGGAAAGTGGTCACTAATCCTCATTCATCCAAACTCTGAAGAATTGTCATTGTGTCAGCCACTTCAGAAGTGACAACTGATGGTTTCCCAAATTGAGTCCTCACAGCCACACAAAAGACCATATTTCAGGATTTCCTTAGTATTGATCAGGTGAGAGCCTGTAATAATGTCTGATGCCGTGATAATAATTCCATCACCTGTGTAACTCTAAGGAAATCCTCTTGAGAGAGGTCACGGAAATGGCCGTAGGAGAAATCTTCTATGTTTTAGTTGGTGGAACATAAAGGACAGATGTTAATGAGTGCCGATATATGGACTTGCCTATTTGAGCAGAGCTCCAACGTGGCCTCTGTAAAAGCCATGGGGTGCTTTCACATTGTGTTCTGTGTCCCCATGGGGTTATACTTCCGAAATCCCAATCAAAGTGGGGTCCGGACACATGCGCCGACGGGGCCAATAGACTGTGATGGTGACGGCATAGTGAACATAGGCTCTGACATGCATCACTTTGGGAGTGTACACCTACAGGAGGTGGCCACT
This sequence comes from Oophaga sylvatica, assembly GCA_033576555.1. Classification (NCBI taxonomy): domain Eukaryota; kingdom Metazoa; phylum Chordata; class Amphibia; order Anura; family Dendrobatidae; genus Oophaga; species Oophaga sylvatica. Next base: position 309,562,534 of record JARQOD010000006.1, read on the forward strand.
CCTGAAAAAAGTGCACTGCAGAGCTCACGTCGCTCTGCCGTCACCATTACAGTCTATTGGCACCGTCAGCGAATGCGTCTGGAATCCATTCTGCAGGGGATTTCGGACGTATGCCCTGACGGACACAGAACTCAATGTGAAAGCGCCCTTAGGTGAGAGCCAGCCCCAGTGCATGGAGGCACTGAGGATCATAGGGACACGTGTAGTGCTGGTGGATCATTGTGGTTGGTTGTCACAGGCAAAAAAGCCTTCCTTTTCTCGAAAACCATTTTGATAAATGAGACCAAATGTCCATCTCCCTAAAGTCACACATTTGTAAAAACCTCAGTGATTTATGTTTGAAATCAGTATTTTTTTTTCAGTGAAAATTTAGTACAAAACTTAACCCCTTAGTAACCAGGCCAAATTTTTCAACTCTGACAGTTTTCTTTTTATGAGGCAATAACTCTAGGATGTTTCACCAGATCTCAGTGGTTTTGAGAGAGTTTTGTTTTTGTGACACATTGTATTTTATGATAATGGTACATTTAGGTCAATATGTTTTGTGTTTATAAAAATATCAGAAATTTGTCAAATGTTCTTTGATTTTTTTAGGATGTTAAAAGGTATAAAATTGTAGCAGTAATTTTTAAATTTTTCAGGGAAATGTGCAAAACTTTTTTGTTTTTTTACGGACTTATTCATTTTTGAGTTTATTTCCAGGTAGTTTATTAACCCCTCAGGTGCTTTCAGGAATTAAAGAAGTTGTCCACTACTTGGACAACTTCTTCTCATTCCCCATAAAATGGCCCCAATAAAAATAAAAAGCCTATACGCCCCTCCCGTGCTGGCGCCGTTCCCGCTGTGTCGGCACTCGCTCTCCCCGGGGCTCCCGTGTTGTCCCTGCCTCCTGTTGAATTGAGCATGAACAGAAAGTGAGAGCACAGCTGCAGCCGGGACTTCTTCTTCATGTTCGATTTGTCCGAATGCGGGGACAGTGACGCCAGTTCTGAATGGACGCCGGGATAGCACATCATACCACTGGTACTGCTAGTCCCGGCATGGGATGCGAATTTAGTTTTTTGTTCTTTTTTTATCCGGGCCAAACATTTAGATCAAGAAGAGGTTGTCCTAGTAATGGACAACCCCTTTGATGTAAAATGACAGGAAGGAAAAATGTTATTTTTGCCACCTAAATGTTGCTAATTTCTGAAAACGACCCCTATACCCATTAGACCCTAAAGCCATTATTTGGCTATGAATTTCCATGGCAACCATCAGGACCACACAGTCGTGATCGAAGGGTGCTGATGGAGTAAAAGAGGAAGCTCACACACTCTGTTAACCATCTAGATGCCATAGCCACTATTATCAGCAGTGTCTAAGGGGTTAAAAAGCCATGGTTGGTGTTAACACCGTTTGTGACTGATGCAGCTGGGTGTCAGCTATAATGTAGTGTACAGCTGACCGCTTCTGCATTTTCACCCGTCAGGGGATGCAAATCACTCATCTCGAGTCAGATTTAAGTCGTATTGGCATTCTCTAAGGGGTTAAAAATCATAAATATGTTTAAAAGGTTATTTCCATCTTCATATATGGATATTGTCAGATAGCACCGGTAAAAACAATCCCTTTTGCATTTTACTACTTATTAACATTTGCAGCCTTTCTTGAGATATTGGTAGTTTTGTTTATAGCTCGTTGTGCAGGAGACCGACCACTGTTGCTGGCTGATTTGTAAGCAGCTGGCCTGTATTAGGAGCTAATAGCGCGCTCTTCTAACCATGGCCAACTTGAAAACAGTGCTTACAAGGTCGGTGGAAAACGACTTGTAAGCGCTGCACATGTTCTGCTGACTTCCAGCTGTGGTCGTTTTCTAAGGCAACAAACTGTAAACAAATGTTAAAATCTCAAGAACGACTGAAAATTTTAGTAAGCAGTAAATTGCAAAATTGCTTAAATTTACAAACATAGAACAACCCAGTGCAAGTAAACCAAAAGCGACACTAGTAAAGTAAAATCAGTCCAGCTACATCTGCAGATTGAGGTTTGCTGTGCTGTGACATAAGAAAGTGTTCATGTGTATGTGTAATTGTTTATGACACATTGAACTGCTGTTCAACCCCTGGCTGTCAGTAGCATCGTTCTGCGGGAAGTAATGAGCAAAGATCAGTGCAAGTGAATGTACAGCGCCAGCCATGCCACAATGCTTATGATAACCCAGGATTGCTGTGATTGTTCCTGTCCGCAAGGCGCCTTAGAGCAATTCTTATGTGACACTGATAGCGTTACTGAGACTTTTCACAGCAGTCATATACTGCGCAGTGTCTGGATTAGACCAATATAATTCCAAATGCTTCCAATTTGTGCTGCTGATGCATATATTCCGGTGTAAACCCACACACATCCCTGGAGAATACAGTAAAGGATGGTAACGTAGGAGCTTGGGATCTTCGGAGGTAAATACTGTATATTGGTGGTTCTGCTTGATTAGAAGCACGATCAATGGCTGGGGCTGTGTCGTGTCTCTGGGCTTCTAGCTAAAGGAGATGAAAGAGAATAAATAACAAAAAGGAATAAAATGAAGCGAGTAATGAGCTAAAAGCGCAGTACATTTCTGCTGTGCATATTTAAGAAGACAGGACTGACAGCAATGTACTAGTTTATAAGAAGACAGGGCTAGCAGCAATGTACTAGTTTATAAGAAGACAGGGCTAGCAGCAATGTACTAGTTTATAAGAAGACAGGGCTAGCAGCAATGTACTAGTTTATAAGAAGACAGGACTAGCAGCAATGTACTAGTTTATAAGAAGACAGGGCTAGCAGCAATGTACTAGTTTATAAGAAGACAGGGCTAGCAGCAATGTACTAGTTTATAAGAAGACAGGGCTAGCAGCAATGTACTAGTTTATAAGAAGACAGGACTAGCAGCAATGTACTAGTTTATAAGAAGACAGGGCTAGCAGCAATGTACTAGTTTATAAGAAGACAGGGCTAGCAGCAATGTACTAGTTTACAAGAAGACAGAACTAACAGCAATGTACTAGTTTAGAAGAAGACAGGGCTAGCAGCAATGTACTAGTTTATAGGAAGACAGGACTAACAGCTATGTACTAGTTTATAAGAAGACAGGACTAACAGCAATGTACTAGTTTATAAGAAGACAGGACTAACAGCTATGTACTAGTTTATAAGAAGACAGAACTAACAGCAATGTACTAGTTTATAAGAAGACAGAACTAACAGCAATGTACTAGTTTATAAGAAGACAGGACTAACCGCAATGTACTAGTTTACAAGAAGACAGGACTAACAGCAATGTACTAGTTTATAAGAAGACAGAACTAACAGCAATGTACTAGTTTATAAGAAGACAGGACTAACCGCAATGTACTAGTTTACAAGAAGACAGAACTAACAGCAATGTACTAGTTTATAAGAAGACAGGGCTAGCAGCAATGTACTAGTTTATAAGAAGACAGGACTAACAGCTGTGTACTAGTTTATAAGAAGACAGGACTAACAGCAATGTACTAGTTTACAAGAAGACAGGACTAACAGCAGTGTACTAGTTTATAAGAAGACAGGGCTAGCAGCAATGTACTAGTTTATAAGAAGACAGGACTAACAGCAATGTACTAGTTTATAAGAAGACAGGACTAACAGCAATGTACTAGTTTATAAGAAGACAGGACTAACAGCTATGTACTAGTTTATAAGAAGACAGGACTAACAGCAATGTACTAGTTTACAAGAAGACAGGACTAACAGCAGTGTACTAGTTTATAAGAAGACAGGGCTAGCAGCAATGTACTAGTTTATAAGAAGACAGGACTAACAGCTATGTACTAGTTTATAAGAAGACAGGACTAACAGCAATGTACTAGTTTATAAGAAGACAGGACTAACAGCTATGTACTAGTTTATAAGAAGACAGGACTAACAGCAATGTACTAGTTTACAAGAAGACAGGACTAACAGCAGTGTACTAGTTTATAAGAAGACAGGACTAACAGCAATGTACTAGTTTATAAGAAGACAGGACTAACAGCAATGTACTAGTTTATAAGAAGACAGGACTAACAGCTATGTACTAGTTTATAAGAAGACAGGACTAACAGCAATGTACTAGTTTACAAGAAGACAGGACTAACAGCAGTGTACTAGTTTATAAGAAGACAGGGCTAGCAGCAATGTACTAGTTTATAAGAAGACAGGACTAACAGCAATCTACTAGTTTATAAGAAGACAGGACTAACAGCAATGTACTAGTTTATAAGAAGACAGGACTAACAGCTATGTACTAGTTTATAAGAAGACAGGACTAACAGCTATGTACTAGTTTATAAGAAGACAGGACTAACAGCAATGTACTAGTTTATAAGAAGACAGGACTAACAGCAATGTACTAGTGTATATTAGGAAATGACATAAATGGCAGTTCCATATTGGTTTCTTTACGGCAGCCTGTGTTTTCCAAGTGGAACACTGGGATTGAGGGGGGTAAGTACTGTGTAGGAGACGGCTATAATATTATGATGGATGGTTATAGCCTGTGCAGAACATGATTTGTGTGTAGTGAGCCTTATCAATAAGCTTGTGATGAGTCAGTTTATGAAGCGGAGGAACGCACTAAATTCCTGTGCCTCTACAGCTGCGGAGGGGCATATGGCTCCAATGTGGATTGGTACTTTGGCCTAGTATATCTATACACATAGAGATGTGTATGTGTAATATATCAATGTATTTTTTTGTGATACATACTTTTATATGAAGGAAGGCTTACAAATCTTGATATTTGGTAGTGTTTCTAAAGATTGGAGCTGAATAATTTCATCTCTTCGAGCGCTTGTAATGTGTAATATAGCAGCTATTGAGCACTGCTGTTAAGATATTGGACATGATGTGATGACTACTGAAAAATGGGCAATCAGTTGGCTTCTGGCTGACAGCCCTATAGACATTTCCAACCATGCGCAGTTAAATATTGCCAGCTGGCCGCACAGATAGTATCCATGTTGTAGGCTATTGATCGGCCAGGCTTGCATTCAGGTTATGGATGTCTGCCAGTTCAAAAAAAGATTTTGAGTGATCAAAAGTGTTCGCAGATTGTTCTCAAAATAACATGTCCTCTAAGTGGTCAAAAAGTGAACGCAAAGCATGAACTATACAGTATTTACCAAGGTATCGAGCCGGGACTTCCCATCTGATATCTATTCTTTGATGGAGCTGCGTCATACACCTAATTACTCATCTGTAGTTTCTCGGAGCCACTGATGCATTTTACACCTGAAGCGCTGTATAAGATCTAGGTGTTCAATATGTTCAAAAATAAATGTTTTAGTAAGCTAATACATTGCAGTCAATGACATGAGTGCGCACATGGATTCTTCCTATGCATAAAATGTAGCAAATTTAAAAACTGCACTCCAAACAGCATTGATATTCTTTCAAAAAATGTTTTTATTGCATGCAATTTCTTTTAGTTACAATTTCAGTAGCCATCTCAAATTTCGTCTATTAGCATATAAAGATGAAATGTCCTTAATCCTTTTTTGGCAATTGTAAACCTTTTCTCTTGGAACCAATGCCTCCAATATAAGATCCAGACTCCATGACATGTAGCAGACACAGGATCATCCCTTTGCACACGCACTGACTTGGGCTATGTTACGTTTCGGGGAACACCCCATGCTTACCTCTTCAGAGGTGTAGAAACAGGAGTGAAAGTTGTTTTTTTTTCTGCTATTACAGAAGTTCCAATGGGAATGACCAGACAGATTAAGGCTACTGTCACACATCAGGCTTTTTGAATCAGGCTCGATCCGTCTGATCCGGCGCTGATTTTAAAAAACTGATGGAAAGAGAGAGAGAGAGATATCCGGGGAAAAAAAAACGTTACGATCCGGCCAAAAACGGATGCAACGCAGTGACATCAGGCGCGATCCGGCGCTAATGTAAGTCAATGCTAAAAAAAACGCATCCGGTACCGGATCCGTTTTTTTAGAAACACGCCGGATCGCGCCTGATTCAAAAAGCCTGATGTGTGAAAGAGGCCTAAGACATTTCTTTACAGCAGTGTGAAGATCACCAGGATTTGTGTCATACTTTTGGTTCATGGATAATTTAAAATACCATTAAATCTATCATTGGTCTCATTTTACCTCCATTCATTCTCCACTCTGCTTTCCTCCGGTCAGATCCTGCAATGTGAACTTTAGTTTTGAGACTGAGGAACACTATACATTTGCGCGAGTTAAATCTTTGCTTACACTGATGTTTCCGCTGTGATAATTGGATTACTTTCCAGGCCAACCTACCCATTCCCATAATGTAACAATACAGTATCATTGTGACCTTGAAGAAATGCCAGAGAAAAGTACACAACTAAAGGTACTATCACACTAAACGAGATCGCTAATGAGTCACCATTTATGACGCAGTAGCGATCTCCTTAGCGACTTAGCTGTGTGTGACATGTAGAAGCGATGTGGCCCCCGCTGCAATGTCGTTGATCGTGCACGAACGTTCTGAGACGTTTTTTGGTCGTTGGTGTCCCGCTGGTGAGCCTGAATCGCTGAGTGTGACACCCTTTATGAACAACTTCACCAGCGTTGCAGGTGGGACTAGGTTTTCCCAACGACCGCAGAGGTCGTTATACAGATCGCTGAGGAGATGTGTTTGGAATCTAACTAGCGATCACATAGCGATCGCACTAGCGATCTCGCCAGGTCGTGTTGTTGTCGTGATCGCTGGTGCGATCGCTAAGTGTGACAGTGCTTTTAGAGCCATCTTTTCTTATTTTTGCCCTGTTCAAGGCATGTGGCTTCTCTTGAACAATGCATTGGGAATGTTTGCTTTCAGAAGAAAAGTTTTGTGAAATGGTGATAAAACAAAATTTAGAAAAAGTGTTGTTGTCCGTTCTCCTATATAGCCTAAAATTTTTATTTTGCTAGGTTATTGCTATATGTAACAGCTTTTTACACAGGGTTATTATTGTACAAACGATCATTGGATCGAGCTAAGCACCCAAATAATCTTTTAATATGTAGTGGTGAGATAACGGTCTGTAATATTTCACCTGATTAACAAAAAATGTGGAAGCAAATGTGAAGAGACAACTAATTGTTGGTACAGAAAACCATATACCTATTGTAATATATTTAAATGTAAGGCTTGCTCATTTTAAAAGGATTCTTCATGAAATTATCCAAGATGGCCACCATCACCTATTTCAAGCTGCAACCTGTGTTAGAGACCCACAAAATGTATTCAAAAGGGGAACATATTTATTAAATAACAGCATTATTCGAAAATAAACCAGATAGAAAAACAACGTGGAAAGAAGGACATATTTAAAAATATTCAAAAAATAGCAAGAAAGGGGGACAGTTCGTGCCCAATAAAGATCGGAAAAGTAGTTAGCTGCTGAAATCCCCTGTGAAATAACCATATCATCAATTAATAATATTCAAACAGATGAAATGACAATTATATCCACCTAAATCTATTACAATAAATGTCCAGTGACAAAATATCTGATAAATGGCAACATATAGGTAAACAGTTACTGTAAGTGCTGTAAGATATTTAAAACATTGGTGAATATGCAACAAGAAGAAAAGGGTATAAAGTAGTTTTTCATTGACAGCAGGAGGCTGCGTAACAACGATAACAGCTATAATAGAAAATCTGCATTGCAGGATAATATCAATACACTATAAGAAGGACATACCACAACCCGCTCACACCACTCCAATGCAGTTCTGCTACTGCTTCATCAGTGAGTGTGGTAAAGGGGGAAATGTTTATTTAAAGTATACCTACAGCTACAAATGATTGTCAGTGAGGAGCGTCATTATATAGGGCACTGCCATATGCACATGGCAAACACATCCAGAGCAGAGGAGAAAGCGGCACACATCACTGAAGGTCCGGGAGCCAAGTTGTGAAGCCAAGTCAGCCTAATCTAGAGGTGAATGTGAAAATTTACCGTAATTTCTCTACCATATACTGTAGAGGAAATCTAATGATGTGCAGCAGTGTATATCATATGTGATGGGATAAAAATCAACATAAGAAGGAATGAAAAGTAAAGACAGAAAAAAGCAGACAAAATAAGTTGCTGAAAAAAGAAAAATAAAGACGTAAAATAGAAAAAAAAATATAGAAAAATGTAATATGGAAAGACAAATTATTAAATAGAATGTGAATGATGAATAAACTCTCTCCCCTCAGCTTCATAGATAGGAAATATTACCCCAAAAGAAGGTATGTAAATGACTTATCAACATCTCCAGACTACAAAAAAAATATAAAGAAAAGCAAAAATGAAATATAGATACCCCCCCCAAAAAAAAAAAAAAACCTGTTAGGCTTGCATGTGGAGGGTTTGCAGCCTGAAGAAACAATGCTCAGGACTCATGTCTTGACTGTCCAACTGTCCAGCTGAGGAGCAGCATCATGAACTAGCAGATCTGCTCACTCTGACTGGTTTACCACAAGAATTAGACTTTTATTTTATCTTCCTGGTTTTTGTTTTATTGTAAACCTGTCAGGCTGAGTGAGCAGATCTGTTCTGCTTTTTCCTGATGGTTCTCTCCAGCATGACAGTCAAGGCATGTCTCCAGCATAATTTCGTCAGGCTGCAACGCGTCTGGATGCAGCCTGAAATGGATGACGGTGACCAGTGTGGATTACTACATTATGAACATCATGAACAAGGATTATGCACAATTTTATAGTACAAATACAGATATGTATTGAATTCCAAGTGTTTAGATGGGAAATGAGCATTGAATATGTACAGTTGTGCTCAAAAGTTTACATACCCTGGCAGAATTTTTGCATTTTTTTGTCCTTTTTTTCAGAGAATATGAATGATAACACCAAAACTTTTTCTCCACTCATGGTTAGTGGCCGGGTGAGGCCATTTATTGTCAAACTACTGTGTTGTCTCTTTTTAAATCATAATGACAACCCAAAACATCCAAATGACCCTGATCAAAAGTTTACATACCCCATTTCTTAATACCCTGTATTGCCTCCTCTAACATCAATGACAGCTTGAAGTCTTTTGTGGTAGTTGTGGATGAGGTTCTTTATTTTCTCAGATGGTTAAGGTGCCCACTCTTCTTGGCAAAAAGCCTCCAGTTTCTGTAAAGTCCTGGGCTGTCTAGCATGAACTGCGCGCTTGAGATCTCCCCAGAGTGTCTCAATGATATTGAGGTCAGGAGACTGAGATGGCCAATCCAGAACCTTCACTTTGTTCTGCTGTAGCCAATGACAGGTCGACTTGGCCTTGTGTTTTGGATTGTTGTCATGTTGGAACGTCCAAGTACGTCCCATTCGCAGCTTCCGGGCTGATGATTGCAAATTTGCCTCCAGTATTTGCTGATAATATACTGCATTCATCTTTCCTTCAACTTTGACCAAGTTTCCTGTGCCTTTGTAGCTCACACATCCCCAAAACATCAGCAATCCACCTCCGTGCTTTACGGTAGGAATGGTTTTCCATTCATCATAGGCCTTCTTGACCTCTCTCCAAATGTAACATAAATGGTCGTGGCCAAAAAGTTCAATTTTGGTCTCATCATTCCAAATTCCCTTGTTCCTGAAGTTTTGAGGCTTGTCTCTGTGCTGTTTTGCGTATTGTTGGTGAGATACTTTGTGGCATTTGCACAGTAATGGCTTTCTTCTGGCGACTCGACCACGCAGCCCATTTTTCTTCAAGTGCCTCCTTATTGTGCATCTTGAAACCGCTAGTTTTCAGATAGTCCAGTATTTCAGATGCTGTTATTTGTGGATTTTTCTTTGCATCCCAAACAGTTTTCCTGGCAGTTATGGACGAAACTTTTGTTGGTCTACCTGACCGTGGTTTTGTTTTTACAGAGCCTTTGATTTTCCATTTGTTAGGCTGTGGTTCCACGGTCCGGAACCACAGCGCTTTGGACGGAGCGGAAATTCCGCTCCGTCTAAGCCCCGCCCCCTTTATGACGCGCAATCTTTCCGGAGGTGTTCAGGACACCTCCGGAACACCTCCGGAAAGAGCGCAGGGCTACATAGCCCTGTGTAATATTCTGTTGCGGCGACGCACCGTCGCCGCAATACGCGAGGACATGCTGCGGTCTGAAAAGATGCGCCGCATGTCCGTTTACGCAGGTCTGCCACCTGCGTATTGTTACGCATAGTGGAGACGGGATTTCTTGAAATCCCCTCCACTATGCTGTAACATCTGGACGCTGCGTGTTTGGCGCTGCGCCAGCGCACAGCGTCAAACACGCAGCGTTTCCTGACCGTGGAAACTCACCCTTAATCACAATTTGTACGATGCTGACTGGCATTATCAATTCCTTGGATATCTTTTTGTATCCCTTTCCTGTTTTATACAGTTCAACTACCTTTTCCTGTAGATTCGTTGACAATTCTTTTGCTTTCCCCATAACTCACGATCCACAAATGTCAGTGACTGGATGAAAGATGCAAGAGTCTGTCTGGTTCCCCGACACTCACTCCGCTTTTATGCATACACACTGATTACAAGCAAACAGGTCACAGGTGACGATATTATCTTTTAGGAGCAATTCAAACCCATTTGTGTCAACTTCTGAGCATGTTATCAGGCCAAAATCACCAGGTTATATGAACTTTTGATCAGGGTCATTTGGATGTTTAGGGTTGTCATTATGAATTAAAAAGAGAAAACACAGTAGTTTGACAATAAATGGCTTCACCCAACCACTAACCATGAGTGAAGAAAAAGTGTTGGTGTTATTATTCATATTCTCTGAAAAAAGGCCAAGAAAGCAAAAATTATGCCAGGGTATGTAAACTTTTGAGCACAACTGTACGTGTAAACGCGTAATAATCACATCTTGCGTATAGTTCACACTGGTGCACAATAAGCAGGTGTCATACACGTGTCCTAGTCTTATACTGCACAAGTGTAGGATACCAGGCAATCATGTGTGGGTCCTGACAGGTACACGGGCACACTGCTTCATCGGCACTGCTCGTGAAAAGGGATGAAGTGGTGCTGGATAACTCCTTTAAAGGGTAAAGGTAACACTTCATATTCCTTGTTCATGCCTAATCTAACAAGTACAGGGAATCCAATATACATTTATAGTTTTATGATCACACATCCAATAAATTCTGCACCTATTTGCACAAGTAATTCAGTGTACATATTTTCATATGGAACATGTGTTCATTATACTCAGAGGGCTCCTGTGCTAGAACTCTACATGTGCCCCCTCTTATCCTATAGCTCATCACAGGGCACCTAATAATTTCTCTTACAATCCACCAATAATTGTGAGCTATGAAGTTTATTAATTGCTGCCCTTCTAAATCTTATTGATAGTAGGAGGCTGGGTATAAGATGACAGTGGGCCCCCTAACCATGTTATGTCCGCCTCGATTGCACCGTGAGCTGCAGATATTCCATGCTCATTCCTTGTCACTCAAGCCTTGGAAGTCCATAATGCTTTTTATATTTAATATGTGTGCATTCCTCTTTATTCTGCACAGTATTCATGTTCATCTCCAATAAACAAGCATAGGAATCTCATTGTTCCTCTTTTTTTATTTTCACAAATAATAATGTTCATCGGTTGTTGTTTTTTTTTGTTTACACCATTCTTTTGTTCTTTTTTAACTGACAGTCATGCTTAGAATAAGGTAATTCCATTGTTCCGTGCACATTTTACCAACTTCTATTTCCGTGTAAAAGGCTGTAACTGAACTTTCCATCAGTAGCATGTGTGCAGGCAGGATTGTCCCTTCTGTATTGCTTTCCATGACTGGTTCATTACTTTTTGCACCCCAGCCAATCGCTCGCCATGTATGCAGTCATTACTTTCAGACTAGTGGCAGCCTGTGGGCTCATACCTGGTGGTGTTTACGGTCACAGGCGTTGACACTGCTGACACACTAGTGACTGACATACTTGAAGGCAGTTATTGGATTTGGAAGTCTTATTTTCTCAACCTCTTCCAGTACTGGAAGGTTTTACCATTGTCTTTCTGGATCACTTTTAGACTCAAGTACAGTTTCCCATGTGGATAAGTACCTGACCTTGATAGACAAGATCTTTTAGAGAAATGATACCTTTCATCTGATGCGCATTGCACAGACTGAGCATTATGTTGAGTTTACTCTGTATTTCTGCGGCGGTTTAGAGCTACCATATAACAGTGCAGTAGCTTGTTGGGAAGAATAGTAGTGTTCGGTTTCTCTTTGCTAATAGCCGGTAATCAAGTCACAGGAATCAGCTCTTGGCATGAGAAAAATCCTGATAACGACTAATGGATTGAATAAATCTCTGCTGTAATGTAACATCTCGCTGCTCACCGGACAGGTCTCGGATTGCACTGAACTTTCAGCCAGGGGGAGACATCTCCATTTACCTTTTCATTTTAATCCAGATATTCACATTGAATTATAACGCAATACCTTGCTCGTTCACATAATAGGCCTTCTGTATTGTAGCAGTTTTGTTGCGCTATGGTTGATATAATCTCTGGCCCTGTTCACAACATGTTTTGTGTCTACAACGTAAATATGTGTTTTGTGGATTCCTGATATATACCTCCTGAAGGTAGGCTGCATACAGAAAGAGACCGAGAGACTCCAGAAGGGGTTGTAGGCACTTTCAGCATACAATGATGGATGACGACGGATCCGCTACCCATAGGCGCCCATTATAGAAAACGGCGGACGCGACGGATCCGTTATGGTCCGCCATTTCGATGCAGACAAAAAACGTTCAAGTGTCCGTTTTCAAATTATAGCGGACGCCAAATTTCTGACGGATCCATCCGATGACGGATCAAACAGACGACCATCCGTCAGAATCCGTCACTAATGCAACTGAATAGGGAAAAACGGATCTGCCAAAAAAAGGCGGATCAATTTTTTTTCACACTTTGGCGGATTTTGACTGACGTCGAACAACTGAAGTGTGAAAGAGGCCTAGGGTGCGATCGCGACCCCTGCCCCTATTGTAGTTTTTTCTCCACATATCCCACTGTATACATCACCTGTGCAGCCACTTCCATTCTTCCCCATCATAGTATGGACTGTGGCGAATCCGTGAACCGCTGTGCCTGCTTGTATGCCCGATCTGTGTTCTGCAGGAACATTTCCCCATGATGCCACAACTTTTTGGTACCTGCTGCCCGGTAAACTGTCTGGAACATCTGCCAACTCCAATAGCGGTGCATGCCATCAAACGTAGGGCCACATAGTTGACCAAAGCCGAGCAGAACTTGTGGTCGGGAAGTGACAAGGTCATGTGACCTCGGCTGCTGCTGCAGGATTTTGCGACGTGAGCGATGGCGCGTCAGGTTAATGTACTAATTACTCTCCCATAGCAGCGGCGTCGGCAGTGGCGCAGATCTACTGTAGAGCGTACAAATAGCCAATGTCCAAGATCCGACTGGGCAGCTTTGCCATGCTGTTATCATTTTACTTTTGCATCTCTCCTGGCGTGTAAATTAATTGTTAGCTTGATACATGATAGGAACGGGTCTCAGCCTTCAGCTTACATTTATGAGAGAATCAACAATTGTATGTAAGGATAGGATTGCTTTTATTTTACATACCGGTACAGATTTTCCTAATTTCTATTTTTCTGATTGGTTAGTAGTATGGCACACTGGACAACCGCTTCATTAACTAATATGCATGCAGATTTTATAATGAAGATTGGACACTGCTGTTACATGCACCATATGGCGTTTTATATGTGATGTGCATAGAATGTAGTGCCAGATGTGGCAATGTGTTTTTGTGCTATATTTATACCCTCTACTTACAGTAATTGCAATTCATTAAGTTATTATATCACGTGTGTATATGTATTCTATATGTACGGATTATATGATGGACTAAAAATAAGTATGTATACATAAGAGAGACTAATATGTGCGATGCAAAGAAGAAAATAAGTATTTGATACACTGCCGATTTTGCAAGTTTTCCCACCTACAAAGAATGGAGAGGTCTATAAATTTTTATCGTACGTACACTTCACCTGTGAGAGCCTGAATCTAAAAATAAAAAACTGAAAATTTCCATTGCATGATTTTTTAAATGATTAAATTGCATTTTATTTCCAAGTTTCTGGAAACACAATGGAATAATAACACTTAATCAGATTTTTGAAAACGAAACTCTGTTATCGTTTGAACAAATTCATGTAAGATTTGGAATTCCCCATAGAGAATGTTATAGATATCTGCAGCTGAGGCACGCCATAATGTATCCGTTCCCGTTTCCTAGAATGAGAATATCTAAATACCCACAGATAGGAATATTATCAACTCAGGGACCCACAGATGTGATATCCTCTCTTTATACCTTTTTGTTAAACTCTAAAATTGCATCCACTCAGCTCGATGTAGAAGGTAAATGGCGGCACTTAATCCCCTCTATTGCTGATGAGCAGTGGAACGATGCCCTAGAGGCGCATACGATGGTGTCACCAGCTGAAAATGACAAGCTAATCCAATTGTATATTCTTCATCAGTCTTATTTGACCCCAGTTAGACTACATAAATTTGGTAGAGGAGCAACTGATGAATGTCATAGATGTGGAGAATCGGGAGCGGATTTCTGGCACCTTATTTGGAACCGTAGAATTATACGAAGATGTTGGAGGGATGTCATGGCTACTTTGGAGCGGATAATTGGGATACCAATTGAATGTAGTCCAGAGTTGTGTATCCTGGGTGCTGTGGATGAAGAAATGTGGGTCCATTATGATAGAATATTTCTTCGGGATGTTCTATTTATGGCTAGGAAAGCAGTAGAGTTGAGGTGGATGGGGGGAAGTCTCCTTCGATTAACCAGTGGAAGAAATTAGTGAATGATATAATTCCTTATGAGCACATGTTATATAGAAATAGAGGATGTCCCCAGAAGTTCCATAAGATTTGGGAAAGGTGGTGTAATTCGCCCTTGAGGCACTGGGCTCCAAATGCTATGATCTCCTCAATCTCGCGATATAATCCCTGATGTGTGTCCCTTCCAGACCATGGAGGTGTTGGTTTGTGTGGGCTTAGGAATATGTGTACATTATAATCTGACCTGGTACGAGCTCAAAACTCCTATACAGAACCGGTTGGTTAGAAGGTGCAATGCTTGGTAGAATGCATTATGTTGAATGCTATGTTTCATTTGTTTTGTTTGTTTATTTCATTATTGAAAGTGTGATATCACATCTATGTCACTGTGAGCGGTAATTATAAGGATTAATTAACTTTATACTGTATTGTCATATGTTTGTTATACCTTTCTGTGGATTTCAATAAAAAGAGTTTTAAAAAAAATTGCATTTTATTGCAAGAACGAAGTGGTTCATAACCTACCAACCAGCAAGAATCCTGTCTCTCACCCGTTAGTCTTTCTTTTCAGAAGCCCTCCTACTCTACACTCATTACCTGCATTATTGCTGCTAAGAACACCATCCAAACCGTGAAGCATGATGGGGGAAACATCATACCTTGGGAGTGCTTTTCTGCAAAGGTGATAGGACAACAGCACCGTATTGAAGGATGGATGGGGTCACGTATCGCGAGATTTTGGCCCAAAACCCCCCTTTCCTTAGTAAGAGCATTGAAGATGGATCATCAGCCTGGGTCTTCCAGCATGACAATGACCCAAAACACATAGCCAGGGTAAATAAGGAGTGGCTCCTTAAGAAGCACTCAAGGTCCTGGAGTGGTTTAGCCAGTCCCCAGACCTGAACTCAATAGAAATTCTTTGGAGGGAGTTGAAACTCAATGTTCCCCAGCGACAGCTGCAAAACTTGAAAGATCTGGAGAAGATCTGTATGGAAGAGTGGGCCAAAATCCCTGCTGCAGTGTGTGCAAACTTGGTCAAGAACTACAGAAAAAGACTGACCTCTATAATTGCAAACAAAGGTCTGTGCGCCAAATATTAAGTTCTGTTTTTCTGTTGTATCAAATGCTTATTTCATGCAATAAAATGCTAATTAATTATTTAAAAATCATACAATGTGATTTTCTGTGTTTTATTTTTAGATTCTGTCTCTCACAGGTGAAGTGTACCTATGATAAAAATGACAGATCTCTCCATCGTTTGTAGGTGGGAAAACTTGCAAAATCCGCAGTGCAGTAAATATTTATTTTCCCCACTGTGTGTGAATGTGTGTGTATATGTATGGAAAGAAGAAAAATAGCCATTTTTCTTCTTTCCTTAAGCTCCTTGGTACAGAGTTGTACAACCTCCATGTATCCCTCAAGAGTCACTTAATGTTGGGTTCTCCATAGATGCATGCTGCTGCCTAATGCTGTCTGTCTGCCATTGAGTTAATGATTACATCAGCTATGCTAAAGTAACGTTAACTCATTGTTTGTGGATAAAACACTGAGAATACGTGCCCACGATCAGGAATAGCAGTGTTTTGGACACAGCGCACTTGTGCTGCGTTCAGAACCCTCCGTTGTACAGTACAAGCACAGTGGATGGGACTTAAAGAAATCCCATGCCCACTGTGCTTCTATTTGACGTCGCATAATTTCACCCTCGGTGCTGGTTTATGAGCTGCATCACGTCAAATTCTAACGTCAACGCAACAGAAATTTCCACAATAAAATGTATTGGATGCGTTGAATCCGCATGGTTCAGAATTACCTGCTTAGTTACAACGCAGTGAAAATACGCTGCGTCCAAAGCGCTGATACGTGCTGTTCGTGGGAATGTAGACTAACAAATAAGAGCTAAATACATATTAAAAGCATAGAAGACCCCATTAAAATAACTTCTGAATTGTCACCGTGGCATCTTATAAAACGCCTTCCCCTTTACTTATATGGCTGTTGCATTTTTAGAGAACAAGGTCTGATAAATTTCTAATATCTGCGAGAGGTTTTAATGATTGATCCGAAGTAGTGTATGATGGAGAATATGGGGAAAGGCTCTTGTTCCTCTGCCATGTTAGTGTAATTGCCCATTGCTGTACATGACGCAGTCGGTTATGTGCTACATGATTAGGTTTGTTTCTGCTGATTTTACTTGATCTGAATACAAGCGGAAAGCATTTATCAATTTTCTGTGCCATTAAACTTCTATTTAATTTGCCCTTCTACTGGAGAGTAACTGGCAGCGTTCCTGTTGCTCTTCCTCTTTCAGTCTGTTCTGTTGATATTCTTTATTGAAATGGGTGCGAGAAGGAACAAAAAGTGTCACAAAAGATCTCCAGCACTAACCAGATAAAAACAGGCTGGAACAGGACTTTTTGTAGACTTGTCACCAGGTTAAATGTGGCATTTTTTTCTTGTTATTCCTGTTGCTCCCTGAGTATTCGGTTTCCTTTATTTTTTTTTAAATAGCCATATGGTTTCAGACATATGAACCTTTTTATTTAGTGCTACTTTTTATGGTTTCTAGCACGTGGGAGGTGCTTACACAGTAATAATGCAAAGCAGACTAAACCACGCCCCAGAGGATCCTTAAGCAAATCCTTCATCCTTGGTGAAGACTAGTGATGAACGAGTATGCTCGTTGCTCGGGTTTAGCTGAGCATGCTCGAGTGGTCTTCGAGTGGTCTTCGAGTATTTTGGCGTGCTCTGAGATTTAGTTTCTGTCGCTGCAGCTGCATGATTTGTTGCTGCTAGACAGCCTGAATACATGTGAGGAATGCCTGTTTATTAGGGAATCCCCACATGTATTAGGCTGTCTAGCAGCAACAAATCATGTAGCTGCGGCGACACAAACTAAATCTCCGAGCACTTCCAAATACTCGGGAAAAATTTAAACCTACAGTCACAGATAACAAATTCTACTACGTGTCTGTAGTCTGAGTACATTTCAAGCATGAATTTATATTGTACCTCTATGGGTTCATTAAAGAAAATCTTGAGAAAGATATTACTTTAGTCTTTTCCTATATAGTTATGTTTTAGCTGTAAAGTTGTGATAAACTTGTCACTTTCATGACAAGCTGTGAAATCTCATTCCATTCAGTTATTGGATTTGTGGCAAAGTGCGTGGAGGTGGCATGGAGGTGTACACCACTTGTCAGACGCTCCTAATTCAAGGAGAGGCATGCACCTCTTCATGGATCAGGAGCGTCTGACTCCAGCACATTGTCCTCATCAAGAACAACGTGAAAAACACCAGTCTTGATGAATCGGGCCCTAAATGTTCCCTTTGCAGTCTGTGGCTGTGACAGATACTGCTTTCTGCTTTGGCCTAGATGTGGACCCCTCTATGGCTGCACAGGTTGCCCCAATGGTATGTCCGTCCTTGTGTTTAAGGTTCTATTTTGAAAATGTTTAAAATAAATCCATCTTATTCATCACAGATCCAATATAAATGGATTTTTCCTATAACAGATCATAAGTGATCAAAGAATATTTTTTTTGTTTCGACATTCTACTATTTTCATTGATCTTTCACCATTATGAAGAATAGCGAGAACAAATGACTGCAATGAACTGGACCTAAAAACTAATCTTAAGAAGATTGAAGAATGAAATTAGACCACTTTATGATGATGAAACTGCAAAAAAATCATCCAGAAGTTAACAAATTGACATTGAATATACAGGATAACAGATGACTGTTTTGGCCAACTGGAGAACCTGCAGAAAGTGACGTCACATTTGCTGAAAGCGGCAGTCTTTTTTTTATACTGTTGTTTCTCAGTAAGCGCAGCCAACCGGAGCACTAGAGACCCCAGAATATCACAATAAGGACTTAGGACTGAAAAGTGACTCATCTGGTGGATCTGCGTCATGTGCCATTGATACAGGGAAGCTTCACTCATCTCGTCCATCAACAGGTAGGCGAGGTTGGTCCCCTAGCTTTATGCATACGTGGGTGAATTGGCACATTTACCTTTAATTATTACATCGGTATTTTTTCACGCATGTAGGCAGTCAGTGCGATGTTTCATGCGACTTATCACTCCTTACAGAGAAAGGAGTAGCACCATTGCGTCTTTCATAAATGTTTACAAAATTGTTAATTGATAACAAAACCAAAGGAAAAAACAATGTGTGCATATACCCTAATGAAAATAAATACCGTAAGTAAAAAAGCAAGTGCATTAAATAATTAACATAAGGTACTTAGTAAACACTGTTTTGATCAAAAAAGTATAAAGCTGTCCCAGACATCAATTGTCTGCTAACCCAGATTTGGTTGTCTTCCATGCATTCCTTGTTTTGTCAAGCTGTCTAGGACAGAAGGAAAGCATTCAGTATGGGAAGTCTAAATTGGGCATATGGAGGCATTGTTCATAGATCATGGCTGTATCATGAATTAATTAGGAAGGGTTGGTGAGAGGGAGGCACATGATCTTTCAGCCTCAATTTGTTGCTGTTCATGGTTGAACAGTACGTGCGCCTGCATTAATCTCCAGAACAGTCTGTACAGTTCGTTGATCAGGTCACTCCCCTTGGTTGCGTCTGTGAGAAGGAGAGTATCGTTGAAATGCACTTAGCTCATAATATTCTGTTTTATCTGGTCAATGCAACCTGGGTGCTGGCACGGGCCGTAGCTCACTGTTACGCCCTCCAATTTACCTATCCAGCACTGATCTTGAGTGACAGCACTTGCTTGCCAGGAGCAAGCGCTGCCTGAATTCAGATCCCCGTTACTGCGCACTGCTGTGCTTGGCCGGTGACTGTCAGGGAAGGGATGCACCACATAGATATGGTTATGCTCTGCTCTGTCTGTGGCTACCGCTCGCTTAACCCGAAAGTGTGACGAGTGATCGGCTGCAGAGGAGCCACACTGAGCGTGAGCTCTCCCTGATCCTGTGTGCACGCCGCTGACCACCTCCAGAGTCAGGGCACATGTGCTGGAACGGGGGTGAGAGTTTAGGCAGCGCTCGACCCTTGGGCCAGTGTTGGGATATACAAATTGAAGTTCATAACGGTGTCCAGTGCCCCCCACCAAGGCTGTATAGAAGTGCCCTCATGTAAATTCAAATGTCACTTTATTTGCAATCGCTTTGCTAAAATGAATGTCTGGTAAGACTTTTATAAGGGCTAAGTCCACTATATAATTGGTTAAGTAGCTGAATTTGCATTTCAGAGGTGACGCTCCCTTTAATGTAAAAAATGTACCCGTTGTCTGATGGAAACTGAAGCAGAGGGACTCCATTGATTATGGGCTCTCTGTGTGAGTAGCATTGTTAGTTTTGAGTATGGGGAAACAAAGTCCTACATGATGCACAACCGGACACATAATGGAGCCCAAACAGACCCAATAATCTAAGATTAGATGTGAATGCGCACTACATACTATAGTCCAGAGAACGCAGCATGTGAGCCATGACTGGGTTCCAGCAGCACTTCTCTATATGGCCCCTCAGGGTTTTAATGCCTGGTAAACTAGAAGTTGTAATTAAGTTTCTTGAGCAGTTGGGTCGTTTGCTTTCCATAATTAGCCCATAGAAATAATGTTCTTTAGAGAATGTTATGACCAGTCATGAGGCTGGACATGAATGTGACTATTTTTTCTCCCCTGTAACTCTTGATATACCGTGGTAGAGCACAACATAGCGTTGGCATAGATGGAACGAGGTTGTCCTAAGTTATCCCTGGATGGTATCTTTGCCGTTAGGCATTGGACACTCAATGGCACGCAGTCTTCTTGCAGTTTTTAACAGGTACAAAATTCTGGATTTTTAATATATTTTATGGAGCTTCCAATCTCGTCATAGACTACAGTGGTCAAATCCTGTCCCTAGGCATCATGACCAACTCTCTATGCAGAGGATTTGGTGCTCTGTAACAGAAAAACAAGATCCACAATATTAATATATCAACAAATGAATAAGTCAATTGAATTTTGGAACTAGAAATGACATAAAATGGTAGATATAGCTGTTAAATCTCTGAAAGAACACTAAAAATGGGGAGGCTGGTTCAATAATTTTCAAGGATGAGAGGAGAGGATCTTTAATGATAAACGTCATAGAAGGAAAGAAAGGAAATGTTTGATTATTATGGAAGAAAGAGCAGGCCTGTCCTGATGGCTCTCAGAAGAATGAGCTTGGCAAATGTGACGGACATGTACTTTAGGTCTATTGTTGGGAAACCTCGATGATTGTCTTTTTCTGGGTATATACATGTATAGCACTTACAAGCCTTATTCTGTAAATGGAGAATCTCCCAATGACGCTGTTTGGCATGCAGTGCTGTGCGTTGCTCAGATGCTCTGCTTGGTTACATGCTCATCACTACTGCAGCTTCCCTGACTTATGCCCTAGGGTACGAGTCTCAGAGCTTGTTTGTTGGCTTCCTGTGACAATCCGTTTTGAAGGCGCCCTCCCAGTCAGGATTCCCCCTCTCAGGACGGCTCTAGTGTCACAACTATTTATAGATGGACAGTTAGGTCACTAAAGCCTCGCCGGTGTCCCCCGACAGAGCGTAGCCTATCATATTTCAGGGCAATGGCCGGTCTGTCATTTATGCTTCGGTAAGTAGCATACCGGTCTGTACCTCTGCCACGTCACATGCCAGGCTCTGACTCTGCCCTAGTACACATGTTACGACTGTTCCCTGGCTAGCGTTGGGGAAAATCACTTGGTAGCCTTCATGTCATTACCACACAGGTTGTTTCTGTTCCCTAAGGTCTGTAAAGCCTGTGGTACAATCTTTCACTGGACAAGAGACAAAAAAACCTGACTGGCACTTCCAGACTAATGTGAACTAGGTGCAAACCAAAGGGAGCTACCCCCATGTAAAACATACAAAAAAAGGCTGCACTCAAGCATACTGAAGCATGGCAACATAGAATACATGAAATTTTGAATAGCAATATGGCTTTGGAGTACAAGGAAAAATTTGAGACTCTTAGTATAAACATTTGGCCAAACATTTTAAAGCCCACCAACCATCGTCAAGGTGGTCTCAATTCTGGTGAGTCCCTGACCTAATGTGAACATACCTCTATTAGGCTGATAACTGAATTTCTGGGTGAATATGCACCTCTGTCAGTAATGCCTGCATTTATGGGTAATCTTTCACTGGCTATATAGTGCTACAGGAGGATACCAGGGTCTTCTTTGTTGGTGTCACTGTGCAGCTTGCACACCCGCCATTCTTAGTACTCAAGCGTGCAAATGGGGTGATCCCTATTCCTGACATGTATATAAGATTTTCCTGCACCTTTTATATTGACATCCCTCATCCATAGACTCATATGGCATCAGTAAAATTTGCAGTTTTTCATTAGGTGCCATCCTATGGGGTAACGTCGGCTACCTTACTGTTCTACATCTATCTTTTCTGCAGTAGACTGACGGATACACCAACGAGACGGACCAGAAGCACATTCTTAGCTTCTCTCCGATTGTAGAAGCCTACAGACACTTTCAGCTTGTACTCTGAGTGCTTTCCTGAGCTAAACATAGAGGAAAATCAGAATGTATAAGGATACATACTTCATGCTAATGCACACCGTTACAGTGGGAAAGAGGGGTATAATGAATGAGTGGAAGCTCTGGTCTGAATCCATCCGTTAAATACCATTAGTTGTGTTTGTTTTCCAGCCGTGCCCGGAGATCTTTGTTTTTGACTTGATTTTATTCTGTTTTGTAATTAAGGAAATGTAGTGGTAAATTAGGATATGAAATTATCCCAGTGCGTCCGGTCAGTACAAGCCGTTCTCGGCTGAATCCGTTTAGTCAGGACTACATGACTTGCCTCAGGTTAGATATTTAAATCCCAAAGTTTTCATTCTTTAGAAGCTGGGTGGTGATCCCTTACGGCCATACACATTAGATAGCTGTTGGCTAAACTGTTGATCAGCCGATGGCCATCTTTCTCTAGACTCCCCCATACACCAGAATGATCGACTTGGTTGAGCGCGCCTGTGTTCTGTATGAGAGAACCACTGCTCAGTGGCTTATTTCCCAGAGAACTAAAGAATCTGCCTTTCAAAATTCATCAAGCTGAACCCTTATGTCGCCAAATACTATTTGTCGGGGGATAAGCAGGAGGCCTCCATTCACATTAGACTGTTGGGCAGTGTCGGGGGTTCGGTTGGCTTTGGTTTGTGTATGGAGTCCTTCATTCTGTAGAATGTTTGGGAAGATCAAGTAAAAGTAATTGTGATATTGCTGAGATTATATGTTTGGGATAGTTGGACTCCAGCTTCTGGAATATGACCGGAAGCCACCTACTCTTACATGCATTTCAGTGTGAGGAATGTTATGAAATCACATGGGCATGCCGGGTCACATGCAGAAGAAAATTCCATAATTTTTAAGAAGGGAAGTCATAATCTTGTGGTGTTTGCAGCATTGTATGTGATGATTGATCCTGAACACTAAATGCTAAACACAACTCCAACACACCGTAGTATCTTCCATGTCTTTACTTATCTTATGCACCTCACCTCCTTTCTTCTGGTTAAAAAAATACATATTGCAGAAGCTGCAAACTTTGCTCAGACAGGAGCTCAGGATCTTCAATGGCTCGTGGTGCCATTAGTAGCAGGATAATCCGGAGAAGTGTCCTCTGTGCTTTGACTCTCCATCTGTTTCAGGAGTCATCTGTCAGGGCATGCTTCAAGTTTTAGGAGATTGCAGCATCTGGAGAGCCAGATTGCTGAGATCACTAATCTGTTGAGGGCCATATTGTATGACCTTTTTCTTTGTAGTGCCATTTTCTGTTAGTGCAGGCATGTAACACTGTGTGTCTAGGATCATCCAAAAGACTGTTGCAATGTGCTGAAATAAGGGGGCGTTACATTTGTTTTGGACCCCATTAGATTCTAGAAGCACAGAATCTACTCAAGACACTTAAGTACAACTTTAGTACAGAAAATGTTTTATTGGTTGTGTGTCTTTATGAAAGAAAATTGGCTAATCTTTCTGAATGAAGAATGTTTTCTGTTACGCACATCGGGATCGCCTTGGTAAGAAATGGTGCAGATTTCATCAGCTCAGTGTTTTCTCCAGATAGCAAATAGCTGCCATGTTTTATTATTCTCAGATGGCATAAATGAACTGTTGTACATGTGAGCGTTTGTGGGTTTTGTAATAAAGGCGTTGACATATCTGTTATGAGAGGAATGTTCTTTTCAGAGATCAGCTGTTACACTTTGGCTGCAGGGCTCTGGTATTTCCATTTTTTGCAATAAGCCTTTTCTTGTTTCCTTGTCTTTTTTATTGCATTGTAATAGAGTCTCTGACAAATTTGTTCAAATGGGTTGTTGAGAAATCGCCAGTATGCAGAACTGATGGCTATTGATCAGTTAGTTTTTTTTATCCTTCTGTGCTATGCATTGGCATGTAAAAGTTTGGGCACCCCTGGTCAAAATTACTGTTATTGTGAACAGTTAAGTAAGTTAAAGTTGAAATGATAGAAGGCCTAAAGTTAAAGATAACACATTTCATTTGTAATATTTTTAGTGTCTCAGAGTGCAGCTATATTTTTTCTTAAAATTGTCTTAGCTGGTACCTGTACACACTAGCTTGGATGTGCTGGTCAGTTTTTCTGTTTGTAGCAAACTCCTATGACATGTGCACTCCTATTCCCATCAGGCTCAGGTGATTTTAATTAGTTCCTTCCTTCCCCATAAGTTGTAGGCGTTTCAGCCCAGGAGAGGTGACTTATCAGGTTAGGAACCCAATAATTAGTTACTGCTTGACGATGGCTGTTGGGCTCCAACTCCTGGACAGTCTGTGGTGCAACGTGACGTTGGTGGATGGAGCGAGACATGCTGTCCCAGATGTGCTCAGTAGGATTCAGGTCTGGGGAACGGGCAGGCCAGACCATAGCTTCAATGCCTTCATCTTGCAGGAACTGCTGACACACTCCAGCCACATGAGGTCTGGCATTGTCCTGCATTAGGAGGAACCCAGGGCCAACCGCACCAGCATATGGTCTCACAAGGGGTCTGAGGATCTCATCTCTGGACCTAATGGCAGTCAGGCTACCTCTGGCGGGCACATGGAGGGCTGTGTGGCCCTCCAAAGAAATGCCACCCCACACCATTACTGACCCACTGCCAAACCGGTCATGCTGAAGGATGTTGCAGGCAGCAGATCGCTTTCCACGGCGTATCCAGACTCTTGTCACGTCTGTCACATGAGCTGAGTGTGAACCTGCTGCCTGCAACATCCTGTCCAGGAGTTGACGGATGCTTTAGTTCCGTTCTGGGAGGAGATCCCTCAGGAGAACATCAGCAACCTCATCAGGAGCATGCCCAGGCGTTGTAGGGAGGTCATACAGGCACGTGGAGGCCACACACAATACTGAGCCTCATTTTGACTTGTTTCCACTTTAGTTTTGTCTTGTTTTGATTTTCATTTTGACTTTTTTCCACTTTCATTTTGGGGGTCTCTCCAAATCCAGACCTCCATTGGTTCAAAAATTTGTTTTCCATTGATGATTTTTGTGTGATTATGTTGACATCACATTCAACTTTGTGCACAACAAAGTATTCAATGAGAATATTTCGTTCATTTAGCTCTAGGATGTGTTATTTCAGTGTTCCCTTTATTTTTTTGAGCAGTGTATAGTCCTTTTTTTACATTTTAATAATTACTAAAAGGAAAATGTTGCTGATGCAAATAAAATTTTGGTTAATTGATATCGATCTTGTGCAGGCCTAGATTGTTTCACCAGGGTCTTCTCTGCTGTTATCTTTATAGTATTAAGCCATTGGGTTGCTGGTCTTCCTCTACGCCTTGTTCCCTCTATTCTTCTGATCATGATGTCCTTGTCCAGTGTTCGCTGTCTTCGTATAATGTGTCAAAAGCAGGCAAGTCGTAGCTTGATGATCCTTGCTTCGAGTGACATGTCTGGCTTGATGTTTCCTAAATTGATTGCCTTGCCAGAACTCATCATGAATTAGACGAGCTGGTGTTGCCATACCCTGTCCCACCCCAGCTCCGCTTTCTTTGAAGGAGCTTGCCCAAACTGCCTGAAAATGCCAAAAAGTTTCACAGTTTTGCCCAACATTGCATTGTGCAAAAATATTGCGACTTTTCAAGATGTTTTTCACCAGATTTGATGAATCAAGGCCATTGTGTTCTGTTTAACAACTGTCATCTCTGTTATCTTTAAATACTTGGTAGATAAAAGTACGGCCTTTCTACTGGCAATGTGAACGATATTGGTAAATTGAATGTGTTTTAACATGGTGTGTGAATGTTACAAGCTAATGGTGTTTCTGGAAGACACACTTTGTATTACGCCTTGTTTACTAAATTTGAGGTTGCTTTCTTGTTCTTTTCTCTTTTTATGAGCACGTAGGCTTGTATATCTGCTTCTCCTGACCTTCCTGCTGAGAGCGTGGTCATTTCTGTAGGAGTGATTCCAGGTAACATGTCACCTGTTTATGAGGAATGTCCTTCCGTCTAGTCAAGGTCAGGTAACTGCTCCGCACGAGCTGTAACTTGTGTCCCAGCCGTTACCAGTGTTCATGCTCGCTAAGTTATGTAGTGTTTCTTGAGAAATTCACCAAAGTTTGAAAAGGAAATGAACAGTCTGACAGCTGATAAATACTTGCTGGGAACTATATTCAGATATTTCATTTTCTCTTGCGGAAATTGAGTAGAAATTGCGAAATCGCAAAAGTACAAAACAGCATTTTCTTTTTAAAAAAAAAAAAAGCGTCAACAATGCTGAATGTACTGTAACAGTTGTAATTCATACCTAAATAAAGTAGGGTCATAAGGAGCATTTTCCGTTATATGCCAGGTCCTGTATGATTCCACCTGCTATTTTATAATATTAGAAAGACCGGCCCATCAGACACTAAATAGTTACCAAGTATTACCTAACGGAATATCGAAACGAGAATTTATAATGGAAGTGAACACGGAATATATAATATGAAATGCTGGCATACTGTATGTACTTTTTATTCCAATGTAGTGAAAAATGTTGTTATACAGATGTACAGTACAGACCAAAAGTTTGGACACACCTTCTCATTTAAAGATTTTTCTGTATTTTCATGACTATGAAAATTGTACATTCACACTGAAGGCATCAAAACTATGAATTAACACATGTGGCATTATATACTTAACAAAAAAGTGTGAAACAATTGAAAATATGTCAAATATTCTAGGTTCTTCAAAGTAGCCACCTTTTGCTTTGATGACTGCTTTGCACACTCTTGGCATTCTCTTGATGAGCTTCAAGAGGTAGTCGCCGGAAATGGTCTTCCAACAATCTTGAAGGAGTTCCCAGAGATGCTTGGCACTTGTTGGCCCTTTTGCCTTCACTCTGCGGTCCAGCTCACCCCAAACCATCTCGATTGGGTTCAGGTCTGGTGACTGTGGAGGCCAGGTCATCTGGCGTAGCACCCCAACACTCTCCTTCTTGGTCAAATAGCCCTTACACAGCCTGGAGGTGTGTTTGGGATCATTGTCCTGTTGAAAAATAAATGATGGTCCAACTAAACGCAAACCGGATGGAATAGCATGCTTTTGCAAGATGCTGTGGTAGCCATGCTGTTTCAGTATGCCTTCAATTTTGAATAAATCCCCAACAGTGTCACCAGCAAAGCACCCCCACACCATCACACCTCCTCCTCCATGCTTCACGGTGGGAACCAGGCATGTAGAGTCCATCCGCTCACCTTTTCTGCGTCGCACAAACACACGGTGGTTGGAACCAAATATCTCAAATTTGGACTCATCAGACCAAAGCACAGATTTCCATTGGTCTAATGTCCATTCCTTGTGTTCTGTAACCCAAACAAGTCTCTTTTGCTTGCTGCCTGTCCTTAGCAGTGGTTTCCTAGCAGCTACTTTACCATGAAGGCCTGCTGCACAAAGTCTCCTCTTAACAGTTGTTGTAGAGATGTGTCTGCTGCTAGAACTCTGCATGGCATTGACCTGGTCTCTAATCTGAGCTGCTGTTAACCTGCGATTTTTGAGGCTGGTGACTCGGATAAACTTATCCTCAGAAGCAGAGGGTGACCCTTGGTCTTCCTTTCCTGGGGCGGTCCTCATGTGAGCCAGTTTCTTTGTAGCGCTTGATGGTTTTTGCAACTGCACTTGGGGACATTTTCAAAATTTTCCCAATTTTTCGGACTGACTGACCTTTCTTAAAGTAATGATGGCCACTCGTTTTTTTTTACTTAGCTGCTTTTTTCTTGCCATAATACAAATTCTAACAGTCTATTCAGTAGGACTATCAGCTGTGTATCCACCAGACTTCTGCACAACACAACTGATGGTCCCAACCTCATTTATAAGGCAAGAAATCACACTTATTAAACCTGACAGGGCACACCTGTGAAGTGAAAACTATTTCCGGTGACTACCTCTTGAAGCTCATCAAGAGAATGCCAAGAGTGTAAAGCAGTCATCCAAGCAAAAGGTGGCTACTTTGCAGAACCTAGAATATAAGACATATTTTCAGTTGTTTCCCACTTTTTTGTTAAGTATATAATTCCACATGTGTTAATTCATAGTTTTGATGCCTTCAGTGTGAATTTACAATTTTCATAGTCATGAATAAACAGAAAAATCTTTAAATGAGAAGGTGTGTCCAAACTTTTGGTCTGTACTGTATTTTCAAAGTATTTGCTAGCATTTACAATTCTCCATGCAAGAATTGGTTGAACTATATTGTAGTTCTCTAACCGTGTAAGATATGAGAGCATATGCCCTGAAGCAGAGCCGCTATTCTGTAGGAATGAGGGTAAATCTGGCTCATATTTTGGTCTGCAGTTCTGAGATAACAGTGTAAATCCTAAATTTCATCTTCCACGGTGTTTTATCATTACCAGTTTTGAATATATGAATTTTATTAGCTTACATTATAATGTAATAAGTAGGGAGAGATAGAATCGACTATAACTGTCTGTCTGCACATGGTTTGATTGTTGTCTGATACCATTTGCTGCGAATAATTTTACGAGATATTTTTAACCCTGTCTCACCCTGCACTGTAACGGTATGTCGCTGTGAGACAGTGATCCACTATTTTGGCGCGTTGATCGTGGCGGCTGATACCGCACTCTTGGTGCAGAGATAAGAAATATCTGTGATCCCGGCTATATAACGCTCTTTAGACTCTGCAGTCAATAGTAATTGCAGGATCTTACAAGTGTTCTTACTGAGGCCAAGCGAGCCCTCCTGTTAAAGGGAACCTGTCAGCATGATTCTGTAATCTAACGTAAGCACATGGCTGTAATGGCGCTGTAATACTGATCACATTGATACCTTAAATGAAGAAATCTGCCTTTTTGTTATTCTGTAATCAGAATTTGAAGGTTTCTACTAATTAGGTCTTCTCCTCTCTGTCTGTGATTCTGCGACGCCCTCCGCCTGCCTCCGGCATGTGAATGACAGGTCACTGCTGAGATGTCAGCGGGGGCAGGTCATTCACGAACCATAGACAGGCAGAGGCGTCAGGGAAATCACAGATTGAGGAGAAGACCCCTCGTACAATCTGGCCCCTGTGCACCAAAATCTAATTGGCAGAAAACGTCAAATGGTCATTAAACAACCGCAAGGCGAATTTCTTCAGCAAAGGTATCACTCTAATCTGGGTTATAGCGCCATTACAGCCACGTCTTAACTTCATATTACCAAATTGTGCGGACATGTTCTCTTTAAGCCTATCTGACCACTCGCAATGTTTTCATTGTTCAAGTGGATTGCTGGGTCACTCGGGCCATAACAATGACCAGATCAGCCATTTTACTAAACCTATCGGGTGTTGCTACTGGTATCATACAATAGGTTGCCTATCGGTGTAAGGCTGGGTGTATTTCAAGGCTGTGTACTGAGCGCAATTCTCAGACTAGCTATGGGTCTCCAGACAAATAAAGCTGTTGAGTTCTGGTCAAGAGACCCTCGGCCGGTCCGTTCTTGGACACAACATAGATTTTTGAAACCAGTTAAGATCACCATACAGATGTAGTGTGTGGGGTCCTCCCGACTCTCCCCAGATAATGCTATGTTCACATGTCCTGTAGTCATCAGAACGGATCCAGCCGCAATCTGTTGACAGAAAAGTTGTGCAGACAAAACGTTTCTATCAGTTTAAAAATAACTGATTTCAGCTGGATCCATTTTTTTGGGCTTGGACAAAAACCACATTTTTTTCTGTAAACAGATTGCTGCCAGATCTGTTCTGGACATATGAACGTGGTCTACATGATGATGAAGGAGATGAGGATCAAACAGTTTAATTGCCTGATCCTTTTTTCCCCAAGAAGATAAGCTTCTGGCCGCAGGGTCCTCGGGTTTCCCATAGAATACACATGGGGGCTTTTGGTTCATGTTGTCACGCTGTATAGCAGATATATATATGTGATGACAGTAATCTATATCAAAAGGGCAACATACTATATAACATGCGCATAGATATATGATAACATAGAATTACCTGACAGAATGTCCAGTGGGTCAATACGGAATCCGTTATACGCTGTCTCCGGCTAGAGGGTGACCGGGGTGTATGCTGACCCTAAACTGGGGTCCTAACTAATCCCTCTACCTGGAGGTACTGTTAAAGGTACAGAGGTCCAGGCCACCAGCGTAAACCCTGTCTCCTATCAATCCCTGCCAACTGTAATCTAGTCCTAAGAAGGACCCTGATTACCACCAAAGGGAATGAACAGGTAACGGTTAATGAACAGAAAGACATACAAGAAAGACAAGAAATAAAGTAAATAAAGTCTTACATACAACACTCACACACAGTAGGAACACCTAAGGTCTCAGAGATAAACTATAAGCTATAAGAGTAAAAACAACTAAGGAACTCTTAGCTTAAGTATTCTCAGAACCGATCCAGTCTGCTAGACTACATGAATGCTTTCACCGGCATCTAACAAGCAGACTGGCAGGTATATGAAGGAATCTAATTAGAACATAATCAAAAGCAGCCGGGCGAGGCTGGACCTAGTCTTAGCAAAGAGCTAGGTAAAATTAACTCCCTCATTACCAAACACAAAGAAACAGCAACTCAGCTGTGAGAAGTCAGAGTGTGTAATCGCGACGATCCTCGTGGCGATACACCCATGACAGTACCCCCCCCCTCTACGAGGGGACTCCGGACCCTCAGGGCCAGGTCTGCCCGGGTGAGTTGTGTGAAAGATCCGAACCAATCGATCTGCGTTAACATCAGACGCAGGGACCCACGTCTCCACAGGACCATACCCCTCCAATGAACCAAGTACTGAAGGGATCGGCGACTGAGACGTGAGTCAATGATTTTCGACCCATGAAATTCCACGTTATCATTGACCACCACTGAAGGAGGAGGTAAAGGTGACGGTATGACTGGTGCCACATACTTTTTAAGTAATGACTTGTGAAACACATTATGAATTTTAAACGTAGGAGGGAGGTCCAGACGAAATGCCACAGGATTAATTATGGAACTGATCCTGTACGGCCCGATGAATCTGGGACCCAACCTCCAGGAGGAAACTTTAAGTTTTATATTCCTGGTAGACAACCAAACCAGATCGTTCACCTTCAGATCTAGACCAGAAACTCTCCCCCTATCAGCCATCCGTTTGTAACGGTTCCCCGTAACCTTCAGTCTTAACCGATCTGGAACTATCAGTCTCCCTGGAAGTCCCACAGGGGCGTCCCCCTGAGCCCCCAATACCTCCCCCTCAAGCTCAGAGCATACAGCTGACACTACAACTCCCTCCTGAGGAATAGGAACCGGATCATCCGTCTTCCCGGCCCCTGGGAAAGTACGAGATAAGGCATCAGGAAGCAACTTTATTGAGCAGTCATATGCGCGATGAGGAGGTAACTCTTTACACCCCTCCTCTGAGAACATCTCCCCAAAGTCCTCCAGAAAAGGAGACAAAGTCCTAGGCACAACCGCACCGATGACCGTGCTCATGCAGTTATTCCTGCAAAATTCACCCCGCTGGCTTATCTTTCCGGATTGCCAGTCAATCACTGGGTTATGTTTAGCCAACCAAGGAAGTCCCAACACAATAGGAGTAGGTAGACCCTCCAACACATAACAAGACAATTGCTCTTTATGTATTGCCCCTACTCGAAGATCTATGTTATGAACCGCTTGTACCAAGCTACCTTGACCGAGAGGTCTAGAATCAATAGGGACCGGTTTGGCCAATACACTCAGTTGCATACCATGCACCTGGGCAAACCGAGCGTCCACCAGATTAGCCCCGGACCCACTATCAAGAAAAACAGAAATCCTCTCAGTTCTAGTACCAATCACCACCTCCGCAGGCACGAGAAACTGAGAGGGATTTGGGGACGAAATACACACTCCCAGGTTAACTCCTTTGCTCAAAGAGGCCCGGGATGGACACCCCCCAACAAAATGTCCCTCTCTCCCGCAAAAGAAACACCTTCTAGTCTTGCGGTGCACCGCCGATTCCCTCCTACAAAAAGATGTCCCTCCCAACTGCATGGGTTCCTCAGAACAGACCAGGGGAACCTCAGTATAAGGGACTTTAGTAGTAGGTGGAGTCATCACGGGAGGGGAGTTACCTCGCGTCTTCCCCGAATTCGTCTATCAATGCGAATAGCGAGGGCCATAGCAGCCTCCAGTGATGGAGGAGAATCATACTGAGCCAACACATCTTTTAATTTGTCAGACAACCCTTGACAAAACTGGCTCCTAAGAGCTGGGTCATTCCACTGAGTATCTGTTGCCCATCTACGGAACTCAGAAGAATATTCCTCCGCTGGACGATTTCCTTGCCGTATTTTACGTAACTTTGTTTCAGCAAGGGAAACTCGATCCGGATCATCATATACCAGACCCAGGGCAGTAAAAAAATCGATCCACTGACTGGAGATCTGGGGAGCCTGGAGGAATAGAGAACGCCCAAGATTGAGGGTCCCCTTGTAAGAGCGAGATAACAATTCCCACCCTCTGCTCTTCACTCCCAGATGACCGAGGCCGCAGCCGAAAGTACAATTTACATGCCTCCCGGAAAGTAAAAAATTTGTCCCGCCCACCAGTGAACCTATCCGGGAGAGCAACCTTAGGTTCAGATCTGGTTTGCTCCGGGGGGACAAAACCTTGGACTTAATGTCTGCCAACTCCATGGACAACCCCTGCAACTGCCGGGCCAGCTGGGCTACTGGATCCATGACAGCTGGGGAGAATCTTTAGTATGGGCCGGTGAAAATGTCACGCTGTATAGCAGATATATATATGTGATGACAGTAATCTATATCAAAAGGGCAACATACTATATAACATGCGCATAGATATATGATAACATAGAATTACCTGACAGAATGTCCAGTGGGTCAATACGGAATTCGTTATACGCTGTCTCCGGCTAGAGGGTGACCGGGGTCTATGCTGACCCTAAACTGGGGTCCTAACTAATCCCTCTACCTGGAGGTACTGTTAAAGGTACAGAGGTCCAGGCCACCAGCGTAAACCCCGTCTCCTATCAATCCCTGCCAACTGTAATCTAGTCCTAAGAAGGACCCTGATTACCACCAAAGGGAATGAACAGGTAACGGTTAATGAACAGAAAGACATACAAGAAAGACAAGAAATAAAGTAAATAAAGTCTTACATACAACACTCACACACAGTAGGAACACCTAAGGTCTCAGAGATAAACCATAAGCTATAAAAGTAAAAACAACTAAGGAGCTCTTAGCTTAAGTATTCTCAGAACCGATCCAGTCTGCTAGACTACATGAATGCTTTCACCGGCATCTAACAAGCAGACTGGCAGGTATATGAAGGAATCTAATTAGAACATAATCAAAAGCAGCCGGGCGAGGCTGGACCTAGTCTTAGCAAAGAGCTAGGTAAAATTAACTCCCTCATTACCAAACACAAAGAAACAGCAACTCAGCTGTGAGAAGTCAGAGTGTGTAATCGCGACGATCCTCGTGGCGATACACCCATGACACATGTGTATGGTGTAGTCTGGATTACAAGCTGTGGATCAAACAAGCATCACAGGGCTACATAAGTCCCCTACTGGCACTAGATCAAAAGTTCTTCATTCAGTTTTTATAAAGAAAATCGGCCATAAAATAAAGAAGCCTGTGTTTACTTGGTATTGGTACTATTTCAGGATACATTGACGCTAACATTGTTTTTTATTTTGTAAAGTAGTAAAACATAAAAAACCTGCATAAATCTGTCTATAAACACAACGATCCACATAATCCTGACGTCATTTATACTGCACAAGGAACTTCATAAAAACAAATCCCACAAAGGTACGGTAGAATGGTGCTGTTTGTTTTTACCTCTGCGCCCTCTGTCACATTTAGTGGGCACATCCGTAGATGAAGTGAAGCTGGACAGGTTATCATGTTTGGGGATTGAATAAAGTTGTGCCGCATATAAGACCCCCATACATGTTAGATTATAGGTTTCTTTAATCTGCCGGGACCAGATGTAATGTGTAATGTAATGAAGGTGGGGGAGAAAAGGGACAGGAATCTCGACCTCTCGGTCAATAAGCCAATGCCAGAGTGGTCATGCAGAAAACAACTGAACGTTCATGTTTGGGAGGTTCGAGTGAAATAACTTGTTAGTTTTGCTGTCCATTATCTAACGCAGGGTTCCCCAACTCCAGTCCTCAAGGCCCACCAACAGGTCATGTTTTCAGGATTTCCTTTGGATTGCACAGGTGATGCAATTATCACCTGGGCATTACTAAGGAAATCCTGAAAACATGACCTGTTGGTGGGCCTTGAGGACTGGAGTTGGGGAACCCTGATCTAACGCATGTGTGCATATTTAGGCCTCATTCAGACGGCCCTGTTTCACATACGTGTTCTCTCGGTGTTTATCGCAGATTCATCACACACCCATTCTAGTCTCTGGAGCTTTTCACGTGTCCATGTTTTTCCATCCACCGTGTGTCCATGCAAAACTCATGGTGACGTGTCCTTTTATTTTCTGGCAGCACAGATGAATGGGCCAATATAAGGCTATGGGTCCACACACGTACACACATGGGTGGCATCAGTGACCTCCGGGTACAGTCCGTGTACAGTCCGTATCTAACAATGCAAAGTATGGGTGAAGTCTTGTAATTTATCCATCCTTTAAAACCAGTGACACACTGACCAGACACTGATGACTCGGATCCAAAACCATGATGACACCAGTACATTTTTTTTTTTGCGTACTTGAAAAAATACTAACGTCTGAATGCGGCCCTAGATTGTATGTCTATAACGGCTTAGGACTCTCTGTATTACAATTGATGCTTCTTTTGAATGTGATACTGTTTCATGTGTTGCATATATTCGGGATAAAATGACAAGAATATTGTTTATTCTTGATAATATTTTATTGCAGTTGCTTTAAAAAAACAAAACAAACAAGAAGAAACCTGTTTCCGCTCAATGAGAATGTCGTACAGAAGACCCCACTACTCTATCTGCCTAGATAGCCCATCACTAATAAAAGAAAGCTCTCGTTCTCACGATAATGGGAGCAATCACATAAATAAGTAAGAAGTCTGCTGATTCTAAGTGCCCTGGGAACAATAATCACCTTTGCATCTCAATGGCCCCTTGGCATGTAATGGATGCTTTTTAGTCACTACCTTTCAATGCACATTATCAATCAGTGACACTGGTTCTAAACTGATGCAGATTTTGCTTTTCATTATGTGCCCTGTGTTTTCTAGATGGTGCGTATGTGCACACTCATAAATGTGTGAAAGCCAAGGACCCAACGTCAGGATGTTTTTTTTCCCAAAAATAACTAGACATAGTTTAAAGCCAATGTCTGTGGGTTTCAGTATTGTTTACATTCTGTTTTATTTTTTAGGTCCTTTTTTTATTCTGAGTAACTCCAAACCATTATCTAATTGGTGCCTGATAAAGTTGAGCTTAGCTGCTACAAACTAAATAAGCCTTGATTTTTCTTGATATCCGTCATTATCACACATCCTCTTTTCAAGCTACAGCTTATATTACTTTAATAAAAAAAAAATTTAAAAGGTTTTTCCAAGATGTATATTTTTAATTTAAAGGCTCAGTAATGTAAAAATATTGAACTGATGTATGGTTACCCTTTAATTATCCAGCGCCAGCTCCCTGCCATTGTCCCTGGTCTCTTTTGACAGGCTGCAGGCCATTGTCATGACTGCAATGTAAGTTACTGCTACCGCCAATCATTGGACTCGCCAGCCTCTTGCCATCTACCACATCATTACCGGTGAGCTTAATGATTGGCTACAGCGGTCTGACCTGCACTGTAGGTGTGACATCACTGTAGCCGGTCAACAGAGTCCAGGGACATCGGTGCAGAGCTGCTGCTGGATCAGCAGAGTGTGAGTATACCAGAGTTTGATATTTTTCACCTGGCTAAGCCTTAGGACTAAAAAAAATATATTTTGGAGAATCACTTTTGTTAATATGTGAACGAAGAAAAATAAAATCATTGATCATGAGTGTCATTTGAGGTCTCCATCCTTACCAAACCTTTCCGGGTCTGCAGTTTTTGATGATTTGGGTCAGTATTTGCAGTAATTTTCTTTATCTTCAGTAAAACTTTCCGTGGTCAGCGACTCGAGTACAGTTTCTCCTGTAGATCTAGTATTCTACAGTACACCTGTAGCTAGATAATGAAACGTGGGCCAGGATCCTTGTTACACTTGGCACGTCGTCACGCTCGGGGTTTACTGTTTGACCTTTTCTTAGTCGCCTGTTCTATCACCGTAGTGTGCGGTGACACACCTCGTAGTGTGGGAATTCTGGCCTGAGTATTTACATAGAGGAAGAATAAGCCCTGAACACGGGGCCCATGGATGGAACTGGACTACAGATGTGGACACATGAAATACTTCTGCCTACGTTTCAGTTAATTTGTTAAATGCTGCTAGCCGTCTGCCTTTAGATAGTCTAAGAATTCATGCAATTTGTGTAAAAACTAACAGAATTATTCACTCTACCCATGTAGATTAGAAGAAGCAGCTTTCCCGGAGAGCTTGATCCTCCACCCAATGCTTGTAATTATTCATGTTTAGTTGTTTTGTTTCCCTTAAATTAATAACTTGCTTGGCAGCTTTATGGAAAACATACTTGGGCAGGTTATTTACACCGAAGGGCTAAATTGACTGCGGGGGGAGCCAATTTGGGATTGTTTGGGGTCGCATACATTGTATCCCCCAAATTATAAACCAATTACGTATCCTATAGATGTACCATTACATTATTAGATGTGAAAACCCCTATAACTACCAAAAATTGCCTATATATTGCTGTAAACTATAAAACCTTTGGGGTGTCCACTGAAGCTTAGCAGTTGGGCGCTTCATCTATCACATTATGTCCCTACTTTTGACTCCCAGTGCTGTTTTCTGGACATAATAATAATAATCTTTATATAGCGCCAACATATTCCGCAGCTCTTTACAGTTTAACAGTTTCAAACACAAGTCATAAGTAACAACGTTAACAATACAATAATTAAAGCAAAATAAGGCGACTCTACTCGTGAGAGCTTACAATCTACAATGAGGTGGGGGGACACAAAGTAGAGGTGTGTATATACAATGATGGTCCAGCCATCTTGAGGGAGTGGGGGATAGATAGAGATAGTGAATGAGCTACACACACACACTTACACATAAAATTACTTTGATCAGGGAATGTGATAGGTCGCTCTGAACAAATGTATTTTGAGGGAGCGCCTAAAATTATGCAAATTGTGGATAGTACTAATTTCTTGGGGTAGAGCATTCCAGAGGATTGGCGCAGCACGGGAGAACTCTTGGAGTCAGGAGTGGGATACGGATTAGTGCAGAGGTTAGTCGAAAGTCGTTTGCATAGCGCAGCGGTCAGTTAGGCCGATTTACAGAAATAAGGGAGGAGATGTAAGGGGGTGCCACACTGTGGAGAGCTTTGTGGGTGAGAACAAGTACTTTGAATTGGATCCTGTAGTGAATGGGCTGCCTGTGTAATGATTGGTGAAGAGCGGATGCATCTGAATACCGATTAGCCAGATGGATGACCCTGGCTGCTGCATTAAGGATAGACTGGAGAGGGGAAAGTCGAGTGAGGGGGAGAACAACTAATAGAGCGTTGCAGTAGTCCAGACAGGTCTGGATCAAGGTGACCGTGAGAGTTTTTGTTGTTTCCATGGTGAGAAAAGGGCGGATTCTAGAGATGTTCTTTAGGTGTAAGCGGCACGAGCAGGCAAGAGATTGTATATGGGAGGTGAAGGAGAGATTGGTGTCAAACGTAACACCCAGACAGCTCGCCTGCTGCTGAGGTGTTATTATGGTGCCACCTATGGAGAGGGAAATGTCAGATTTAGGGAGGTTAGTAGACGGCGGGAGCAGAAGTAGTTCAGTTCTGGAGAGGTTGAGTTTCAGATAGAGAGCGAACATAATGTCGGAGACTGCGGACAGTCACTGGCATTCTGTATTACAGCGGGGGTAAAGTCAGAGGATGACGTATATAGTTGTGTGTCATCAGCATAAAGATGGTACTGAAAGCCAAATCTGCTGATGGTCTGTCCAATTGGGGCCGTGTAGAGAGAGAAGAGAGGTGGGCCAAGGACTGAGCCCTGAGGTACCCCGACAGTGAGAGGAAGAGGAGATGAAGTGGA
This sequence comes from Oophaga sylvatica, assembly GCA_033576555.1. Taxonomy (NCBI): domain Eukaryota; kingdom Metazoa; phylum Chordata; class Amphibia; order Anura; family Dendrobatidae; genus Oophaga; species Oophaga sylvatica. The sequence goes on from JARQOD010000006.1 coordinate 309,601,035, forward strand.
GCCAGCGAACAAAACACTGAAGGAGTGGTCCGAAAGATAGGTAGGAGAGACCAGTATCTTTAAGCCTAGTGACTGGAGCCTAGAGAGTAGGAGATGGTGGTCAACAGTGTTGAAAGCTGCAGAAAGAGCGAGAAGAATGAGCAGAGAATGGTCACCGTTACATTTTGCTGTCAGAATATCGTTGGTCACTTTGATGAGTGCAGTTTCTGTCAAATGTAGGGGGCGGAAGCTGGACTGTGAAGGGTCTAGGAGGGAGTGAGTGGAGAGGTAGCGGGTAAGGCGGGAGTAGACCAGGCGCTCCAAGAGTTTAGAGATGAAGGGGAGATTGGAGATTGGTCTGTAGTTATTTGTTCAGGATGAATCGAGAGATGGTTTCTTTAATAATGGAGTAATGATAGCGTGTTTGAAAGAAGGATCGGATGATGCCCGAGGAGAGGGAGAGATTAAATATTGTAGTTAGGTGAGTTGTGACGACTCGAGCGAGACTGGAGGAGATGTGAGGGAATGGGGTCGGTTGTGCATGTAGTTGGACAAGAAGAAGAAAGGAGTCTGGAGACTTCTTCTGTGATTGATCAAATGTGGAGAGTGAGCCAGGGGAAATGCAGGGAGGGATGGGAGTCACAGCACTTGGTGACTGCGAGCGGATTTCCTGACGGATGTTATCTATTTTCTCTAGAAAGTGGGAATCCAGGTCATCAGCACGTATATCTGTAATAGGGGCTTGTGCTTTTGGCCTGAGGATGAAGTGAAAGGTGTCAAAAAATTTCTTGGGGTTGTTGGATAGTGAAGAGATCAGGGTGGTGTAGTAGATCTGTTTGGTGAGGTGGAGGGCAGTGTTATAGGTTCTTAACATAAATTTGAGGTAGATGAAGTCTTCTGGTGTGCGAGTTTTCCTCCATAAGCGTTCAGTACTCCAAGAGCATCGCTGGAGAAGTTGAGTTTGCGCTGTGAACTAGGGCTGTTTTACTCTGTGCTTGGAGGTTCTGAGGGTGAGGGACGCTACTTGGTCCAGGGTGCTTCTGAAAATGTCATTGTAGTGGTGTACAGCCAGATCAGGACAGGAAAAAGAGGAGATTGGGGACAGTGATGAGTGTAGGGAGTCTGAAAGTGTGTGAGAGTTAATGGCTTGTAGATTTTTAAATGTGTGGTAGGTAGGAGTGTGCTGGGGTGGGCGAGTAATTGTGAGCGTGAAGGAGAGAACGTTGTGGTCAGAGTTGGGAAGCGGTGAGTTTTTTTATGTAGGAATTTAAACAGAGCTGGACAAAGACCAGGTCAAGGGTGTTACCGTCCTTGTGTGTTTCAGGGGTTGAGAGCTGTGAGAGGCCAAGAGAAGTGTTAGTGATAGAAGCTGGGATGCAGATGTGGAAGTGGGCTGTTTATGTGGATGTTGAAGTCTCCCAGGATAAGGGTTGGGAGTTGTGAGGACATGAAGTACGGCAGGCAGGCTGAGAAGTGGTCAAGGAACTGGGTGGGCGAGCCTGGGGGCCGATATATGACTGCTACTCTGAGGGAGAGGGGACAGAAGAGCCTGATGGTGTGGACCTCAAAAGAAGGGTTTGAGAGTGATGTAATTGGGGGATGACCTGGAAGGTGCATTGTGGGGACAGGTGTATGCCGACTCCACCACCAGGTCTGTTTGTGGGTCTCGGGGAATGGGAGAATTGTAAGCCATCATGGTAAATGGCAGCAGGGGAGACAGTGTCAGAATCCTGAATCCAGGTTTTAGTGAGGGCCAACAGATTAAGAGAGTTGTTCAGAAAGTAGTTGTGCATGAAAGGAAGTTTGTTACATGCAGACTGTGGATTCCAGAGGGCATAATTAAAAGAAGATGGAGTGCAACTGATATTAATAAGATTAGGGTGGTTTCGATGTGAGGTAGGGGTTGAGGTTGGGGATGGTGGACCAGGGTTGGTGGAGATGTCCCCCGAAAATAGTAGGAGTAGGAAGATAAAGAGCAAGTAGTTATTGGAATTGTAAGCAGTTTTTTTGTGCAATGTGTTTGGGCAAGATGGGCTTAGAGTTTTCAGGAAGGTGAGGAGTGCATGTGAGCTGTTCATGGGAGAGGAAAGTATAGAGGGGCTGATGTGTATGAGTCGTGATGGAGGTGAATGTGGATGGCAAGGGTACACAGGAAGATAGAAATAAAGCACATGGATAAAAGGGAGAGCAAAGTGTGGCTTACCTGACTCCTGCCCTGACTAACTGCCATGGAATAACTGACTTTTGCTTGATGCTTAGTTTCTGTGATGCTTTGCTTTATGGGATGGGACTTATCCACAAGCCCTCATTAATTCAGCACACGTTGGGCCAATATGCATTGGCATACTTTTTTCATAGTATGAAGAAGTGTAGTAGGCTATATTATTCCATATAAAGCTATACAGCAACAAAGTACATATGCTTTGGAGCCTCTGAATGTCCATATGGTGCCTACGATGCAGCCTTCTGTAGGAGATAGACATCAAGACATCCTTCTAAGATCTACCTTCAGCATTGACTTCTGATGTAGTGTGAGCAGAGGCCTAAGGCCAGTTACACAGCTGATAGTCTGTGAACAAGTGTTAATAAGAACGCTCATTCCTGGATATTGGTCTGCGGAAGCATGCCTCCAATCACCCCCAACAAGCGGGCAGAGGACTCTGACTCTGTATTTGGAGTATTGGTCAGGATGAAAATCATTGTTGTCAATCGCACATCACCCCAGGTAAATGGAATGTGCTGGCGACAATGTGCATGTTGGTGTGATGTACAATTGTATTATTGATCTGTGCCACATACAGTTTGTATTGGCCTGTGTGAATGGTAAAAAAAAAAGCACCGATTACTTGTGTATACTAGGTCAGCACATGTTCCCAGATAGAATTCTGTCTTAAAGGGAATCTGTTAGTAGGATCATCCCACTTAAGACGTGTATATGGGCATGTAGGTCATAGAACGATGAATAAAGCGAGACCTTGATATCTGCAGTCCGATGTTTTATTCTAGAGAAATCTACATTTTTCTTAATATGTAAATTAACTGTTAAGATCTGTGGACCGGACATAGATCTCCCTGAGAATCTGCCTCCAGAGCTTATTTTAAATAAAAGGGGGCGTTACCAGGGTGAGACCCATAGATCAGGAGAGCAGACTATCAGTCATTACGTGTCTCACACTGGTAACTCCCTCTTTCATTTAATATAATCTCTGGAGGCAGATTCTCAGGAGATCTTTGTCTGGCCCATAGATTTTAACAGCTTATTTACATATTAAGAAAAATGTGGACTTCTCTGGAATAGAACATTGTATCACAGATATCAAGATTTCATTGTAGTCCTCTTTCGATTACCTACTTGCTTATGTAGATGTGTTAGGAGGGTTGATCCTACTGACATTCCTTATATCTTATGTCTGTCATAGGGCCAAGTTCAGTATTTGGTCAGTATTTTACATCAGTATTAGTAAGCCAAAACCAGGAGTGGAACAATGAGAGGAAAAGTATTCTAGAAATACCTGCATCACTTCTGTATTTTTCACCCACCCCTGGTTTTGGCTTACACATACTGATGTAAAAAAAATTACCAAATACTGAACCTGTGAACATGGCCTAAGTCGTCTATCTTCCTTTGATGCGCGCTCGCAAGCCGAGCCTGCATCTTTCCCGGCAGATAATGGCTGAATTAGTCAGCCACGATCTGCCTCTAAAAGCCGTGGGTTAGCAGAGCACAGCCTGCAACTATTCTCCTGTTAGATGCCACTTTCAATCTGTGACGGGGGCATTGTTAATGCGCCGGCAGGTGGGTGAGCGTGCTGTTCTATTCTCTCATTGGCGCTCCCGTAATGTGATCGAGGCCTACTGATGTGTTGCCATGACTCCAGGGGTCTGCTGAAGGCCCCTATGTTTGTCAAAGACCCCTGTGTCTGTCATCATGGTACTCCTATGGAAACCAGCTTGTGGATGGCGTACCCTGCCATGTATATCACAAGCGATCAGACAGTCGCAGGTTCGAGTTCACTTAGGATACTAACAAATACTATGCAAAATAAAAATAAAAAGCCCTCAAACGACTATATCATCGGAAAAAGTTAAAAAGTCAAGGGTCTTGGAATAAGGGGAGGGGAAAAACGAAAATGCTAAATGGAAATTGTACAGGACCTTAAGGAGTTAAAGTGCATCCGTCAGCAGGATTGAGCTGAGTGAACTACAGGCATTGTCAGGTTAGAACTGCCGGGATCACAAATGCGAGAAACTCGATTCTCGTGCGAGTCTCTCGTATGAACACCCAGCGCTGCCGCCGGCACTTGGACCGGGACGTGCGGCTGCGTGTATTTCTATGCAGCCCCACGCTCCGGTCCGAGTGCCGGCGGTAGTGCCTGGCGTTCAGGTGAGAGACTCACACGAGAATTGTGCGAGTTCCTCGCATGTGTGATCCTGGCCTCATACTGATTAAAATGATACCTGAGGTGATAAAAATCCGTCTTGTGGTTGTTAAACACTAGAACTACTGATGGAGTCATTTTGACTCCTTTCGTTTTTTATTTCTCTTCTGTGACTACATTTTTCAGAATTCCGGCTTGAAACTCGGTGACTTTTCCTCAAATATGATGTGAAAAAAGATTTTGTGAGAATAAATAATTTTGGTGAAAAATTTGCGCGTTTTTTTCAAAATTTACCAAGAACTACTGAAGGGAGTCATTTTGACTCCCTACTATATTTTGAGGTCCTTTTGTCACTAAATGTTGCTATAAAGTTTTGTGCATAATTTTTTCACTCTGTCTTATTTACCCTGATGTTCATATAGATGTAGTTCAATTTACATGTCAACTTTTCACATTTTCCTTGTGTTTTACCTGCTTGTATTACTGTGTAATGCTGAACAAAATAGCTTGTTTACTCTAGGCTCTTATCTTATGCTAATTTTTGATTCATATATATTGACACATATAAAGAACTGTACGCTTGCAGAAGCATGCAGGAACAATAATTTACAGTTTACTCTATCTGATGAGGAGCTAGATGCATTCATTGCGATATTCTATGCTCGTGGAATATCTGGCACGAACCGTCACTCGATTAGCAGTATTTGGTGTAATGACTGGGGAATACCGTTTTGCAAAGCGACAATGTCTAGGGACCGCTTTGTTGAAATTATGAGGTTTCTCAGATTTGATGAGAAATCTACTCGATCGGAGAGACTGCAAACGGACAAGTTTGCTCTATTTTCTACTGTGTGGGACAGGTTTATTGAAAATTGTATTGCGTGTTACAAACCTGGCCCATACATAACGGTGGATGAGCAACTTTTCCCAAGCAAAACTAGGTGTCCATTCACGCAGTACATGCCTTCCAAACCAGATAAATATGGCCACAAATATTGGCTAGCTGTTGATAAGGAGAGCAGATATCTGGCAAATGGCTTCCCTTATCTAGGCAAAGATGACACACGCCGTGCTGAGGACCGTTTAGCTGACCATGTGGTAATGAAGTTATTGGACCCGTTTTTGAAAAAAGGTCGCAATGTTACAACCGATAATTATTTTACTTCAGTAAAATTAGCTAAACAGCTAAAAAGCAAAGGAACAACCATCGTGGGAACACTGAACAAGATAAGGCGAGAAGTGCCTAAAGAAATAAAATCCATGAAAGAGGAATTGTACAACACTAAAGTGTTTAGAAATGAAGACAATTTTACACTTACAGTATATCAAGGAAAGCCCAACAAAAATGTTGTCATTTTGAGTTCCGTCCATCCAGATGTTGTTGTTGCGTCTGATTCCGCTAAAAAAACTCCAGAAACGGTAAAGTTTTACAATGAAACAAAATATGGAGTAGATGTAGTGGATCAGATGGCACGAAAATATACCACACGAACATGCACAAGGAAATGGCCTGTTCATGCATTTGAAAATGCCTTAGACTTTGCAGGTATAAATGCATGGATAATATTCAATGAGATAACCCACCAAAAAATGTCACGCAAGGCATTTTTGCAAACACTTGTGAGGAGTTGAGGGTCCTTATGTCACAGATAAGGAAAGGGTTCCCCGTCCAAGTTTCTACATGCCAGAATGATGGTTCAAACAAAATTTTGCCAGATAAGAAAAGTGCAAGAAAAATAGATCTGCTGAATTGCTAAGACTTGTGGTAAGTTTTGTGTGGTGCAATGTACTGCCATCATAATCATCATATGTAAATGGAAACACAAATGTTTAGAAAATCTGCACATATTTATTTTATGTATATGTTCTTAGCTTTGTTTTATGTTGTATAGCACTGTATTTCTATTTATGTTTCTTAAAAAATAAGAAAAGCAGAAAAAAAACAATCAAAAGCATTACTGTTGGATCTCACAATAATAATACATTACAAAAAATATAATTATTAATAAATAACCACAAATGAAACTCTAAAAATAAACGAAAACAAGCAAGGAGTCAAAATGACTCCTTTCAGTAGTTCTAGGCGGGGTCACGAGTCCAGTAGTCCTAGTGTTAATCTGTGTTTGTAGTTTTCAGTTAATGAGATTCTGGTGCTTCGAGGTGGGGTACTGCACATTAGCACTTTCGTCAAGCCATGCTCTTAATCTGCGCAAGCAGCACCTTCCACAAGCCCTCCCCGAAGCGCAAGAATCTTATAAACTGCAAATAAAGATTAAACAACAACCACAAGACTGATTTCATCAACCAAGGTATCATTGTAATCAGTATAACGGCCCCATCCTGACACTGTCTGTAGGTTACTCAGCACAATCCTGCTGACAAGTTCACTTTAAGTGCGTTGGTGGCTACATTATCAGTGGTCCGCTATCTGTCTCCTTGATGGTCCCCAATGTGCCAGATTATTAGAATTGTATTGTATCTATATCTTATTTCTCTTGCCTAATATAATGAATGTTTTATTTAATCATTATATGTGCTGTCCTATATGTATATTATAAGTACAGTATTTTGTCAAGTACTTGATTTAATTTTGAGGGAAGCTGATTTTGCCGAGCATTAATATTTTCCTAATAGCTCTCGCTTTGTTTCATCAGTTACGGACGGTTAGTCCTAATGGCTTTTCCAGGCTAAGGAAGGAACAGAACACAGCGGTTGACACCAAGACACACCTATCTATGTTTTCTCATTGTCGAAGAACACATGGATTATACTGGTTTCTATCTATACCGAATTTGTGTTTTTCTCTACTAACAGAAGGCTGCAATGCTGCCCGGCCTGATTTGTCTATATCTGTTTTTTTACACCTTAGGGGCTTTCTGTTCTCCAAATGTCATAGATTCTGCATATGAAAACCTGCTCTTCTAGTGTCTAATCTACAACATTTCTGCAGAAAGATGTGAGCTGTGATCTGCTGAGCGGCATACACAACGTTGTTACAGTACTTAGTCACTAAAGTTTGCAAAGAAAACAATTTGCTAAAACATTCACCTATGAGTTAAAATGATCCAATTAGGTAATTAAAGTGTTATTTTGGTAAGGACTCGTGCGGATGGGCGTACTTTACCCTGCGTCCTGTACGTGTGCACATCGGATACTAAGCGCACAACACACAGACCAGTGCAGTCAATGGGCTCATTCACATGGGTTTGTTTTTATGCCTGGACCGATGGTCTGCAGGTAAGAATAAAATCGCAGCCTGCACAGGTCTGAATTGTTTTTCATATTACACTGCCAATTAAAATCAGTGGGTGCGTTAAAAATAACAGATGCCGTATGGACATCAGACGCTCGGCATCTTTTTATGTATCCTTAGCAATTCTAAACATAAAAACCTGTATATGGTCTTTTAATTATTTAGTGTTTTTAAAATGTTTGATGTATAAAATAGATGACATATGGATGACAAACTGGAACACTATATGGATGCAAAATCTTTTTTTTTTTGGATGAAAAATGGACAATTTTGCATACAGTCATCTGATAAATAGGAAGGTTCTTATTTTTTTAGCATGATTAAACTTTATTTACTAGCGGCTGGAAATTCTTCTAGTTCTCCCCTTTTGTCTACTCGTTACAAATTTTATTCAGTTGTTTTTAAATGACGGTATATTAATATGGTTGTTGTTGTGGTTATTACTACTATTATTATTTAATCTTTTTATTATTAATATTGTCATCTTGTAACATATATAGCCACTATTATAGCCTTGTGACAGCCCACTTTCTCAAAGAAACGATCCGTAAATGCACCTAGTTATGTAGTGGTACAAGCTGCCCCCATATTGCTCCATAATTGGGCAGAGTCACTGTTCACAACTGTGCGAGCCATACAGTCAGCCATATTAATTCCTACCCAGATCTCTGATGCCTAGATCCAATTCTACACATTTGTATACTTTAGCTAGGGCCTATGCCATCTTTTGATGCCTCCTTAAGGGGGGAAGTATTTGTCCTTTGAATGACTTCAGTTACTGCATTTTGTCTGAAAACCCATCTGTCCCCAGAACATGTATCCATATGGTGTTCTATAATACCAGCCCTAGGGCGAGGTCATACAGCTGACCTTATACCGCTGCAGGCTTTTTTTTTATACTTTATTGCGATCACATTTTACTCTTTCGAAGTTTTACTCTTCCATCAATTTCTAGTCTTAGTTGGGATCCCAAGAGCTAAACCTTTATGGCTCTATCATTAAAGCAGGAATTGACCCCCTATAAAGGTTTTTTTTTGTAAAGGCTTTATTACCTTTCATTGCTGATACAAGATTGTCTCCAACTTACTCTTCATCTTAATCATTTTTCAGTTTTGAGGCTTCTTAACAAAGGATCCATCAGAAATGGGAATGAGAGCAGCAAAATATTTCCTGGATGACATAAGTAAATGTATTGGCTGCTTTTGGACAAACCTTTTTTACAGACTCTTTTGGGGCAGAGTAACATATCATTACTTTGTCCACCAAGATATTGTTGTCAATGGGGGATATTAAAATCTTTTAATTTTTTGCCTGATGAAAACTGCATTTAGTCCACCACAAACACCATGCTCATGGCAAACATGGAGACCTTTTATTAAACATTGAGATATGTTTTGCTATTTTGCGTATTTTTCTTAATTCTCTAATGTTTTTTTTTTTTTAAGTAGATGCAATCTCCTTTAATGATTGCCTTTCTCATGTTTAAACCTTTTTGTTAAGAGGGGCAATTTGGGATGTACTTGAGCCCTCCGGGAATAGATGGAATATATCAGGTACATTTTCAGCAAGTGTTCAATTCCGTTACAGTGCCACCTTGGGAGGAATGGAGCATTACACAGTCTGCATTTATACCGGTATACTGTCTGTGTACTACATGCACAAGGGGAGTCCTTCTGAGCTATTCACTCAAAATTCCCTAATAATGTGTCTGAAAACTTTCTTCTCCAGATACCCCAATTTAGCAGATCATGACACCTAGGAAGACTTCTTACCCTTCATTCCTTTCTGTATAAATCCCATGAGCCTTTGTAATTTTAGGTGCACCTGAGTTCCATTGATTGCACGTGCGGTGACCATACACCATGGGTAAATGTCACTTGACAAGAATGTTGATTTTTTTTTTTTTGTGTGAAAGGGGGGAAAGCAGCCGGCAGACACCTCTGGCGGCGGCTTATCTATAGGGAGAAAAAGAAAATTAGTATTTAAATCCAAAGTGCCTCATCCTTCTCTCCCCTGTCATGACCTGTCATGGAAGAGGCGAAAGGTCCGCATTCACTTTAAATGCTCATCTGGGCACTTTCAAATCAGCAGTCGGCCTACTTTGACTGGGCAGGATCCCAAATATTTCGGCTTATAAAATGTACAGGCATCTAACACATTTCTGGTGCTGTTCTTATGGGCTAGGCAGGGTCTCTATAGAGCGAAGTACGCCCTGAGAGTAACTTACTGACCCTCAGCTGGAATAAGTGATTTCTAATTTTGGCCAGTTTAATGAGTGTTTATTTACAGTAATCCATGCCAGCCAGGGAAGTGCCGTCATTTTCCCCAAAGCGGAAAGGATTTTACTTAACTGAACTGTTCGTCAAACTGACTGTAGCGCACACGATGCACACGTCTGTAAATTTCCATCTCCAGAAATATGTTGTTTTACTGCATAAATTCTTATTGTGGTGGAGAATAATAAAGAGAATTTGGTTGGAGGGGATTTTATGCCCTGACGTTATTTACAGGTTCTAATTCTTCTCCTCCCTGAAGTTCAATGTTAAGGTCTCAGTACACTTTCTTTTATGCTCTTAGCAAATTTTATATCATACACAATGAATGATTGGCGACCTGATGACGTAGTTATGAGCGTGACCGGCAGATACATGATATAACCACCAGATACACTGTGTGGACGGCTGACTAGTCATCCTCAGGGCAACGCTCAACTTCTCAATTGTACATGTGTGGGTGTCTAATTTTTACGGTATATGCAAGAATCCTGTCCCTGTACCTTACCTGCTTTCTATCATCTGCACAACTTCCATTGACATCAAAGTGTTAATATGCAACATGTTGTAAATAATGCAATTTTTCTTGCATTTCCATGTACAGTATATAGTAATGGACATTACAAAAATACATTAAAGTTACATATCTGATTTTAATTGTTGATGTCCTCTGTCTAGAGGGCACTGTAAAAGTTGGCATTAAAGTATTTTCTTCTTCCAAAGGCCGCAAAAATACTTAAATAGGTTTTCCAAGCTGAGTTAATTAAAGGGGGTTATCCAGGGCTACATTCATTTTAGTTCTTTAGTTTGAGAAGTACCTGCCTGTTCTGCCTAGCGCACATCTCTACCGGGACAGAGGTCACTGACAGAGTAGCCGCTTCTCTTCTTCTTTGCTCTGTTCATGGGGATTGACTGCAGACGTCATGCTGATTGACAGCTGGTTTCCCCACTGCTTAACTGTGGGGAGCTGGCTTTCAATTAGCATGACCTCAGCAGTCACACCGGTTGACAGCAGGGCTGTGGAGTCCATAAACCAAACCACCAACTTTGACTCTGACCTTGATTCCTCAATTTCCCTGATTCCTGACTCCACAGCACTTTCTCACTACTGAGCATGGACATAAAGTACAGCACAGATTCGTCCCAACTAAAAGCCGAGATCCTTAGATTGGGAACATACTACATTGTACTACTGAACCCAATTTATTATATATTTTAGGAGTCTGAGTCGGTCCATTTTATACCGACTCCACCAAAATGGACATATACTCCACGACTCCGACTCCACAGCCCTGGGTGACAGAGCATCCTGGTTAGAGCTGCTCTGTTGACTTGGAACAGCTGAATTGCTTGCAGAAGTGGTCAGTGACCGCTCTAAGCCGGCACTGGATAGAACAGGCAGGTAGAGGCTGACTAGTTAGCAATTACCTGCCTCTTAGTTTTTTGTCTCATAGTAAAAAATGATTTAGTCCTGGATAGTCTCTTGAACGCTATGCCTCATATTCTCTGTATTTGGAGTTGCACTTTTAGTAAAAATGTGAATCTCCCATCTTTCCTGTGCGATACTGCACATTGGTGCTAATGTTTCTTCAGTGCAAGTGTTGGGAGTTGCGGAAACACAAAAAATTGTCATAACTTGCAGGCTTCAATAAGACAGCCTGTGAAGCCTATTTCTCCATGATTCTGGGACTCTAGGTGTTTGTGCCAAGATTAGATGCTCATCTACTGCTCCATTCTTTGGATCGGTGGAAGATCCCAATGATTGGTAAGTTATATTCTATCCCATGAATAGGGGAGACCTTCCAAACTTGGCATAAACTCTATAAACCAACTAGAAGTGCAGTTTAGAATAATTTACATTGTGTTATTTATTGCCAAAATTTTGTGGAAATTTGAGGGAATGCCAACATTTAGCTTTTTCAAACTTTTGAGTAAACATTTGGGTTTTTGTTTCTTTTTTTTTCCCCTCTGCGGCGCATTCAAATACGGTTAATAGTAGACCCCACCCTCTGCCCCCGGTAGCTATTCTACTGCTGCCAGGAGATAAATGTACACGTGCCGCCCGTGTCTAAGATGGCGCTGGCATGAAGTTTAAACGAGGAGAAAAATAAAAGCAACAGAAGCAGTGGAGGGGCTGTGGCAGAGCCGAAAACCCTATCCACTGTATCGCCCCAAAACTATCAATATAAGAAAACTTCAAACCCTGATTACACAAAATCCTAAAATGATTTTTTTTCACCATAGGATTCCTTTAATAAGTATGACACGCCAATATGGCCATGGCAAATCCTGCTGACAGTTTCCCCTAAAGGGGAAGAGCATTCTGCATGAGGGTGCAAATTGCGCCTCTTTTTCGCTGAGAAATACTATTGCATCTGTGTGTGTTTGTGGGGGATGACCATTTTCATGCCCCAGTTACAGTATGCCAAACGCAGCGCGGGCCTCTGTTTTGGCCAACAGTTGTATTGGGCACTGGCCCTGTAATTTGGGGGTGTGCAACAATAACTCAGCGGGATTGCGCCCGAGATCGCACCCGCGAAGTAGGGGCTACGTTGCCGGTTCCTCACCCCATGGTAAACTGTCGAGTGCTGCGGCATGGTGCGCCCCCGCGGGAAGAGCTCCGCGGCCTGGGTTCCCCACCACGGGGCCCTGACTATATGCATAAACGGTTTGGTGCCCCCCATAAACCCTCCTGTAAATTAGTTTTTTCTTGTTTAGTACCTCAATAACATCTTACCCAGTGAGGAAATGAACCTTTCATTGTGAGCGAAGCCGAAACCCAGGTAAAGTTATTGGGTTTCTTTGAGTATCGCATGGTCTGTGATAGAGGGGATGTGTACACGATCTAATCGCTGCAGGTTTTTTTTTCTGCTTTAAATTTTTAGCCCTAAACCCCCTCGGCCCGCTTTACAGCATAGGTAAGGGGGTTTTTAAGAAAACAAGTAATGGGTCTGATACACGTTGTGGCTTCCATGGGTGTGTGTCCTGGGGAAAACATGCTGACATGTCCGTTTTTTTAACAGTAAAAATGTCCCCACACATGCACACTGAGACAAATGATGCCATCCGTGTGTCTTCAGTGTGACACTGCTGGGGTTCCTGGGGGAAAAGCCGTCAGTTCCCGGGGGCTGAAGGGCCTCTCATCACTGTCGCCTGGTCTCCCGAAATCCCCACGACCAGGGGACACGAATGGGCTTGTATTCACACCCCCCTTTTATTTTAAAAAAAAACGGGATGGGGGCCCCTAAACTTCATAATCGGGGAAAGGTAAAGCCAACCCCCTGGGGGCTGTTTAGTAATCTGGTAAAGGGGTCAATGCCCTAAAGTTTCCCAACAAATTAAACTCACAGCTGTTTGGTTTGCCTTTGTTTTTATTTAGGGGCTCCAAAAAAATTGACGTGGGTTCCCCATAAACCTTTAATTTTTAACCAGAAAGGTTAAACAGAAGCTTAGTCTGATATAATAGCCTGGGAAGGTTCCGGGAAATTGCCCCCACTCCCCAAATAAGAACATCAGTTCAGCCCCCCCACAAATGGGGCACATAAAATGCTCCAAATATTATGCTAGCCTCTTCTTTTCTACTTGCCCTGGTGCAGTAGCAATGGGGTATAGTTGTGGGGTTGATGTTGCTGTTTTTGGCGCTGACATCAAAC
>JARQOD010000006.1:309614671-309693397 GCA_033576555.1 Oophaga sylvatica
GGCCTTTAACATCGTAACTTTTATTGCTGTAGGGAAATAGCATTTTTGCTAAGCTTTTGTAGTCAAGTGTTTCCAGTAATAACTTACGTGGTGCATGACAGATTGTTTTGGTTTTTTTTTTTTTGCACAATTGCACAAAAAAAAAAAAATCACCCAAAACTAATGTGTACAAGATTAGTGTGAGTGACCCACAATATTATTGTGTAGAATTGGTAGCAATCCAGTATATATGACTAAACGGTCTTCACAGTAAACAATTTATTAATTTCAAGATTGAAGCATAAAATGACTCTCCATGATGTTAACACCCTCAACCCCTTTTTCTTTGTTCTGTATTTCGGGGTGAAAAAGCTGGCAACTCTAGTCTAGAACGATGTGTGTCACGCTTCCGTTTTTATTTTGCTTATAAGACTGTATTCACACGTTCAGATTTTTAATGCAGTCTTTGTAGCTGAAAGCCAGAAACACATTTAACAGCAGTCAAGAGCCATTTCGTATGCCAGTCTTAATGATGTGCAGGTAGGAATAAGATGCTTCAGATTTATTAAGAAGCGCGCACCAATTAATGACTAAAGCACAGATTATTATTTGTGTACATAGTGCCAGAAAAATTACTGCATTCTGTGACTGGAGTAACATTTCTGGTGTAAGAAACGCCACCACTTTTAAAGAATTTGACGGGTGGACGTAGCCACTCCCTGCCCTGACTTCTTTTATTTTGATGGAGCTGCCCAAAAGTAACGTAAAAATAGCAAGTCGCAAAATTTTGTGACCTTTAAGTATTTTTGCCCCACTATTCTGGCGTAAACACTTTGATGAATCAGGATGAAGTCTTTTCTTTACAAGTGCCTTCTATTTATAATAATAATAATCTTTATTTTTATATAGCGCTAACATATTCCGCAGCGCTTTACAGTTTGCACACATTATCGTCTCTGTCCCCGATGGGGCTCACATTCTAGATTCCCTATGGTATGTTTTTGGAGTGTGGGAGGAAACCGGAGAACCCGGAGGAAACCCACACAAACACGGGGAGAACATACAAACTCCTTATTTATGATCTCTTATTGACTATGGAAAATCACATTGGCTAGAATAAATGTTTTTTGCATTGCAGCGTAATCTGCAGAGTTTTGTGTCTAAAGTGATCATCATGAAGCACGATAGAAGATAGTGGCTAGAATAGAATGTACCATGCGCTGACTTTTTTTTTTTTTTTAATTCTGCCCTACATCCCTACCTATATAAACACTCATCTTTGAAATATCAATATTTTTTTTCCACTAAATATTTATTGTAAGATTTATACTACATATTAAAGTATTATTTATTTAATCTTTGGTCATGGAAAAAATCTCAGATTCAGACTGTGACAATGCTATGTGGTTAGAGCTTGGTGAAAATATCTGCAACTTTCTGAAATTGCTTGCGACTCATCAAGTGAGAAATAGCTTAAGATGACATCCTGGTCAGCTCACCGCTATCATACTCCGATCTCATGTGGTTATGATAACTATACCGAAGGTAAATTACCCCGTATAAATAATTTATTTTACCCATGACAAAGAACCTGATGCCAATTTATCCAATATCCCACAGGGGAATGCCACAGCTGCACCATTGCACAGTCATTCATCTTGCCGTCTAGATTGTCCAGAGACTCATTTGAAGGGGCGGAATGTTCTTTGTCTTTCTAATCCTCGTGTCGCTCTTTCGGGTATTTAATGCATTTGTCAAGTGCAAGGGCTTAATGAACAAGGCAGCCTTATTCCAGAGGAAGTCGCAGTGAATCCATGAAAGCCTTCTTCACATACTACAATTCATATGTACGTGTCCTGGGCTCCATATACCCAGTGTCTGGACTAGAATACCTGGAAACCCTACTGATTGTTGTAATTCCTCCTTTTCTACAGCAGTAGGTTTTTTACTCAAGAATCAACATATAACATATAATTCACTCATTTTCAGTTTCTTTAGGAATACATTTAAATCTATTTTGGATATTATTGTAAAAGTGTAACGTATTGGGCAAGCCACTCCGATCCTCAGGCAGGCTTTGATTTTCAGCACTGCTCTGGTCAGGTAGGGTGGCAGTTAAAAGGGGTTGTCCAAGATGTAATAAATAATGTCATTGAATAGTTAACAAGACAAACAAAAACCCTGCTCTTCCAGCGTTGCTGCTCCGGGCTGTTCCAACTAATTACTGTGCTTCGTGGTCTTCTGCTGTACATACACTGTGGATAGTGATTGCCATCAGTGGTCAGTCACATGATCAGCTGCCAGTAGACAAACGGAGCCCAGCGCGGACCACCAGAACTGCATTGATGGATCCATAGGGGGAATATTTTTTTTTTTTTATAAAGCATTCCAGTGTACAAGTTTTATCCATGACCATTCACACTTAAGGGTTGGTCAAAAAAATAGTGGTGATGTGCAGAAAATATGGAACTTATTATATATGCTATGATTTTGTTGTGCTCTTTTAGGCTACTTTCACACATCAGTTTTTTTACGTCAGGCGCGATCCGGCATGTTTTTAAAAAAACGGATCCGGTACCGGATGCGTTTTTTTTTTTTGTAATTGACTTTCATTAGCGCCGGATCGCACCTGATGTCGTTGCGTTGCATCCGTTTTTGGCCGGATCCGGCAGAACTGTACATTCCGCGGCAGCCGGACAAAATGGTCACTGCAACGTTTTTGTTTTTTTTTCCGGACCCGCCTGATAGTGCCTGAAGCGGCGCATCAGGCGTCCGAAAATAATAGAAGTCTATGGAACCGGACCAGTCTTTTGTGCAATCCGTCAAAAGACTGATCCGGATTCTGGAAATCAGGGACTACTACTACTACTACTACTACTCCTGCTGCAAAACTTCTTTTTCCGGGTTCAAAAGTTCAGGTCGGATCCAGCAAAAAAAACTGATCCGTTGCATCAGTTTTTTTCATTTCAGCGCCGGATCCGTCCTATCAGGTATTCGATGGATTATGCCTGACACAAAATAACTGATGTGTGAAAGCAGCCACAGACACACAAATGTGTAATAATGAGGGTAGGAATATAACTAACATCTAACTATACAAAAAGTCTCCCCCAATAAAATATAACTGGAATATACAAATAGTGTTGGCCTGAGTGAATTTGGTTGTCCATTATTATACCAGGCAAACTACAGGACTGAGTAGGTCAGGATATAGGGCAAAGGAGGACCTGATACTTTCTCTAGGAAATGCCCTACCTGACTGCGGAGGTTGGCGCCCCGAATAAATCATGCAAGATTTGGCGCCACCGCTCACCCTCGTCTAACGCTAGAGGACCCTAGGAAGCCCTGTACTTACAAAAAGTCATCCCCAATTTTGATTAATTTGGTAGCGCAAAAAGACAATATCCATAAATAGTGACTATCAAAAAATAGGTCATTACGTAATTAAAGGTAGATGCGATACATGAATCTCACATGTGCATATCATACACACCATAAAGGCCACAAGGAGAGGCCACATAATAAAGTGCCATCGCAAACAGTATATACAGCACAAAGTGCCAGTGCAAACAATATGTACAGCACAAAGTGCCAATAGTGCGTAGATTGTGAAGGTACCTGGTGCAGCTTGAAGAAACCCCCTGCTAGGTCTAGTGTAAACCCAAAACCGTACGACCAAACAGGAATATAAGTCCGGATCAAAACTTTGGACTTATGATGCCTGGACAAAAGTATGCTTTGGTCTACCCTCTAATCTCTTCTGATGAACCCATATCAAGGAAGCGGAAATGCGTCGAGGTCACAGTGAATTGGAGCTGTATGGGGTTCTTTATTTATGAGTGACTCGCTGTATATTCCTGTTTGGTCGTATGAATTTGGGGAATCCTGCTGGACATAAAACACTCTAAAATCTTCCAGAGCATTTATTGGCCGTCGCCTCCTATTTAGCTTTATGTGCTTCCTTAGTTACCATGGCAATGTCATTAATATCTTACACGGCCAGATGCACATATTATTTTTCTGTACATGGTAACGTGTGAGTAATGGTGATTTTTTTTTTCTTTTTATATTCCACCTTGAAGTTAAACAAATATTGCCCGCCTTTATATCACCAACATTAAAGTAAAACATAAAGTGATAATCTCTGAGCAAGACGCTTCTATTTATAACTGTGCACAATCAGACTCTTTTTTTTAGTTTCGTAATCTTTCTGGACTGGGAGCTGTCGAAAAGCTCTATTAAAATAGGTGGATATCTGCTGTATAGAAGAGTAAATAAGGCTATGTGCACACAGCATATTGTCAGTCTGGTATACGCCATGCACCTGCCTGAAGAAAAAGAATGAACATTGGCAATGTAATGGAAAAACGACTTGCTGTCTGTATGTTCAGTGTATTGAGCATCTTTTAACCTCTTCAGGTTTCCAAAGAAGTATCGCAGTTAAATGAAGTGTCCAGACCATTATTCAGGTAGTTTCTGCTCGCAAGCTGCTAACCAGTTTATGCAAACAGGTAAAAAATAATCTGACACAAAAAAATGCTTCAAGAAAAACACTGCCGGCATTTTGCTGAAGTGTTTTCTGCTTGAAAAACTTGATGGGAATCTGTCACCCCATTTTTGGAGTATGAGATGCAGCCACCGCCATCAGGGGCTTATCTACAGCATTCTGTAATGCTGTAGATAAGCCCCCGATGTCACCTGAAAGAGACGAAAAACAAGTTATATTATACTCACCCAGGGGCGGTCCGCCGTCCGTCCGATGGGCGTCGCAGTCCGATGGGCGTCGCAGTCCTGTTCGGCGCCTACCATCTTCTAGCAAAGCCGGCCTGTTCTTTGCGTCCTGTTGCGGCTCCTGCGCAGGCGCACTGATCTGCCCTGGTGAGGGCAGAGCAGAGTACTGCAGTGCGCAGGCGCCGGACCTCTCTGACCTTTCCCGGCACCTGCGCACTGCAGTACTCTGCTCTGCCCTCACCAGGGCAGAGCAGTGCGCCTGAGCCGCAACGGGAAGCTAAGAAGAGGACGGCTTCGCTCGAAGATGGGAGGCACCGGATCGCAACGCCCATCGGACCGGACGGCGGACCGCCCCTGGGTGAGTATAATATAACTCGTTTTTCTTCTCTTTCAGGTTACATCGGGGGCTTATCTACAGCATTACAGAATGCTGTAGCTAAGCCCCTGATGGCGGTGGCTACAGCTGATGGTCGAAAAATGGGGTGACAGATTCCCTTTTAAGGGAATCTGTCACCAGGTTTGATGTCCCCACAAAGCCTCCTGCAGAGTATGATGTCCTCACACAGTATATCACAAGAGAGCCCACCACGCAGTATGAGTTTCACACAAAGCACTCTTACACAGTATGTTGTACCCACCCAGTTCCCTAGCACAGTATGATGTCTCCACATAGCCCCCCTGCGAAGTATGATGTCCCCACATAGACCCCTTAGTGCATAATCTGCTGTCCCCACATAGTGCGCTTAGGGCATAATGTGCGGTCTCCACAAAGCCCCCCTGCGAAGTATGATGTCCCCACACAGGCCCCTTAGGGCATAATGTGCTGTCCCCACACAGGCTCTTAGGGCACAATATGATGTCACACAGCGCCCTTAGGGCATAATGTGCTGACCCACACTGCACCCTTAGGGCACAATATGATGTCCCCACACTGCACCCTTAGGGCATAATATGCTGTCCCCACACAGGCCCTCAGGGCACAATATGATGTTTCAGCACATCTCCTATCTCGGTAATCAGAAAGTCTGCACTGAATACAGATTTGACCTCAGAATTTAGATTTTTGATAATGACTGATCAATTCTGGCAGAGAAAGAAGCAAACTTGTCAAATAAAATATATTAGAAAATTGCTTATTTTCATGTGTACTATTGATTTATCAACTAAAAATTAAAATGAGGGTTACCCTATAAGTGTATGACCAGAAATACTCTTATGGCACGAATACCATACTGCTTTCTTTGCACACAGCATGGCACACTACTGCTGGCATGAAAACACTTTTTTTACTTAATCCAGGCTGTCATGAATGCAGTGTATTTTCTGTAGGTGAAGGACAGACTTTGGCTTCTTTGACATCCGAAGCGGGCGCTTTTTCTTTACAATGCAGCAGTTCCAATAATAAATGTACTGTTGGGAGATAATTCCTACTATTTGGTGAAAAATGTAGCTCTATAAGGGTTTGTTCACACTTTAGAATTTTCATTCATATTCTGAAATTCACACACATTCTGCCTGCTGTAGAGCCCTCTAAAAGATCCATTTCTCTGTTGAAACTAAGCAGAATTGTTTTTTTATAATTATTTTTGACAACGAAAGTATAGAGGCAACAGATCATTTGACACATTTATGGCCATTATTGGGCGCATACACTCAGGAGGTATGCACCCAATGGTGCCACTAACGGGACAGATGCCTAGGTATCAATCATACGGACAATAACGTGTATTCTGAATGGTATGCGTTTCTTTGCAGTGGCCCTCTGTATAGGAAGGCACAATCTGCAGCATTCTCTTATAGAGTTAAACACACTTTTGGACGCCGCCTTTTAACTGGGGTCCTATGTCAACATTGGGAAAAGCTCCAGATTGTTGGCTAGGTCCACAGTGTGCACATAGCCTAAGCCACATGTAGATTAGCCCCATTGAATGAAGAATATCAAACTATAAGCCTTTTGCAGAAAGCCAAGATTCAGCCCCTCATTTATTGTGTGGATTCTGTGACAAAGTTGTTTTTTTCTAAATATTAAAATCTTTTATATACTGAAGTGAATTTGCACAAATTTTACGGCACCTGTGAATCCAGAATAAATATGAATGTCTTACATGAAGATTTGAAGCGCACCTGTCAGCAGGATTTTGCTAAGTAACCTACAGACACTGTCAGGTTGTTGCTGTTAAACTGATTAAAATGATACCTGGGGTGAAGAAATCAGTCTTGTGGTTCTTGTGTAATCAGTGTTAGAAGTTTTCAGTTAATGATATGCCCGTGCTCCAGGGCAGGACTGTAGGCAGAGTCTTATCTTTCTGCTCTAAGTCAGACCAACCAAGGGAAGACCTGCCCACAGGCCGCCCCGAAGCACAAACATGTTCCTCATCATAGAGACAGACTTTTTGGAGCCAGTGGTCAGGTCTTTCCTTGGTTTCTCTGGCTTACAGCAGGAAGATAACTCTGCCTAGAGTCCTGCCCCGGAGCACGGGCATATCATTAGCTGAAAACTTCCAACACTGATTACACAAAAACCACAAGACGGATTTCTTCACCCCAGGTATCATTGTAACCAGTGTAACAGTGCCAACAAGACAATGCCTGCAGTTTATTTAGCAAAATCCTGCTAACAGGTTTGCTTTAAGTGCTCATGTTTAACCCCTTAACGACTGTCAATACGTCTTTTAACTGACCTGAGATGTAAGAGAATAACATCCCCATACAGATAACAATCCAGCAGTTATCGGCTGTACCCTATAGCTGACAACTTGCTGTATCAGATCATTGTTTTCACCGTCAATATCTGTTTAACCCCTTAGATGCTCCTGTCAATAGTGACTATATCATATAAATGTTTAAAAGTGTGTGGCTTCTCCCTCTTTATCCCCATCGGCACCCTGAGATCATGATTGTGTGGTCCTGATGTTTGCCATGCTAATTCACGGCCAAATAGCGGCCTTAGAGTCTGCCGGCTACATTGGCCTGTTCAAAAGTCAGCGACTTTTAAGTGGTAAGAATCAACTTTTTCATTACTATCATGCCACTTTGTATTCTTGAAAAGCACCTGAAGGGTTAATAAACTACCTGACAGCAGTTTTCAGTATGTCAAGAGGTGTTTTTAAAATGGTATCACTTTGGGGGTTTTCCAATATATAGGACCCGTAAAGTCACTTCAAACCTGGATAGAGCTCTAAAAAAAAATTCCATGAAAAAATGAAAAATTACTGCTACAGTTTTAATGCTAACAAAATAAAATAACATTTTACAAATGGTGCTGATATAAAGCAGACTTGTGGGAAATATTATTTATTAATGTTTTACTATGGTATGACTACCTGAATTAAAAGGATAATCATTCAAAGTTTGAAAATTGCTAATTTTTTTACATTTTTGTCAATTTTCTGATTTTTTTTATAAATAAACACAAAGCATATCAACTTAAATTTGCCATCATCATAAAGTATAATGTGTCACAAAAAAACAATCTCAAAATCGCTGGAATTTATCTAAGGATTTCAGAGTTATTAACACATAAAGTGACACTGGTCTGGTTTTTAAAATTTGGCTCTGTCACTAAGGAGTTAAAAAGTTATTCCTGGTTAGCCAAAACACTCAAGAACCATTGGGTAAATGAGAATATGGTCTAGATTGGGGATAAAATGCAATGAAATAAAATCCTCTGCCGCTCCTACTCCCACTTATATGAATCACTCATTGTATAACTTGCTTTGTATGAGGACATTTTTGCCTTTGGTTACTGTGTTTTACAGTTTGACTGTTAGAACCTTGAGCACAAAATAACCGTAATCCAAGTTGCAGTAGGATAAATCTGGAATAAAAGACTGAAGCTTCCGCTTTGCAATATATAATATGCAGATTTGCTTTTCTTGTCATTATCATGTTGTATCTCAAACGTGAAAGGTCAGGCTGCTGGTCACACAGAGGGTTAATAGATTTTGCTGGCGAGAACTGACTGTGTTTCTATTAGAAAATGAGTGCACAAGGTTTGGCCTCTGTTGACAGAATGACTGAGGACTTTTAAATAGGTGGCTTCTGTCAAGCTGAGAGCTAACAAAAGCCTGCGGAAGCCAAGTTGTACCAGGGCTAATGCTCTTCTGTGAGCTTGTTGGAAGTAAGTCTCTAAGGAATGTTAATGATTTGGATTTCTACTTGCGTAAAGGTACTGCCACACTAAACGTTCCCGCTAACGATCACGATAACGACGCTATCGTTGGCGAGATCGTTTTAAGGTCGCTAGTAGCTGCCATACTTGACGATCTCATTAACGACGCATCAGCGGTTAGCGATCTTTTTAACGACTTTGGCGGTCGTTGGGATGTGCCACACTGCATGTACTGTGAAAGATCACGACCTCGATAGGCGTGACTGAGCGCGACCTTTTGCACGCCCCTCGTCACAGATTGGTGGTCACTATGTGTGTCATAGATATTTATCACAGCTCTCCCGCTTTGTGATTGGATGACCGCGTCATAAAAGACAACGTATCAGCACTCTTCTCCATTGCTCTCGAGCAGAAGCGGTTTTCACCCAGTGTGTCCTGCTAGTCTTGGTAGCTACTGCGATCCGGTTTACACCACTATTTCGGTTGCTACTTTCTACGTTGGAGTTTTTGCGATCGTCTGTGGAGTATCCTCTGCGATCCAGTTGTGACGCTAGTTTCCCTATTTCTTTTTTCAGAATCACACAAGTTTTGTAAGGTAGGTAATTTTTTTTGTCACATTTAATTTTTCTTTTGTCTTTAATTGTACCGATCCATTTTAGATCTCTGCTGTTGTTAACCATTGTTGTCCATCATGTTTTTTCATTGTTTTTGTTCAGGCACGCCCACCATTTTATGATCCAGCTCTATCTATGTTTACTCCTGCGTCGCCCACAACCACCATTTTATGATCCCAGCTCTATCTATGTTTACTCCTGCGTCGCCCACAACCACCATTTTGTGATCCCTGCTGTGTTCTATGTTGTAGACTATGTAAGCATTTTATTTAACCATTCTGCTGTTCTCACATAATCATTTTTTTATTACAGATGGCTGATAAGCAGGAGTTTTTGCGTGATTTTATCGAGCTGTACCGCACAATGCCGTGCCTCTGGAAAATTAAGTCTGCAGATTACAGTAACCGGTTGAAAAAGAAGGACGCCTACCAAAAACTGGCGGAGCTCTGCAGGAGCCATTACCCTGATGAACCGGCGGATGAGTCAACGGTTAAAAAACGGATTCAGGCCCTCCGCACGGTTTATAAAAAAGAGCTCAATAAAGTTATCAATTCAACCAAATCTGGAGCCGGGGCCGAAGAAGTTTATGTCCCCAAACTGTGGTACTTTGATCTGTTCGCTTTTACAAGGGACCAGGAAGTACCCAGACAAGGGACATCCATTTCGGATCTAGACCCGGTGATCCAGCCGGACACCCCTGTCATACATGTAAGTACCTTTGTATTACAACACATTTTAATGTACATGCCAAAGTGGACTTAAATTTAAAAAATATTATTGTGAAATGTAGATAAAATGGCAGAATATATCCCTTCATGTACTGATAATTTATCTAGCTCAACGGTTGAGGCTTATCCATTTACAAGTGTAGTTTTCACATTTTTGCTGTATATGGGTGTTATAGTGTGAAGATTAATTTCTTTGTCTTTACAAGTGTCGTTTTCACATTTTTGCTGTATATGGGTGTTATAGTGTGAAGATTAATGTCTTTGTCTTTGTGATTTACCATTTGTTTTTTGTTCATGCAGGACACAGAAGAGGCCATCTCCACACCTGCAACTGAAGAAGACAGCATGCCGGATCACATAGACGAAGTAGTAGTCGAGCCACCATCATCTGTGCGGAGGCTGCTTTCACTTTCAGGAACGAAAAGGAAGGCTCCCACCTCGGCTCCCACCTCGGCTACTCCTGAATTGGTGGAAATTGCTAAAAAACTTCTTACAGCAGAAAAAGAAACTAAAATAACTGGCTTTGCATATTTTGCGAATGAGAGGCTACCTACTCTGGATCCTGTTCAGCGGCTTCATGCAGAGAGACTGATGTTAGAGGTACTGAATCAAGCGTCTTTTGGAAACCTGGACAACACATATGTCGTCATGCCAAGACCGCAGCAGTACCCGGACTACTCATGGCCGCACAATCTTGTGCCAAACCCAGTTGGGATAAACCCAAACGCTGGTGCTCCCCCTTATTTTTATACACCGCAGAGGCAGCGTGGTAATGGCAATGATCCATCTTACCAGCAGTTGTAGTTTTTAAAATGTTTTACTAAAGTTTTTTTTGGTTGTTTTTTATTTTTACATTGATACCTTTTTTAATAAAAAACTTATTTATCTAATGAATTGTGGTCTTTTCTTATGTGATGTCAACTATTAAAATGTTGTATTTTTATTACATCTACTTGTCACACATGGGGTCATGGGAGTACCAGCTATCATAGGTGTTCCATCATAGGGAAAAAATGAAATTAAAAAAATATCTAAAATTAACATTTTTTTTTTAAGGCACTGGTCACACTAGCGCTAAAACCTTATACTAAAAATAATACACCACAGCTGCGTAGATAAACGTAAAATATTAAATATATATTTATGTCATATATATATATTTTTTTTTTTAAATAAAGATATAAAAATTAACTAAAAAAAAAAAACATAACAAAATAAAAAAATATAAACAAATTATTAACAAAATCAAAAAATAAATTCAAAAAAAAAAAAATTACAGAGGGCCCCGGTGTCCAGCCGCTGCCCTCTCCAGCATCATCCCGTGTTGATGCAGAGCTCCCATCGTTCTTTGCAGCACTGCCACCGCAGTTTGCATCGCTGCCACAGCGCTGCTCACTTCCGTCATCAGCCGGCGGTGGGATACCAACAGGTCCTGGGCAGTCGGGATTTCTGTGGAGGTAAAGGTAACAGTTAATAGTGAATTCTGTTGCAACATCAACATGTACATGTTATGTTAATTAACACTTACGGTTGTCGTCAGACGACCCGCTCACTGCCCACCCAGAACCTGTTGGTCCGCCGGCTAGGGAAACACAGAAAAAATTTTTTATATTACAACAGCCATTACACATAAGACCTTACAAAGTTCTCAAACATGTCTGACGCTTATATAATGTGCGTTAATTACCTGATGGGGAGCCTGCATCCGTGTGACGGGATGATGCTGGAGAGAAGGCAATGGAAGGTGAGGTGCTTGACCCCGACTGTGGAGGGGGGGTTGCTGCCAGGGAAGGGGCTGAAGGGATGGAGAGGTGTGGTGAGGATGGTGGTGGAGGGGTAGCCGGAGATGGAGGTGGAGGGGTAGCCGGGAAGGAGATGGAGGTGGAGGGTAGCCGCAGCAGCTGGTGAAGGTGGTGCTGTAAATAAAATATACAATTCAGTCAAATAATCCTTCTACTAACCCCGTTACTGCCAGTACTTCCATCTATGCCTGTAAACCCCCTCACGACTGGTACTCCCTTCACTGCCTGCCCTATCACTGTCGGTACTCCCATCACTGCGGGTGCATTGATATAGGTAGATAAGGCTACTTGCGTTTTTTGTCGCAGCGCATCTTGCGCTATCGGACGCATGCGCAATGTTCCCCTATCTTTAACATGGCGGGGCGCAGGGTTTAGCGCTTGCACGCGTTCATCTGCGTTTGTCGTGCGCTGCGCATTTTCCCGGTGTGAACGCATACGCGCTAGACGCTACATGTTGCAATTTTTTTTCCGGTCAAAAAAAAAAAAAAAGAGATGATTGAGACAGAGATGATAGAGCCAGAGATGATAGAGCCAGAGATGATGGAGACAGAGATGATGGAGCCAGAGATGATGGAGCCAGAGATGATGGAGACAGATGATGGAGGCAGAGATAATGGAGGCAGAGATGATAGAAATGTGACACATAGACAACGCATGCGCCAAAACAACCCAAAAGCATGCAAAAACGCATGAAATCGCAGACAAACGCTGGTTTTTTTTGTCGAAATGCGCATGCTGATGCGACTAAATATCGCAGCGTTTATAAGCGTTTGCATGCGTTTTTTTAATGCGCTACTTGTGCGCTCGAAACGCATCGCTAAAAAATGCAAGTGTGAAAGTAGCCTACCCCACAAAACATAACCTATCCAGATACCCTCATGAATACTCACTCAGAGGCCTGCGGAGCTGGGCCCGGATGCTGGCGACCCTCTCGCGTGAGCGATATCGCAGGTCCGCCAGCTTCTTGCGGATTTGTGCTCCGGTCCGCCGCACATTAAATCTCCTCTGCAGGCCCTGCTGGATCCTCTGCAGGCATAACCTTTTGTGGCGCATTGGATGTGCCACAGGTAGCCTGCAGTGGTAGTCCCAGAGGTCCGTCTTCTTTATCAGATAACGGACCTCTTCATCAGCCCATTTGGGCCCGCGCTGTCTCGCCGCCATTGCCGCCATCACAAACAACAGAGCATTGGGCGACGCCAGCGCCATGACGTCACAGCGTGCGCACGTTACGTGCGACCGCACCGCGACGCTAAACGGGGTTTTGCGATTGAAAAGTAACCGCAGCAGCCATGCGGCAGAAGCACAGATATGAAATGCTGTTGCAATCGCAATACCACTG
This sequence comes from Oophaga sylvatica, assembly GCA_033576555.1. Lineage (NCBI taxonomy): Eukaryota > Metazoa > Chordata > Amphibia > Anura > Dendrobatidae > Oophaga > Oophaga sylvatica. Next base: position 309,627,976 of record JARQOD010000006.1, read on the forward strand.
TTCCAAGGTAGGCGATCACAATGGCGTGTCATGTCTTTATGGCTGGGGATCGTGACAATCTAGCAAATCACAAATGGCTTTTTGCATGTTTGCATGTGTAGTTGCAGTGTCAAATAGCGATCCAAATAACATCGCATATCTTGATAGCTGGGGCTCGCTAATCCCCTTTGCAAAGTCAATGGCTTTTTGCATAGCGTGAGTAGTCAAATAGCGATCACAATAACATAGCATATCTTGATGGCTGGGGCTCGCTAATCCCCTTTGCAAGTCACAATGGCTTTTTGCATAGCGAGTAGTCAAATAGCGATCACAATAACATCGCATATTTTGATGGCTGGGGCTCGCTAATCCCTTTGCAAGTCACAATGGCTTTTTGAATAGCGTGGGTAGTCAAATAGCGATCACAATAGCCTCGTATATTTTGATGGCTGGGGCTCGCTAATCCCCTTGGAAATCACAATGGCTTTTTGCAGATCTGTATGCATGTTTACTTGTGTGGTCACATTGCGATCACAATGACGTCGCATATCTGTGAATAGCTGATTCCCTGGTGAATGTTGACCTTTACCTCCCAAGAATTTTCAAATATATGTATAACAATTTTTTAACCTTTCATATATGACTATAATATATATATTATATATTTAAACTTTATAGATGCAGCTGTGGTGTATTATCTGTTATATATAATTATAATGTTTGAACGCTACTGAGACCATAGGCCCTTAAAATAATTGAAAATATTTGAAACTTTTTTCTTTATTTTTTGTAACAATTAACTCCTATGACTGATGGTACTCCCATGAGCACGTGTGTGACAAGTAGATACAATGTATAACAAAAAATAGGGAAAAAAAAAGCCTTTGAAAAGATTTTAAAAACTACAGCAGCTGGTAACATGTCTCGTTGCCATCCCCATTACTCCCTCCCCACATCTCACCCATCATTAGCCCTTCTCCCATATTGGTAAAATAATTGAAAAAAACACGAATGCATTTTTAAAATAAAAATATTTTATTATCAAAACATTGTTAAAAAAGGGTAAAGTAAAACATTCTCAAAATCAAACTAGACCTGATGCTGCCAACTCACTGCACCAGGCCCATTAAAGTATTGGCAGTACTTGTCTCTGCCGGCCTTCGCATTGTCCTTGCTCCTGCCTTGATTGACTGGTTGAAGGCCTGCAATAGCGGGATCATTGTCACGCCATTCTCCGAGCACCACGTCACCATTGCTGTCCGAGTCCATGAAGCCTGGCGGACTGTAAGTACCAGCATCGCGTTTTCTTAGAAAATTGTGCAGCACACAACAGGCCAACACCACAGAGTCTATGGATTCCAGCTTCATGTTGATTGGAGTGTGGAAAACCCTGAAGCGATTGGCCATTATGCCGAAGGCATTCTCCACAACACGCCGTGCCCTAGACAGTCTGTAATTAAAAATACGCCTTTCCCCTGTCAAAGTCTTTTGTGGGTATGGTTTCACAAGATGCTCATGAAGGGGGAAGGCTTCATCACCCACAAACACAAAGTTTAGGTTGGCGGTGGTGTCCATGTTGGTTGGCAAGTTAAGTTTATTATTAAACAACCGATCACCAAAACTTGTGTGCTCCAAAACGCCACCGTCAGAAACCCTTCCATTAATGCCAACATTAACGTCAATAAATTCATAATTGGCATTAACAAGGGCCATGAGGATCACGCTGAAGTAGCCCTTGTAATTATGAAAAAAGGATCCGCTTTTGGCTGGTTGCGTGATCCGCACATGTTTGCCATCCAAGGCACCACCACAGTTTGGGAACTGCCAAATCCGTTCAAAATCAGAGGCAATAATTTGCCATTCCGCCACTGATTTTGGAAATGGCATGTAGCTCCGTAAACTGCGGACGATGGCGTTGCATGTCTCCGGAATTAGTTCTCCAAGCAGCGACCGAGAAATTGCAGCAGAATATTGCAAATCCTTCATTGAACGTCCGGTTGCCAGAAATCGCAGCGTTACTGCCAAACGTTCCTCTGCTGAAACAGCTGCACGCATCCGGGTATCCTGCCGTTCAATGAGTGGCCTCACAGCTTCCAGTAGGAGCTTGAATGAATCCTCCGACATCCGTAGATAATTCCGGAAATCCTGCGGATTCTTCTCCTGCAACTCCCTCACTAGATGCATGTGGGTGAATCTGGACCTCTGCTCCAGCCATTCTCTGGTCCACATGCGACGCTTTCGCTTGGAGCGCCTCTCTTCCACCCGCGCCTCTTCCTGACGATCTGCCTCCATAGATAGCGCAACTGCCACAATCACACGCTCCGCGGTGGACAGGTTCATTATGTGCAACCTGTACGGTAAAGAAGAGAAAAGTTAATGACTAATTAATTACTATTACTAAAGTGTTTAAACAGAATAAAATAAGGAATAAAATAAAAATTATATAACAAAAAAAAAAAATAAACTTTTCAGTTTATACAGTTTACAAATGTCTAAAATGGTGAGGGGTGTAAAATAAATAAAGCAAAAAAAAAAATAATAAATAAAGTCAGGGGTGTAAAATAAATAAATAAAAAAAAAAAAAGAAAAAAATAAATAAAGTCTGGGGTGTAAAATAAATAAAGCAGACGAAAAAAATAAATAAATAAATAAATAAGGTCAGGGGTGTAAAAGCAATAAAGCAGAGGACGAAAAAAAAAAAATAAGGTCAAAAAACAATATCAAAACATCACAACATCACAAACAATATGTACCTTGAATCCAAATCCAAATATCCCAAAGATCCAAATCCAAATGGGGATGGATGGTGCTCTAACGACTCAGACAGGATCGCAAAACCCACCACTGCGCCACAAATATGATCGCAAAACACCGACACGCGATACTATCCTCACAAAAACGCACAAAGCACAGTTGGAATCATCCACAAAGTGCTCTGGAAACAATGGATGGAGGCGCAGTTATTATAGCTGAGGTGATGTTTGTGGTCACCAATCGGAGCTGAAGGGCGTTAATGAAAGAAAACAAAGTCCCGCCTCCGCCGCTGACTAATGCATCGTTAATGAGGTCGCACATTGTTCACAAAAAGGTGCCACATTCAGCGATAATACTTACCCAGCGGGAGCGCCGACGATAAAATAGGGTCCGGAACGATGTCAGCGACGAGCGAGATCACAGCAGGAAGCTCGTCGCTGGAAGCTGCCGCACTGAACAATATCGCTAACGGGATCGCTAAATAGTGACGTTTTTTAGCGATCTCGTTAGCGATATTGTTTAGTGTGGCATACCCTTAACTAATAAATATATTTTTTTTGGGTGCGTAGGGGTTAAGTCACTTTCTCACAAAGATAACAAAAGTCTGTACCATGTAGACAAGCTCCTGGCTTTAAAAAAGCAAGTGTAAATCCAGCCAAGATAGCTTTTATGTGGCCTCAAGCCCTCCTGTGTGCGTCACCATTACGTTTACCAACATTTTATTTGTCTGCTGTATTTGTGTGTTGGAGAATTTCATTCCATCAGTACCAATGGCGTGTGAGTGACGGTGTATAGTAGCCGCCTGATCACCCAGATTACTTGGGTACATAACGTGTCGCCCTCCAGTTCTTGCCGCATTCACATCAGCATTCTACCTTCTGTAAGTACATTTGACATCTATTGACTTCATGCCTGAAGGACCTTCTCTTTCTTCTTCCTCGTGTGAGAATAGTCAAATGCCATTCAGCAAAAGGAGAAATGATGGATATATGTGATTCCAATGTTCTTTACAGAACTAGAATTCCCTCAACGTTCATAACATCACTAATCTGAGCGATGTACAAGCGCTGTAGTAATGTCCAAATTTCTATAAACCATGTAGACAAAGAATGCATCCAGTAGACACAGCTAGAGGATGCTCATCATGTATCTCTCCATCGCTGAGAACTGATGAAGGGGGTGTAATACTATTGTAGGAACTCGAGGATTCTGATAGCGTGGGGCAATGAACAATCAGAGACGGGTTTCTTTGAATGCAAATAATGTATTTGTGAAACAGCAAAACCCCCAACAGCAAAACCCTCAAAAACAATATTCAAACAACCCGCAGTGACATGCAATGAGTCCATATATATATACACAAGTCCAGTCATATGAATCCGGATATATAAGTCCTTGAACCTCTATAGCGAGGGTGGCAAAGTTCCTACGACGGAGTCCTCACACAAATGTGACCACAAGGTAAGTCTGATGCATAGGTTACGTGGCTGGATTTACACACTGCTGGTGTGTGAAGAGTCAGATCCAGGTATGCAGAAAACACAGGGAGGTCCAGGAACAAGTTAATCTCAGTTGTGGCTTAATTCAGTGAAGTCCAACAACAAGTTCATAAGTCAGTAAGGTTCCAGTAATAGTTCCAACAGCTCTCACCAGAGGTAATGCACAAAGGGTTAAACAGCAACAGTTCAGAAACACAGTTCTTATCAGATGGAGTGAACCAAGGTTAAATTCCCAAGTCAACAGTTTAGTGACAACACAGTATGTGCAACTTACATATGCAGAGAATGTCCAGAGCCATGGGTAGAAACTGCTGTGGCAGAGAAACACCTGAAGATAACCTGGTTATGCACTTCCCTGGTAAATACACAACGATCTGTGAGGAACAAGCAGCTGGGTTGCAGGGAAACGGAAGCAGAATATTCCAGCAGTGAAGCCAGCACCTGAGCCGGGTTTTAAACAAACGAACAGGAAGTAGGGCACAGAAAACAGCAAACTCCATTTTAACAAAGGGCAAAATCATTGACAAAGTTACCTAGAAAACCCGGAATACTGACATTACTCCCCCCCCTAAAGACGGCCTCCGGACGGTCCTGGACCAGGCCTGTCCGGGTATCTCCGATGAAACTGAGCAATCTTCAGAGGCGCATTGATGTTACTTACTGGTTCCCAAGAATCATTTTCAGGAGAGTAACCTTGCCATCTAACTAGATACTGAAGCCGGTTTCTATGAAGTCTCGAATTAACAATATCCTGTACCACGAATTGTTCTTCGCCATCAACCAACACTGGTGGAGGGGGAGGTACGATACGTCCCTGAAATGTGTTAGGAGAGACTGGTTTTAATAAGGAAACATGAAATACTGGGTGTACCTTTAAAGTCCGTGGTAGCTTCAACCGACAGGCAACAGAGCTCACAATCCCCGTGATCTTGAATGGACCGATGAATTTCTGTCCCAGTTTCTGCGAAGGAACACCCAATTTTAGATTCTTGGTGGACAACCAAACTGAGTCTCCTACCTTATACATAGGTGCTGGTTTCCGGAATCTATCGGCCGACTTTTTGTAACGCTCCTGTGCTGTGGTCAGGGAGTCCTTCAAAACTTCAAGATTACGTTGCAACGCCGTCACTCTGTCTTCAACCGCTGGTACCGAAATCGTAACCGGAGACCTAGGCAAAATATTTGGATGATAACCCAGGTTGGCAAAAAAAGGCGTTACCTTCGTGGAACTGCTTTGGGAGTTGTTGTACGAAAATTCCGCTAGAGGAAGTAGCTTCAGCCAATCGTCCTGCAAATGACTGACGTAACAGCGTAGATATTGCTCCAAGGTTTGATTTGTCCGTTCGGTCTGCCCGTTGGTCTGAGGATGGTATGCAGAAGACAAGCAAACATTAATGTGGAGCGCAGAACAAAATCCTTTCCAAAATCTAGAGGTAAATTGTATTCCCCGGTCAGAAATGATGTCATCTGGTACCCCATGCAGCCGGAAAATGTTCTGGATAACTAGATCTACTGTCTCTGTAGCTGAGGGAAGACCAGCGCACGGAATGAAATGAGCAGCTTTCGTTAAACGATCTACTACCACCAAAATAGTATTTTTACCACCAGAGGTGGGTAACTCCACAATAAAGTCCATCGAAATAGACCCCCAAGGGCGAGACGGTACAGGTAGCGGTTTAAGAAGACCAGTAGGTGAGACACGAGGAACCTTGTACCGGGCACAAACTTCACAAGAGCGGACATAGTCATTCACATCCTTCAAGCAGGTAGGCCACCAAAAAAAACGAGTTAACAATTCCTGCGTCTTCTGTACCCCCCTATGACCAGCCAATTTAGAGTCGTGGACCAATCTGAGAACTCGAAGTCTTACAGCCTCTGGGACATAAATACATCGATCTCTAAGCCACACACCATTCCGAAGGACAAGATTCACATTGTCAGGTGGAGCTGCAAGAAATACGTCACCGTCATAGGCCAGCTTGATCTCCTGCCACAAGTCCCGGTTCCGGAGCACTCCAACGAAATTGGCCTCCGACAAGATGGTCTTCGACGGGGTCCCAGGCACGGAATCCACGGTATGGATTCGGGATAATGCGTCAGCTTTCCCATTACGTGAACCTGGGCGGTACGAAATAATAAAATTAAACTGGTTCAAGAACAAACTCCACCTAGCTTGTCGAGGAGAAAGACACCTGGCAGACTTAAGGAATTCCAAATTGCGATGATCCGTGAGTACTACTACCTGCTGAGTTGCCCCCTGCAAATGGTGTCTCCATTCCTTAAAGGCAGAAATAATTGCCAAAAGTTCCTTATCTGCCACATCATAGTTCAGTTCTGCAGAAGATAACCTACGAGAGAAGAAGGCACACGGGTGCAGCAAACCTTTGTCTCCGGTACGTTGTGAGAGGATAGCTCCCAATGCACAGTCAGACGCGTCCACCTCCACGATAAAAGGCTGTGCAGGATCCGGATGCATCAATATTGGAGCTGTGGTAAAACAACCCTTCAGGCGATCAAAGGCTTCCTGAGCTTGCGAAGACCATTCAAACTTTTTCCCCTTCTTGGTGAGGAGAGTGATGGGACGGACAATTTCTGAAAAATTTCGGATAAACCGTCTATAAAAGTTAGCAAAGCCAATGAATCGTTGTACCTCCTTAATGTTTCCTGGTACCGGCCAGTCCAAGATTGCCTGGATCTTGCTGGACTCCATATTCAATCCCTGAGGCGAGATAACATAGCCCAAAAATTGAATTTCAGAACAATGGAACTCACACTTTTCGAGTTTGATGTACAAATGATTATCTCTCAAACGTCTAAGTACGGTCTTGACATGTTCCTGATGTTCCTGTAAGGAGTCAGAAAAGATTAAGATGTCATCAAGGTAAATTACCACATATTGGTCCAATAAATCCCTGAAAATGTCGTTGGCTAAATGTTGAAAAGCAGCAGGAGCGTTACAGAGTCCGAATGGCATCACCAAATATTCAAAATGTCCATACCGGCATCTAAAAGCTGTCTTCCATTCGTCTCCGGGCCGTATACGGAGTAGATTATATGCCCCACGAAGATCTAATTTGGTAAATACTTTGGCCTGGCGAACTCTTTCCAACAATTCTGGAATTAGGGGCAACGGGTACCTGTTACGAATGGTTACCTTATTTAACTCCCGGTAGTCAATGCAGGGTCTTAGAGTACCATCCTTCTTCTTTACAAAGAATATTGGAGCTCCCGCTGGTGAAGAAGATGGTCGGATAAACCCCTTGGCTAAATTCTCATCTATATACTCTCGTAAAGATTTTAATTCCGGAGCCGCCAACGGGTAAACATGGCCGAAAGGAATCGCTGCTCCAGGAAGCAATTCTATGGGGCAGTCATACGGTCTATGTGGGGGAAGTTGATCTGCCTTCCTTTATCACAAATGTCTGAGAATTCCTGATAAATCAGAGGGAGAGTAGGTACCTGTATCACCTCTTCCAAGTTCTGGGTAACTGGAGCCGCTACAGTTGGACTGATGGTAGAACTGCACTTCGGGAGAAAGGTTATCTCCTTGGTTTCCCAATTGATGATTGGATTTTGTGACCGTAACCAGGGAATTCCTAAAATTACAGGAAAATGAGGAGAAGATATTAACATGAATGAAAGTGTTTCTTGATGATCTGGTTCCATCTTACACTCCAGAGGCACTGTCTCCCGATCTACTGGTCCAGAAACTAATGGGGAACCATCCACCGTTTCCATAGTGATTGGTGAAGCTCTTAGTTGTGTCTTTATACCATGTTCCTCTGCAAAAGAAGAATCCATGAAATTCCCACCTGCTCCAGAGTCTATCATGGCAGAACTTGATATCCACTGTTCCTCCCACTGAATCTGTATAGGAAGAGAACAATGTGAATATTTCTCCCCTTGATCTTTAGGGGAAGTCGGCATCAGTATTGGGGGAAAAACCGCATCTAGATGTAGACTGGTTTCCGAAACTTCAGACTCAGCGTCTGTGTTATCATAATCCCCTACTACCGCCAACACCTTGTTGGGTCGCCTAGGACATTTAGGACAATTGATGAGGAAATGATCCGATTGACCACAATAGAAACATAAGCGCTCACGGAAACGGTGTTCGCGGCGTTCATTATTCTCACGTCTCTGCAGTGAGTCCACCTGCATAGGCACCTCCTCAGCCTCTCGCGGGTTTTTGCCTGTGGTTTCCCTGGACGGAAGAGAGTAATTAGTAATGCGATTTACAGCGGCCCATTTTTCTTGTCTGCGTTCAGTTAAACGGATATCAATACGTACACAGTGCTGTATAAACAATTCAAACTCCTGTGGAGACTCTGAACGAGCTAGCTCATCCTTGATTACATTTGACAAACCTTTTCTAAAGATTGGTAATAAAGCATTGTTTTCCCACTGGGTGTCCACCACTAACCTTTTAAATTCAGTAACATATTCTATGACTGACCGTTTCCCCTGGCGTAAGGAAAGCAAGGCAGATTCAGCGGTAGCACGGCGGTTGGGATCGTCGAACATTTGCGCCATGGCTGCCAGAAAATTGTCCAAATTATTTAGACGGGTATCATGACTTTCAACCATAGGATTTGCCCAAGCCAGTGCACGTGATGTCAACAACATAATAATACATAGAACCTTAGATCTATCAGACCGGTAGTAAGAGGCATGTACATCAAAAAATAATATACATTGATTAACAAACCCACGAAATTGACTTCGGTCACCATTAAAACGGAATGGAGGCAATTTGGGCATACTGGTGGATGAGGTAGGCTCAGTAGGTAAGGCCTCCAGGACTCCTAACCTAGAACGTAGATCTTGGAGAGCCTGACCAAACCCCTGTGCATTATGATTAACCCGAGACTCCAAGTCTCTAAACTGATTGAGTGCAGCCGCCACCTCCTGCTGCAAGGAGTTAACTATGGTGAACAGTTTGTCTGCCCGTGTCTCCGTCATTGCCCCAGCAGAATCCTCTTTTTTAGGCTGGAATATCCTGTAATACTATTGTAGGAACTCGAGGATTCTGATAGCGTGGGGCAATGAACAATCAGAGACGGGTTTCTTTGAATGCAAATAATGTATTTGTGAAACAGCAAAACCCCCAAACAGCAAAACCCTCAAAAACAATATTCAAACAACCCGCAGTGACATGCAATGAGTCCATATATATATACACAAGTCCAGTCATATGAATCCGGATATATAAGTCCTTGAACCTCTATAGCGAGGGTGGCAAAGTTCCTACGACGGAGTCCTCACACAAATGTGACCACAAGGTAAGTCTGATGCATAGGTTACGTGGCTGGATTTACACACTGCTGGTGTGTGAAGAGTCAGATCCAGGTATGCAGAAAACACAGGGAGGTCCAGGAACAAGTTAATCTCAGTTGTGGCTTAATTCAGTGAAGTCCAACAACAAGTTCATAAGTCAGTAAGGTTCCAGTAATAGTTCCAACAGCTCTCACCAGAGGTAATGCACAAAGGGTTAAACAGCAACAGTTCAGAAACACAGTTCTTATCAGATGGAGTGAACCAAGGGTTAAATTCCCAAGTCAACAGTTTAGTGACAACACAGTATGTGCAACTTACATATGCAGAGAATGTCCAGAGCCATGGGTAGAAACTGCTGTGGCAGAGAAACACCTGAAGATAACCTGGTTATGCACTTCCCTGGTAAATACACAACGATCTGTGAGGAACAAGCAGCTGGGTTGCAGGGAAACGGAAGCAGAATATTCCAGCAGTGAAGCCAGCACCTGAGCCGGGTTTTAAACAAACGAACAGGAAGTAGGGCACAGAAAACAGCAAACTCCATTTTAACAAAGGGCAAAATCATTGACAAAGTTACCTAGAAAACCCGGAATACTGACAGGGGGTGTTCTCCAAAACGTTGCCTCCATGAGATACATGCTCCATGGAATGTCTATTCCATGGAGTCTAACTCTATATGGATTTTAAAGGGAATCTGTCACCCCATTTTTCGAGTATAAGATGTGGCCACCGCCATCAGGGGCTTATCTACAGTGTTCTTTTTTCTCTAGCACTTCTCATGGGGTTTGTTTGCATGTTCTCCTTCCCAGCACTCTTCCCATTTTTGTTATATTTAGGGTCTGGGGGTTTACATGTATAATTTTGGGTTCCTTTCTTTTTCTTCCGCCTTACCCCTGTGTCTTGCCCTCTGTCTGTGTGCAGTATGTCGTGTCGTTGTTTTGGGTTTCACTCTATGTATAGTTGGGGGCGCAGTTAAGAACAGTCAGTGTAAGCCGGTGTTGAGTGGGGACGTCATTATGTAATGGTAGGATGCCAACCTCTGTGGTCAGGCATGGTCAAGGTAGGGATTGCCTAGCTTGTATAGGAACCTGTGGGGTGCAGGTTTTATATCTCCCCTGGTTTGTTCATCTCCGTACCAGTGTTGGGGCTCATTCATAGCAATTATCTTTTTGAAGTTTGTAAAAACTGTGTGCAAGATGGCAGAAGTATAATTTTTTATTTTAGTGTTCTGTCTTTTACTATTATGTTGTCTAAACAGATGTGCACACTGTTAAATACACAAGTAAAATATTTGTATACATATGTTTAATTTATAGTAGAAAATTAAAAAATGCTTTGTGTGGTAGTAAAAGTTATCTGGTTGTCATTTTTCATTTTATTTCATTTTTCAATTATGTTCATATCTGAAATTAAAAGCAAAAACACATAGAAAAATTAAAATCCCCATAAAAATTCAAGAATTAATACAGCAAAAAAGCGCAGCAGTATTTACCTGCCCAGGTCTCAGAGCTAATACACTATCAGGATGCAGCAAACTCATGTAAGAGTAAAGATGGAAATACTGGTGAGACAACCTACCAATTCATGGTTTTCTTAGTATTAAAATTGGACATGGAAAAGGCCTGTATAGGGCGCTGGTCACACACAGTGTCTGGCTTACAGCCTATTAGTGACGCCCGTACTATTAGATTAGGTTGGCTGCCCAGCACAGTATTGGTGCATAACAGAGATTTGAACTTGGCCTTACTTGCAAATGAATAAGATTGCAATGTAGTTCCAACTAGATCCACCACCAAATGTACAGAGCTGAGGTGCGCGTACTCCGGCATCATGCTCTTTATGTCAGCAGCTCGAGGTGGTGCGAATTAAATACCTACAGATCTGCTGTTTAAGGACTAGTAGTATTTTTAGGATAGGCTATTGGTATGTTTGTATTTTGGGTAAACCTTTGTAATTTTAGATATTTAGTTATAAATCTAAACTGGTAACTGGTTTGTTATGGACTTCTTTTGAAAAAATAAAATGAAGGCCCTAGGAAACCTTCCACTTGTATGCTGGTTTGTCCTGAGTGTATTGTTAGTAGACTTGGCATTTCGAAAGAACAGCAGATCAACTTCTGCAGATAAATGTGTTGCACAGAGGAGCTCTTGTCTCCTTTGGTTAATGTGTTCAGTAGTGGGTACACTCATCAGTAAAATGGTATAATGGGTAAACAATTGCACAAAGATACCATTATTACAGCAAGCTTCTGTTTCTTTCCATAAATTTTGCTGAGAGGTCTTCTGCTCTGGATTTCTTGACCAGTTTCTCATCCTCTGAAGCAAGAAAGCTGGAATTTCACGTGACAAAAAGGAGAGCTCGGAGGAAAGATATCACAAGATCATCTGTGTTGAATGGGATCACGAGCCAGCGTGAACACTGAGCTTTAGACCGTCCCTATCTCATGTCCTTCTGCTCGTATAGATGACGCCCTCACGTGTACTTGCTGCTTGAGCGCTGCACAATTTTTGTAGAAGGAAAAGTAACATTTCTTAAAATAGATGAAAAATTTATAACCTCTTTTACGCTAAATTTGGCCTTAGACCATTACAAGTTAAAAGTAACACCAAGAAGTCGTAGAATTATGGAAGTCGCAGGATGGATAGCCATGTGATGTGCAAATGAGGGAAAAATGGAAACAAAATTTTTCAACTTCTTGATTTTATTCAGTATCTGAAAAAAGCACCACTCTCAGAAATACTTGCACTTACATATTTTCGCATGCTATCAAAGAGGTTAATAATGGCTGTCTGAAGAATATTCTGCCGCACTGAATGCACTTGTGCATGCAAAAATCATCCAGATCCACTGCTGGCAGCTTCCTTTGCAATTGCCAACCAATAATGTCCCTCCTAGATGTGCACGATGGGAGACAAGTCTGGAGATGCTGTGGGTCAATGTGGCATGTTTAGGCTACATGGGCTGCTCAAAGTGGCAAAGTAGCATGAGCAACATTCGATCTGGAATTGTCACATTTAAAACTGGCTGTACCACTGGTTCCATGACAAAAACAATGCAATTCCAAAAAACACCATGGACTCCAGCATCTCGAAACTGTTCCCCATTGATCACATGTAAGACATCATTGAACAGCAATTGTAAAGAAGCGAGCTGCCAGCATAAGGCTTGATAAAGACTTAGATGCGTGTTGAAACGTTGTTGTTTTTTATGTTTGATGTCATAAACGACATGTTCATTTTGAAACCAATTTTACATTGGAGTGCTGCGGCTCCTTTCAACTCATTTGTATTGATCAAGAATGGAGCACTCAGGCCTTATACTGCAAGCATTATTTCATTAAAGGGAATCTGTCAAGGTCCCCCATGCCCTCCAATCTAGCAGCATTCAGCTATCTGTGATAAAACTCCCTTCCTAACCACCGCGTGACCGGAAGCTATCCTCTAAGCTTCTGGACATGCGCAGTGTGCGCCTCTGAAGCCGGGAAGCATACACCCAGCTTCAGAGGCGCCACTGCGCATGACCGGAGCCATCTTCTGAACTTCCGGACATGCGCAGCGCACGTCTCTGAAGCCAGGAAGCGTACACCCTGCGTCAGAGAAGCAGCGACGCTGCCGGAATGAGCGGCACACCTGCGCAGATTTGCATGAGCTGGCAATGAGGTCGGCTCATGCAAATTATGTTATCACGCCCACAGGGGCATGATAATATGGAAAGAGGGCTGACTAGTCTGGGGAGCCAACGGCCCATCGACTAGTCAAAACTCTAATTAGCTTTTATTTAGCATTTATTTAACTGAATTATGTTACATAGGGCTGCTTAGGGAGGGAATTTAATCAGACATAGCTGAATGCTGCTAGATTGGAGGGCATGGGGGACCTGACAGGTTCCCTTTAAGTGGATCCACTGGATCAGGGGTAGGAAATTAATTTTCCGGAGGAGCCACATGAGAGGTCGTGACTGTTGTGAGAGGGCCGAACCACTAGGCTGAAATTAATTCTGCTCAATTATTTATAACATATTAATTATAATTGATTTATGTTCATATTGTATTACTTTAATATTGAGCATAATAAAGCATGCTGACATCCCCCTATATACCGTTTGAGCCCATACACAGCCCCTTCCATATACCGTAAGAACACTCGAACGGCCTCCCCAAATACAGCATGAGCCCAGTGGCGAGATAACAGCAGCTGTGACTTCAGAGCTAACCCCACCTGTGGCACCCACAGAGAGGAGGTAACGATAAGCTTTGGAAGCTGACAGTCCATTGAGATACAAGACTAGGTGACCCTCCGGGTCACAACCTGGCTTCTCTGAACATCTCGATGGAGCCAGGTGACCAGTGGGTCCACATCCTGACCTCCCCAAACATATCCATGGGTTCAATGATGGATCAATGGAGTAGATCTGTATTCTTTCAGCTGATGCTGTGGTCCCCTAAGCTGGCATCCTGTAGAATGTCAAATATGTGATGGAGCCATGATGTCTTGTCTGCTGTTCTGTAGAGTGTTCCTGGCTGTGGTTTTGTACAGAATCTCTGGTTCTCTTGATCTCTTTGTGTAGAGGCATATCCCACTTATATAGTTCACAACTGTTGTCCTTCAAGACATTATCCAGAGGTCAAGAGGAACGTGTGATGATATTAACTCCTTGTTTGAGTATTTATAGTTTATCCTTCAATGTTTGGAAGTTAACAAACTGCATGGACTGGTGTAATGTGGAATCATCATTTCAGCAAACAAAATTGTTCAGTGACCTTGCATCGCTATTTTGCAAAGATAACAATGCAATAAACTGTAGGAGCTGATATAAGAGGTAATAATAATCTTTTTATAGCGAATTACACAAAAATAAGTATGTCACATGAGTGACTTTTTTAATGTTTTTTTGTGTGGTTTTGTACTCAATAAAATTTGATGTTGTGTATTGCTGTGTGGTGATCCTTTCATTATGGCCTGTATCTTTTTCTTCTCTTGTTTTAATCTTTATATAGCGCCAACATATTCCACAGTGCTTTAACAACAACCATTCATCAATTTATAAATATCATTTTAGCCTACAAGAAGAGTCAACATTTCAGACTCGACCAACCGAAGAAAGAAAATACAAATTCAAAAGTCAACATATAGATAAGTCTATCTCTCCTGGCTTACTGAAAATAGATGTCTGGATAATTAAGATAAAATGCTGTGTCATCACAAGCCCCACATAGCCTCCCTATGTCCAGCAGGAGACCCCCATATCCTCCACATGTCCAGCAAAACATCCCATACACATAAAAACCCCACCACATTATTGCCGCACTCACGTTCCCTCTGCACTCTGCTCCTGTCTCCGATGCACTGATTCATCGCCATCGCATCAGCTGTTTTACACACTGGTGGAAGAAGGGGTCAGCGGCCGAGGGCACGTTGTTTTCAGCCCCTCGGCTGTCTCTATCCACGGGCTAGACTGGAACAGCCTAAGGGTCGGATGTGACCCGCAAGCTGCACTTCACCCAGGTCTGCACTAGATTAACACCATAATGGCAATGCTGTTTTTTACTTATATTGATTTTTGTAATTTGCAGATTTCCACAGTTTTTTCTTGTAGGTGTTGCAATTCCAATGTTGAGAAGTATAGTTCCCAGTGCCAGTAGTCATTGCAATTATGATTCTATTCCTGGAGGACTATAAGTGTTTATTGTAATCAATAGGGTATTGATTTAATTGGGCATGATGCCATTCTTTAGCTTCGTTGGATAGAAGAGCATTTAATAGGATTCCCCCCAGCCAAAAATATCTGATTATTGAAGAGTCTCAAGGGTATGCCACACTGAACAATATCGCTAACGGGATCGCTAAAAAACGTCACTATTTAGCGATCCCGTTAGCGATGTTGTTCAGTGCGGCAGCTGCCAGCGACGAGCTTCCTGCTGTGATCTCGCTCGTCGCTGGAATCGTTCCGGACCCTATTTTCTCGTCGGCGCTCCCGCTGGGTAAGTATATATCGCTAGTGTGGCACCTTTTCTTAGCGATTTAGCGGTACTTTTGTACCGCTAAAGTCGTTAAGAAGATCGCTAACGGCGATAGCGTCGTTAACTATATCGCTAAATGTGGCCGCACTTAGCGATATAGAAACAATCCCGCTAGCGATCGCATTAGTATGCGTCGTTATCGTGATCGCTAGCGGGATTGTTTAGTGTGGCAGTACCTTAAGCAGTAGTCTGCTTACAAGTGACTATTTTACAATTACAATTAGAATTGTTATTTATATACCGTTGATCCAACGTATGCAGCAGCAACTTACAATTCTGAGGGATCATGTAGAAACAAGATGTGACATTAGGGTAACACATAATTCAACAATTCACACGAGGAGTGAAGGCTCTGTTCACAAAAGCTTACAATCTATGATGAAATATGGATGACACGACAAAAAGTGCATGGATTGCGTGGTCCAGCCAAGGACATAAATATAAAACATGAGGCCCTGTTGCAAAAGTCCTATATATTCGGAGGTGTATTCGGAGCATTTGCGCAATCGCAGAAGGTCATGCCTTCCACCGTTTATGGACAGGGAGAGGGACGGCTTGCAGCACGTACACAGAAATTGTGCCCCTACTGAAAACCCATCGTGTTTTCAGCCACTGCCGTACCCATCATGGTCCCAACAGAGTATTATATATATATGCCCATACACGGTATGATTTCCCTGCAGTAAATTGCCATATGCAATTTTCTTCCTCTCAAGACCCCAACAAGCAGGGTATGATGATCCCAGCAAAGTATGAAACCCCAACACAGTATGATTTCCCTATAGCCCCCCACAGTGAGCCACCCCACACAGTATATCTATATTCCCTTCCTCCTACATACTATGATCCCCTCCTCTGCAGTATGACCCCAACGCCCCCACCCACATAATATGATTGCTTGCAATGCCCCACATCCCCTCGGTGACAATATGATGCTCCACATTACTTGTGTAAGCAGTATAATGGCCCCATTACATACAATGTGATGATCCTGCAGCCCTATGTACAATATGAGGTCCCACAAGTAATAACTGACCAAAATAATATAAAAAAAACCCTCACCTAGCCGGGTTACCTTGATGCTCTGCTCCTCTCTGTGCATACTGTGGACTAAGGCTCCACACAGCAGGCATGATTTAATCATGTAATCGTACCTGCTGCAATGAGCGTAAGGCCGGGATCACACATGCGAGTAAATCGGCCGACACTCGCATGTGAAATCCCAGCTCTGGCGCCGGTACTCGGGAGTGGAGCGAGCGGCTCCATGTATTTATATGCAGCCGCACACTCCACTCCTAAGTGCCGGCGCCAGAGCTGGGATTTCACATGCGAGTGTCGGCCGATTTACTCGCATGTGTGATCCCGGCCTTAGATGCACAGACTGAACGGTGGAGGAAGGAGCTGTCTGCTCTCTCCTCCACCATTGTATTCAACTTATCTGCATGCTAAGGAAGCAGATACTATTGAAATCTCCAATGCCAGAGGGACCATCCTGTGCCCCTTTTCCGAGTCCTGGGCTCCAAAACATCTGCGTGGTCTGCGGCTAGAGACAGCGTGTTCCTTGGTCCAGTGATTGTTATAATAAATAAGAGTATGCACATAAAGCTGTGTAAACCAGTCACCAGCGAGTACCTTTTGTGTGTACAGATATGTGATGATACTGGAAGCTCCATGTCTTGTGCTGTGCAGAACTACAGTCCTCATCTTTTTTTTGCTGCTGACAGCCCACAGAGCGAAGTTCCCCCCTCCCTCTCACGCTTCTCATCAACCCCCCAGCCTGCACACAAGTAGTGTAACCTGAGTTGCCAGTGCTGGAGTTTTCCCGCCTCACCGCAGGGGGTCCCTATTGTCTTCACATGTGCTGTCCCTCCATGGCAGCCATTATGAGAATTCATTCTTTTGGCTTATACCACGGTGGGAAGTTGCGTCAGAAACACGAAAGTCACTGTTCTGAAACATGCGCTGACAGGCATCGTTCCCGTGGTACTGGTGAACCCGTAACTCCAACAGAACCCGAGAAATGGAATTCTCGGATGCCCCATGAGCTATTCCACCCAAGTTTGGGCTCATTTGAACAGTTATTTCAAAGTAAGATCATTGATAGGTCTGCCGTTATTCTGCTAGGTTCACAGGACGAGGATGGACCTTATGATATTTCAGAGCTCAAACCATAGCTTTCAGCCTGGGGAGGTGGCCAGGAAAACAGTCCCCTTTTGTGAGGTCAGCAGCCCACATGTATAAGTCTTGCAGTTAAGCCCCCCTTAGTCATTCCTTGCTGTGACGTCTTGACTAAGAGATCTGCAAATGAACTATGACGTGTGGCTCCTCCCCCAGCCTGGCTTGCCTGTAAATGATATAACTACCATGTGAGTGATTTTCATCCTACTCTTTTTAATCCTATTTTATTTCTGACTGCCTTGTACATAACTATATTGCCTCAGCTTGTTACCTTTTTTTATAAGCACTGCCTGTTTTTTAAGGAATAAACCTATAAAATTATTAGTTTGTTTCTCCTGCTCTATAAACGAATTTGCATGTGCCTGAAGTACTACGCTACTGTTTTGGGGTTGCTACGGACCCTCTTGATAAATTGTTCCTTAAGTAAATCGTAGCTGGTGGCAGCTTAAAAGAAGGGGTGTAAAGTGTTGACCTATGGGGTGGCGTTGGCAGTGACGGAGCGGGTCTTATAAGAGTATTGCCTGGCTGCGGCCCGGAGTAATTATAATTCCCTCACTGCAGCGTGCCCAATAGCCAGCACACATCCAAGTGACCCGTCTGGCGACTAATTATCCTAGGTGCAGTTCCCTGACTGACCTGAGGGTAAGGGGGCGCCAGAGAGCTGCAAGTTCCTAAGTGGAAGTGGGATAATTATAAATCCCTGCAGTTTACTGGGTCGGACGGCAGCAGCCGTCGTGTGTGTGCGCGTTTTCGTCACAGTTGCGGCACGGAGGGATCACAAGCCGTGATACCCCGGGCTACCGTGTGGCGGACCGTGTGCACGTTTCATCACATGTGGTGGCAGCGGTGGGATCACAAGCCGTGATACCCCGGGCTACCATGTGGCGGACCGTGTGCTCTTTTCATCACATGTGGTGGCAGCGGTGGGATTATAGAGCATTAGTGATCTGGTTTGAGCAATCATTCCATTCACTAAAAAACTTGCACGGTTCTTCAGGGACCCTGCAACTAAAGTTTTGGAGAACAGACTCAGTGTTTATTAGTCCTGAGACAATTGTGTGTACTTGCGGTTACCCCTCCCTTCTCTTTGTTTTTCTATCCTATCTTTTATTTGGCAAACATGGCTACAAGAGGAGCAAGTTGGTTCGAAAAGCAGAACAGAGACACTCTTGTGGGAATCTGCGTGTACCACGGCCTTGACCACAAGAACCAAACCAAAGCCCGACTGGTCCAGGCCCTGAAGGAACTGGAAGAGCATCAGAGTGTGGCGGGCACAGGAGCCGGCCCAAGCCAAGGTGGTGCTGCAGCAGAGGCCCAAACCCTGCATGCTTACACCCAGGGCGGGTTGGACCCTTACCTGCAGGCGGCCCTGGAGGGACTCCTCACCGACGACCGGGAGGAGCGCCTGAAGCTGATCCAGCAATACCAGCAGGAGGCCCAAGCCGAGCGCCAAGCCCAGCGGGAGGCTGAGAGAGCCCGAGCCGAGCGGGAAGCCCAAGCGCAGAGAGCCCATGAGCTGGAGATGGTCCAGCGAGGGGGGATGCTCCCCACCGCCCGGAGCGGTACACCCAGTAGCTCTGAGTCCGAAGCCCAGGCCGGAGCACTTTCCCGTGATGGAAAAGGACGGAGACTTGGACACTTTTCTGCGGGCCTTTGAGAAAGTCTGCAGACAGTACCAGCTGCCTGCCGACCAATGGGCCAGGTACTTGACCCCCGGGCTAAAGGGCAAAGCTTTGGAGGCGTTCGCTTCCCTCACGTCAGATCAAGACAGTGACTATGAGGCCATCAAGCAGGCCCTGATTGCCAAGTACCAGCTAACCCCTGAGGTATACCGAAAGAAGTTCCGGAACCTCCAACGTGGCCCACACGACAGTTATAGCGATGTGGTGCAAGGACTCAGGAACCACTTTGACCAGTGGATCCATGGACTGTCAGTTGACAGCTTTGAGGAGCTGAGAGACCTGATGATCAAAGACCAGTTCCTGCATCTGTGCCCAGCTGAGGTCCGACAGTTCATCCTGGACCGAGAACCAGAGGACGCGGTCATAACAGCACGGATCGCCGACAGCTATGAGGCCAACCGGAAACCCGAGGTGCGGAAGCCCGTCGCCGCCCGCTGGGGAGGGGGTAAGCCTGCAACCAACCCCAGTGCCCCTGCCAGCCGTCCCTCTGGAGGCACTATCCCTTTGCCAGCGCCAGGCCTACATCAGACCCCCGCCAGTGTTTCTCCTGTAAACGGACAGGACACATCAGCGCCACCTGTCCGGAGAGGCAGAAGAACCCCCCAGCCAAGGCCTCCGGGCCCAACGCCTCTGTTCTTTTGGTGGGTGGTGTGGTGGGGAGGGTTGATGACAACGTGCGGCCCGTCCGCGTGGGGGCCCGTCTTGCTACAGGCCTCAAGGACACCGGGGCTGAACGAACCCTCATCCAACCCGAACTGGCGGCCCCTGAAGAGTTGATTCCGGGGAAAACCTTAACTGTCACAGGGATCGGGGGCGTCCACTACCCCTTGCCGTTAGCCCGAGTTTTCATTGACTGGGGTGCCGGGAGCGGGGTGAAGGAAGTGGGGGTGTCCGAAAACCTGCCCACTGATGTTTTACTGGGGACTGATCTGGGGAGGATGGTGGCGTACTATGTCCCTGACACCCCTCCCCAATCTGATAATAAGGTTAACGTTAACCATGATGTTGATGATGATGGGAAACTGATTGTGTTACCTGCCAATGCTTTGCGAAGTGATTATGCAACTGATAACCTTTCTTTCCCTAGGAATGATGCTGATAGTGATGTATCTGTGCCATCTGAACCTGTTAACCCTTTCTCTGAAGTGGTAGATGTGTCCACAGGTACAGGAGCGTTCAGCCACGTCGCTCTGCGGAGTGAGATGGCTGAGGAACCCCTAGCAGGAGCAAGCGACAGTGCTCAAGGAAATGGGGAGGTGCATGGGAACCGGGAGGAAGGTGACGCCATGACACTGACCAGTGCCACCGAGGAAGGTAACTGGCCCATAAGTAGCACTGCGCCTGAAGTGTTGGGGGTGGATGGGGAGGTAGAGCCCATAGCAGCGCAGGCTGATGGGTCTATAGAAATCCCCGGGGAGACTGCATATGTAGCTGCTGTCACCCGCAGTCAGAGTGCCCGGATCGCAGGTAGCGCCCTGCCATCTGGACCCTCCTCCGCTACAGGAGAGACTGAACCAGAGGTGGACCCAGAGCCGATCCCAGAGGGTCCCAGTGGGGAAGGAACCCTAACGTCACTTCTGGCTGCCTCCAGCCAGGAGTTCCAGGCCGCTCTGCACTCAGATGCGAGCCTGGAGAACTTGAGGCACCTCGCCGAGACGCCCACCTCCGTGACTGATAAGGAGAGGGTGTTCTGGGAACGAGGAAGGTTGTACCGGGAGACAGTACCCGGAGATTCCCAAAAGGAGTGGTTGAGGGAAAAACAGCTGGTCGTCCCGCACCAGTTCCGAGGTGAGTTGTTGAGGATTGCCCATGAGATTCCACTCGCTGGACACTTGAGGATCAGCAAAACTAAGGCACGGCTGTCTCAACACTTCTATTGGCCCAAGATGGGGACAGATGTGACTAACTACTGCCGCTCCTGTATCACCTGTCAAAGAGTGGGGAAGGCGGGGCCTGCTCTTAAGGCTCCCCTGATCCCGTTGCCAGTGATAGAGGAGCCTTTCCAGAGGATCGCGGTGGACATTGTGGGCCCGCTGGCCGTCCCCAGCCGCTCTGGAAAGCAATACATCCTTACTGTGGTAGACTACGCTACCCGGTACCCGGAGGCAGTAGCTCTGTCCTCAACTAAGGCAGATAAGGTGGCGGATGCACTGGTGACCATCTTTTCACGGGTAGGATTTCCCAGGGAGATGCTTACCGATCGAGGGACCCAATTCATGTCTCGCCTAATGAAGGCTCTCTGCAGCAAAATGCAGGTGACGCGTATGGTATCGAGTGCGTATCACCCACAGACCAATGGTTTGTATGAGCGCTTTAACGGTACCCTCAAACAGATGCTCCGCATGCTGGTTGAGACCCAGGGACGGATTGGGAGCGGTACCTCCCACACCTGCTGTTTGCCTACAGAGAAGTCCCGCAGGCCTCGACGGGGTTCTCCCCCTTTGAGCTCCTGTATGGCAAGCGAGTCCGGGGATCCCTTGGGTTGATACGAGAATCCTGGGAAGATGAGCCAAACCCCACAGAAGTGTCCATCGTGGATTATGTCATGCGCTTCCGCGACAAGATGCAGACCTTGACGCAGTTGGTGCATGACAACATGACGCAGGCTCAGGCTGACCAGAAGCACTGGTACGACCAGAACGCCCGGGAGCGGACCTACCAGGTGGGTCAAAAGGTGTGGGTGCTGGTACCCGTACCAAAGGATAAGCTTCAGGCAGCCTGGGAAGGCCCGTACGTCGTGCACCAACGGCTCAACTCAGTCACCTACGTGGTCACGCTTGACCACACTCGGGGTAGGCGCAAGGCCTTTCACGTCAACATGATGAAGGCCCATCACGAACGTGAAGCCTGCGTCCTACCGGTCTGCAACCTGCCCGAGGACGGGGAGGAGGATCCCCTCCTGGACATGCTGGCCCAAGCCAAGGCCAATGGGTCCATTGAGGACATGGAGTTAAATGCCTCGCTAACCGCCTCCCAGCGGTTGCAGTTGCTGACCACTTGTAATGTATGTAGTACAGTTCATATAGCGTCTTGTGCTTGGGTGCGATGAAAATACATGAGACACAGGTTTGATATAGAAGGTCTTGTATTACTTCATACAAGTGGCAAAAATAGTCACACAGTTTGCAGATACAGAAGCAGGAGACACAGCAGGCCAGAGTAACTTAAGCTCAGCAATCACTCTCCACAACAGGTTCAGGATCTTCTTCTCTGTTACCGTAAGTCCATGCAAACGTGGATCTTTCAAAGAGCAGGGTTCCAGAGTCCACAAGTGTTCCAGAGTTCCTCAGTAGGAATAGCTGGAGTACAAAGTCCAAGGCTTCCAGGAGTCAGGTCACAGGTTCACTGCAGGCTAGGTTCTGAAGCACTGATTGCTCAGCTGTGGCTGCTTAAGAAGCAAGAGGGAGAGAATCAGGGCGGGAACATGAAAGCTGGAAACTCCATATTGACTGAGGGCAAGATAGCTGCAGCAAGACAGAAAGCAAAATGGCTGACGGAAAAACTGAGTTTCAAGAACATGTACAAAGAACCTTACATTACTCCCCCCTTAGGGACAACCTCCGGATGGCCTCAGACCAGGCTTGTCTGGGTACCTCTGATGAAACTGGCGGAGCAAACGAGGAGCATTAACGTTATTGACCGGTTCCCATGAGTTGTCCTCCACTGGGTAGCCCTGCCATTTAATCAAATATTGTAACTGATTTCTGTATAACCTGGAATCTAGAATTCTTTCCACCACAAATTCTTCCTGACCATCGACTAGCACTGGGTCAGGGCAAGGAGAAGAACGTCCAGGAAACGTATTGGGTGTTGCAGCCTTTAGTAGGGATACATGAAAGACAGGGTGGATTTTCATAGTTCTAGGCAGTTGAAGACGACAAGCAACGGCACTTATAATTTTACTGATTTTATAGGGTCCAATGTACTTATGTCCCAACTTAGACGATGGAATCCTTAACTTAAGATTTCTGGTTGACAGCCAGACCAGGTCTCCTACCTTGAAAGCTGGTGCAGGTTTACGAAATTTATCTGCTGCTTTCTTGTACCTTTCCTGAGCCAATTCCAGATTCTCCTTTAGAAGATCCATATTCTTCTGTAAAGACGTGATTCTTTCAGCCACTGCTGGTAAAGGCGTTTCTATGGGAAATCGTGGAAGAATGTTAGGATGATAACCTAGATTGGAGTAAAAAGGAGACTGCTTAGTGGAGGCGCTCTGAGAGTTGTTATAAGAGAACTCAGCCAATGGAAGTAGATCCACCCAATCATCCTGTAGGTGGCAGATAAAGCAGCGGAGATACTGCTCCAGAGTTTGATTGGTTCGTTCGGTCTGTCCATTAGTCTGGGATGAAAAGCAGAAGAAAGGTTTACTTTAATGTCCAATGCTGCACAGAAATTTTGCCAAATCCTTGAAGTGAATTGCACCCCTCGATCCGAAATAACCTCATCCGGTACTCCATGTAAGCGAAACACATCTTTAATCATCAAATCTGATGTCTGTTTTGCAGTGGGTAAGCCGACACAAGGGATAAAATTAGCTGCCTTTGTTAAACGATCAACCACCACTAGAACGGTGTTTTTCCCTTGAGAGGTTGGTAACTCCACAATGAAGTCCATAGAAATGGATCCCCACGGGCGGGACGGGGTGGGAAGAGGTTGTAACAGATCAGTTGGTGAGGAGCGAGGTGTTTTGCATCTTGCACAGACTTCACATGAAGTGACATAGTTCAAAACATCCTTCCTGTAAGTGGGCCACCAAAAGAAACGAGAAAGAAATTCCTGTGTCTTTAGAATTCCTCTATGCCCAGCTATCTTGGAATCGTGAATGAGCTGCAAACTCTCTAATCTGACTGTTTCAGGAATATACAGACGTTGTCCCAGAATCCACACACCATTCTTAAAGACAAGACTTACGTCCCTTGGGGGTTGTGCCAACAAGGAATCCGCATGGTATGCTTCCTTGATGTCCTTAAGTAGGTCTTGATTATGAATCACTCCAGGAATCTAGAGTCAGGAAGAATAGTCTTAGGAGGAGTAATGGACGGGTCTCTGCTGAATGAATCCTAGAGAGTGCATCAGCCTTTCCATTGCGCGATCCTGGTCTATAAGAATGACAAAATTAAATTGGTTTAAGAAAAGATTCCAGCGAGCCTGGCGAGGAGTCAGGCACTTAGCCGACCTGATAAATTCAAGGTTACGATGGTCTGTCAGGACGACTATTTGCTGTGCAGCTCCCTGAAGAAGGTGTCTCCATTCTTTGAAGGCGGCAATAATGGCCAACAACTCTCTATTGCCCACATCGTAGTTCCTCTCAGCCGAAACAACTGCTGGGAAAAGAAGGCACAGGGATGCAAGACATTCTTCTCACCTGTTCTCTGAGAGAGTATAGCTCCAACGGCACAGTCTGAAGCATCCACCTCTATTATGAAGGCAAGTTCGGGGTTGGGATGTACCAAGATAGGTGCGGTGGTAAATTTATCTTTTAGACGGGAAAATGCTTCCTGGGCTTGGGGAGTCCAGGAGAACCTAGACTCTTTCCGGGTAAGTTGGGTGATAGGTGACACTACCTCAGAGAAATTCCTAATGAAACGTCTATAGAAATTGGCAAACCCGATGAAGCGCTGCACCTCCTTCACATTTCTAGGACTTGGCCAATCCTTGATGGCTTGGGTCTTGCTTCCATCCATACTAATTCCTTGTGTAGACAGTACATACCCCAGAAATTGAATTTCGGTCCTATGGAATTCACACTTTTCAAGTTTGATGTAAAGATGTTTTGTCTTAGACGTTCCAAGACCATTCTCACATGTCCATGATGTTCCTCTGTGGAGTTAGAAAAAATTAGAATATCATCCAAATAAATCACCACGAATGTATCTAGGAGATCCCTGAAGATGTCATTCACCAAGTGTTGGAAAGTGGCTGGGGCGGTACTCAGACCAAAAGGCATAACTAGATATTCAAAGTGTCCATAGCGTGACCTGAATGCAGTCTTCCATTCATCCCCAGGTCTAATACGGACCAAGTTATAGGCCCCACGGAAGATCCAATTTAGAGAAGATTTTGGCATGCCGCACTCTCTCCAATAACTCAGGGATTAAAGGCAATGGATAACGGTTTCTAATAGTAACCTTATTGAGTTCCCTATAGTCTACGCAGGGTCTCAGAGATCCATCTTTCTTCTTCACAAAGAAGATGGGTGCACCTGCAGGAGATGAAGAGGGGCGTATGAAGCCCTTGGCTAGATTTTCGTCTATGTAATCCTTTAAAGCCTTTAGCTCAGGCCCCGCCAGGGGGTAGATCTTACCAAAAGGTATCTCTGCTCCAGGCAATAATTCAATTGGACAATCATATGGACGGTGAGGGGAAGCTGGTCAGCGTTCTTCTTGTCACATAAATCCACATAGTCCTGGTATACAGCTGGTAGTTCAGGGACTGACATGGTTCCTTTAGGAACAGAGCAAGCTGAAACTTCTGGACTCATCTGTTTCTCTGGAAAGTGTAATTCCTTGGTCTCCCAGTTAATGGTAGGGTTCTGAGCCTGCAGCCATGGTAGCCCTAGAATAATGGGAAAGTGGGGAGAAGAGATAAGCATAAAGGACAGTTTCTCTTGATGATCTTTACCCATAAGGACCCTCAAAGGCTCCGTTTCCTGATCCACTGGTCCAGAGGTCAGCAGGGAGCCATCCACAGTTTCCATCTGTACTGGAGTAGCCTTCTTCACTGAACGTATCCCCTGTTTCAGAGCAAAGGAGACATCCATAAAATTCCACTTGCCCCTGAGTCGATCATAGCAGAGCTAGACACCCAGACTGAGTCAACCCAGAGTTTGATGGAAAGGAAGCAATGAGAATTGTTTTTCCTACAACTCAGCTGGGACACCGCTGAGGAAACTTGAAAAATTGCAGCGTTTACACAGTCATCGTCCTCAGAAGTAACGGAGTTTAAGTCCGAGAAATCAATATCTGTTGCTGCAGATCTCTCTGGAGCCTGAGGCTCAGACCTGACAGATCTCCTCTCGCAACACTCACAGTGAATGAGTGCTGCAGTAGTCTTACGAGAACGGCTGGGGCAGTTTATAATGAAGTGCCCTGACTTACCACAATAGAAACATAGATTTTCCTTAAAACGATGTTCTTTGCGTGCATCACTAACCCGTCTTTGTAAAGAGTCTACCTGCATGGGTTCAGGTTCAGGTTCCCGTGTGATCCTACTCAAAGGTTCCTTAGCTGGGGAGGAAGGTAGGAAAAGGTTAGTGCGATTGCTTTCGAACCATCTCTCTTGCCTGCGTTCAGTCAGGCGAGCATCAATACGGATGCAGTAGTTAATAAAGTCACCTAACGCAGTGGGAGGGTCGGCACAAGCAAGTTCATCCTTAATTAGTGGAGACAACCCCTTTCGAAAAATGATTTTTTGGCGGAACTGTCCCAGGTGGTATCAAGAGCCCATCTCCTGAAATCCAAGGCATATTCGGCTACCGAGTGCTTACCTTGGCGCAAAGTTAACATGGCTGCTTCGGCTGTTGCACCTCTATTGGGGTCATCAAACACCTGCCCCATGGCTGAAATGAAAGCATCAAGATGATCCAAACATTCATCCTCAGTCTCAATCAGAGGGTTTGCCCACATCAAAGCCTTGTTGGTAAGTAACATAATTATAGTAAGCACTTTAGATCGTTCAGTGGGAAATTGTGAAGCATGTGCAGAAAAAAACAAATTGCATTGGTTAGTAAATCCCCTGAATTTTTCAGGTTCACCGCCAAAACGAAAAGGGGGCAACTTGGGAATCCCAGAACTTGGGGCTACGGCAGGAGCCTGGACTCGCTCCTCTAGAACCTCAATCCTGGCTCGCAAATCCTGGGCAGTCTGTCCAAACACTTGCAAATTGTGATTAGTGAGGTCCTGTAGGTTTGTAAAACGGGTTTTTATAGTCTGTAAATCTGCAAGGATATTATCAGTCACTCCGCAAAGTTCCTTTATGCGGGCCTCCATTTTCCAGATCTTTTAAGACAGGAGTACTGGAAGGAGAGGAGAAAAAAAAAAAAAAACAATAGTGTTTACCTGTGGTAACACTGCAGAGAGAAAAAAAAAATTAAGGGAACTGCTCACCTGGAATGGTTGTGAGAAGTGACAACCACTATCATCACAGAAAGTTCAACCGGACATCTGATATCCACAGTTACAGCAGACACAAAAATAGGGAAGGAAAAAAAACAATAGTGTTTACCTGTGGTAACACTGCAGAAAAAAAAAACTTAAGGGAATTGCTCACCTGGAATGGTTGTGAGAAGTCACAACCACTGTCATCACAGAAAGTACAACCGGACGTCTGATATCCACAGTTACAGCAGACACAGCCTTCCCAGACCCAGCAGACACTAACGTTTGGGCTTCAGAATCTTGTAATGTATGTAGTACAGTTCATATAGCGTCTTGTGCTTGGGTGCGATGAAAATACATGAGACACAGGTTTGATATAGAAGGTCTTGTATTACTTCATACAAGTGGCAAAAATAGTCACACAGTTTGCAGATACAGAAGCAGGAGACACAGCAGGCCAGAGTAACTTAAGCTCAGCAATCACTCTCCACAACAGGTTCAGGATCTTCTTCTCTGTTACCGTAAGTCCATGCAAACGTGGATCTTTCAAAGAGCAGGGTTCCAGAGTCCACAAGTGTTCCAGAGTTCCTCAGTAGGAATAGCTGGAGTACAAAGTCCAAGGCTTCCAGGAGTCAGGTCACAGGTTCACTGCAGGCTAGGTTCTGAAGCACTGATTGCTCAGCTGTGGCTGCTTAAGAAGCAAGAGGGAGAGAATCAGGGCGGGAACATGAAAGCTGGAAACTCCATATTGACTGAGGGCAAGATAGCTGCAGCAAGACAGAAAGCAAAATGGCTGACGGAAAAACTGAGTTTCAAGAACATGTACAAAGAACCTTACACCACTCTGGAATCCTTTCGGGCTGGGTTCACTAACCAACCGGAAGGACCAAGTTGGCAGTCCACGAGGTGGACACCGGGAATCACGCCCCGTTACGGCGGACACCTTATCGGATCTCTGAGGAAGTGCAGCAGATTATGCGCCAGGAGATCCATGAGATGTTGCAGCTGGGGGTGATCTGACCGTCCAAAAGCGCGTGGGCCTCCCCTGTAGTTCTCGTGCCAAAAAAGGATCGGACCACCGGTTCTGCGTGGACTACAGGGGGCTCAACGCCATCACTACCTCTGATGCGCACCCAATGCCACGCATCGAGGATCTGCTGGAGCGGTTGGCGAATGCCAAGTACATATCCATCATGGATTTAAGCCGGGGATACTGGCAGATTCCCCTGAGCCCTGCGGCGCAGGAGAAATCCGCCTTTATCACCCCTTTTGGACTGTACGAGTCCACGGTCATGCCTTTCGGCATGAAGAATGCCCCTGCCACTTTTCAGCGGATGGTCAACCACCTGCTTTAGGGACTGGAGGAGTACGCTGTGGCGTACCTGGACGACATTGCCGTCTTCAGTTCCACCTGGGAGGAACACCTTCAGCATCTCCAGGAGGTGCTCAAGCGTATTGGCCAGGCAGTTCTGACCATCAAGCCGGGAAAATGCCAGATGGGCATGAGGGAGGTCCACTACCTGGGACACCGGGTAGGCGGGGGTTCCATGAGTCCAGAGCCCGAGAAAGTGGACGCGATCGTGTCCTGGCCCACCCCCAGGACCAAAAAGCAGGTGAAGTCCTTCCTGGGCACTGCAGGGTACTATAGGCGTTTCGTACCGAACTATAGCGCCATTGCAAAACCCTTGACGGACCTCACCAAGGGCGGTCTACCCCAAACAGTCAGCTGGACAGATGGCTGTGAGACGGCATTCCGAGCTTTGAAAACAGCCCTGTGCAGCTCTCCTGTGCTGAAAGCCGTCGACAGCAGTCGGCCATTCCTGGTACAGACTGACGCCAGCGAATTTGGCCTCGGTGCTGCACTCAGCCAGGTTGATTCGGGGAAACAGGAGCACCCCGTGTTGTACCTGAGCCGGAAACTTCTGCCGAGGGAAGTGGCATACTCCACCATCGAGAAGGAGTGCCTGGCCATGGTCTGGGCGCTGCAACATTTGCAGCCCTACCTGTATGGGCGCACCTTCAAGGTGGTCACCGACCACAACCCTCTGAGCTGGCTGCACACAGTGTCCGGAACCAATGGTAGGTTGCTACGCTGGAGCCTTGCCCTACAGCAGTATGATTTTGCCGTACAACACAAGAAAGGCAGCGATCATGGGAATGCTGATGGGTTGTCACGACGTGGCGAACCCGCTGAGGTGCGCATGTCGGATTACCGACAGGTCATGCCTCCGTAGCGCCCTCTAAGGGGAGGAGGTGTGATGATACTGGAAGCTCCATGTCTTGTGCTGTGCAAAACTACAGTCCTCATCTTTTTTTTGGTGCTGACAGCCCACAGAGCGAAGTTCCCCCCTCCCTCTCACGCTTCTCATCAACCCCCCAGCCTGCACACAAGTAGTGTAACCTGAGTTGCCAGTGCTGGAGTTTTCCCGCCTCACCGCAGGGGGTCCCTATTGTCTTCACATGTGCTGTCCCTCCATGGCAGCCATTATGAGGATTCATTCTTTTGGCTTATACCACGGTGGGAAGTTGCGTCAGAAACACGAAAGTCACTGTTCTGAAACATGCGCTGACAGGCATCGTTCCCGTGGTACTGGTGAACCCGTAACTCCAACAGAACCCGAGAAATGGAATTCTCGGATGCCCCATGAGCTATTCCACCCAAGTTTGGGCTCATTTGAACAGTTATTTCAAAGTAAGATCATTGATAGGTCTGTCGTTATTCTGCTAGGTTCACAGGACGAGGGATGGACCTTATGATATTTCAGAGCTCAAACCATAGCTTTCAGCCTGGGGAGGTGGCCAGGAAAACAGTCCCCTTTTGTGAGGTCAGCAGCCCACATGTATAAGTCTTGCAGTTAAGCCCCCCTTAGTCATTCCTTGCTGTGACGTCTTGACTAAGAGATCTGCAAATGAACTATGACGTGTGGCTCCTCCCCCAGCCTGGCTTGCCTGTAAATGATATAACTACCATGTGAGTGATTTTCATCTTTAATCCTATTTTATTTCTGACTGCCTTGTACATAACTATATTGCCTCAGCTTGTTACCTTTTTTTTTATAAGCACTGCCTGTTTTTTAAGGAATAAACCTATAAAATTATTAGTTTGTTTCTCCTGCTCTATAAACGAATTTGCATGTGCCTGAAGTACTACGCTACTGTTTTGGGGTTGCTACGGACCCTCTTGATAAATTGTTCCTTAAGTAAATCGTAGCTGGTGGCAGCTTAAAAGAAGGGGTGTAAAGTGTTGACCTATGGGGTGGCGTTGGCAGTGACGGAGCGGGTCTTATAAGAGTATTGCCTGGCTGCGGCCCGGAGTAATTATAATTCCCTCACTGCAGCGTGCCCAATAGCCAGCACACATCCAAGTGACCCGTCTGGCGACTAATTATCCTAGGTGCAGTTCCCTGACTGACCTGAGGGTAAGGGGGGCGCCAGAGAGCTGCAAGTTCCTAAGTGGAAGTGGGATAATTATAAATCCCTGCAGTTTACTGGGTCGGACGGCAGCAGCCGTCGTGTGTGTGCGCGTTTTCGTCACAGTTGCGGCACGGAGGGATCACAAGCCGTGATACCCCGGGCTACCGTGTGGCGGACCGTGTGCACGTTTCATCACATGTGGTGGCAGCGGTGGGATCACAAGCCGTGATACCCCGCGCTACCGTGTGGCGGACCGTGTGCTCGTTTCATCACAAGATACAAAGCGCTACTGAGTACAGGGAGTGTGTGAGAAACTGATAAAGGAAGGGAAAAGATTCTGATGAAAAATATGGTAAGCATAAAACATAGAAAAGGTAGACTGGTGATGTGATGGGTTATCCTAAAAAAAAAAAGGTGTTTTCAGGGCACACTTAAAACGGTGGACACTGGTTGTCTGGGGTAGTGTATTCCAGAGAACAGGTGCAGCATAAGAAGTGTCGTGATGATGGGAGTGATACTTGGATAATAGAGGATGTAAGTATTATCACTAAATGGAGGGTTATAGTTGAAGAATTGACATAAGGAACATCAAAATATTTTTTTATTATTATATAGACAGCATTATATTTATAATCTATTGGCGTATGGATATATTTAGACCAGTATTTCTTTCAATCCTGTTTTTCTAGATTACAAAGCATAGAGAGTGTAACTTTCCAATCTGTTGTAACGGGTCAGGGAGGTGGAACCTCTGACCTTTATTATACAAGGAGGCTTTCCTTGTAAAGGAGCGGGTGGCGCCCGGGGAGACGGACAGGAGTCACGGCAAGTGCAGGGACAGTCTGACAGAGGAAGAGGTCACGGCAGTGACAGGCATCTTTGGACAGACGGGAAAGAGGTCACGGCAAGTGACCGGGGCAGTCTCTGGATAGACAGGCAGGTAGTCACGGCAAGTGACCGGGGCAGTCTCTGGATAGACAGGCAGGTAGTCACGGCAAGTGACCGGGGCAGTCTCTGGATAACAGCAGTAGTCACGGCAAGTGACGGGCAGTCTGATAGACAGCAGGTAGTACGGCAAGTGACCGGGGCAGTCTCTGGATAGACAGGCAGGTAGTCACGGCAAGTGACCGGGGCAGTCTCTGGATAGACAGGCAGTAGTCACGGCAAGTGACCGGGCATCTCTGGATGGACAGGTATATACGACCTGAGATGGTGGAGCCTCCCGGTAGGCTAGCAGGCAGATGACAGATGAACGCCCCCAAGTGAGCAGGCGAGAGTCTCTGGAATAGACGATGGTCACCGCATGTGACGTCCTAACCTCCGGGTAGGTCTGCAGGCAGATGGCAGATGAACGCCCCCAAGTGAGCAGGCGAGAGTCTCTGGAATAGACGATGGTCACCGCATGTGACGTCCAAACCTCCGGGTAGGTCTGCAGGCAGATGGCAGATGAGCGCCCCAAGTGAGCAGGCGAGATTCTCTGGAATAGCCGATGGTCACCACCGGTGACGGCCGAACCTCCAGGTAGGCTTGCGGACAGGTAGCAGACAGCAAACTGGCAGGAGACAGGCAGGTAACTGGTAACGGAACCTGAGGGCTGAAGCAGAGTAAACAGTGCAACAACATTGCTCGGGCACCTCCATTAAGGAGGGAGTACTTTATATAGGGTGGAGTCCTCCGGCATTGGCCGGGGACCTTTTTTGAAAGATGCGCGCGGCCCCTTTAAGAGCGGGGGAGCTCGCGGGCGCGCGCCCTAAGTCCAGCAGCAGGGAAGGAGCGCGCGACCCCAGCAGGGCGGAAGGAGGACGCCGAGCGTGGGTAAGAGGGGCGACGTCCCTGCCTGGCAGAGGACGCTGGCGCAGGGGAACAGCGTCCCTGCCTGGCAGAGGGCAGGGACGCCGGCGCTACAGTACCCCCCCTTTAGGCCCCCCCTTTTTTAGGCCAGAAAGAAATTTAGCTAGGATGAGAGGGGCATGGATGTTCTCCCGAGGCTCCCACGTTCTCTCCTCAGGACCAAACCCCTTCCAATCCACCAGAAAATAGGTCTTTCTTCCTACCCTTTTGGTGGCCAAAATGTTCTCTACCTCAAATTCGTTCTCAGCAGACAGTGGAGCAGGAGGTGTACCTGTAGACTTGACAAAAGAGTTAAGTACCACCGGTTTGAGGAGAGATACATGGAAGGAGTTAGGAATCCGCAAATTGGCCGGGAGTTTCAATTTATAGGACACTGGGTTGATCTGACTGATGATCTCCAGAGGACCGATGAACCGAGGACCTAACTTGTAGGAAGGAATCTTGAGCCGAACATACTTGGACGAGAGCCAGACCTTATCCCCAGGACGGAATTGAGGGGGATCCAGACGTTTCTTGTCAGCATGTCTCTTCATGCGCTCGGATGACAGAATGAGTGCGGACCGGGTACTCTCCCATATGGAGGAGAATTCGTTAACCAGGGATTCCGCAGCTGGATTGTCCACAGAGATGGAAATAGGTACAGGGATCCGAGGATGTTGACCGAAGACTACAAGAAACGGAGATTTGGAGGAAGATTCGCTCTCGTGATTGTTGTACGAAAATTTGGCCCAAGGCAGGAGATCCACCCAGTCAGAATGGTGGGCATTAACGAAGTGCCGGAGATAACTGGTCAGAATCTGATTGATTCGCTCGACTTGACCATTGGACTGTGGGTGGTAAGCGGAGGAGAAATCCAGGGTGACGTCTAGCAACTTACAAGTGGCTCTCCAGAAACGTGAGGTGAACTGTACCCCACGATCCGACACAATGTGACGAGGCAGACCATGAAGACGGAAGATGTGGCGGATAAAGTCTTTAGCCAACTCGGGTGCAGACGGAAGCCCTGGCAGGGGAATGAAGTGAGCCATCTTGGAAAATCGGTCAACGACCACCCAAATGACCGTACAACAAGCAGAGACGGGAAGATCCATTATGAAGTCCATGGCTATATGCTGCCAGGGGGCAGCGGGTACAGGAAGCGGGAGAAGACGACCGGCAGGCAGGTGTCTCGGAACTTTGTTGCGGGCACAGGAGGCACAGGCAGAAACAAAGTCTATTACATCCTTGTGCAGGGTAGGCCACCAGTAATGCCGGGTAATGAGCTGGAGGGTCTTTTTCTGACCAGCGTGGCCAGCTAGTTTAGACGAATGACCCCAGTGGAGGATCCTCTCCCGATCAGGCACCGATACGAACGTCTTACCAGGAGGGAGACGATTTAGACTCACGGGAGCCACCTGCATCACTCTGGCGGGATCGATGATATGTTTAGGTTCCTCCTCGAGATCCGACACCAGGAAAGACCGGGACAAGGCATCCGCCTTGATGTTCTTGTCGGCCGGGCGAAAGTGTAAAAGAAAGTCGAAGCGGGCAAAAAACAAGGACCACCGGGCTTGGCGAGGGTTAAGTCTCTGGGCATGCTGGAGGTAAGCCAGATTCTTGTGGTCAGTGTAAATGATTACCGGATGAAGAGCCCCCTCGAGTAGGTAACGCCACTCCTCCAATGCCAGCTTGATGGCCAATAACTCTCGGTCTCCTATGGAATAATTGCGCTCAGAAGAGGAGAAGAGTTTTGAGAAGAAGCCGCAAGATACCATCCTCCCGGAAGAAGACTTTTGAGTCAGTACCGCTCCAGCTCCAGAAGAGGAAGCGTCCACCTCCAGGAAGAACTGCTTGTTGCCGTCCGGGCGATGCAGCACTGGAGCGGAAGAGAAGGCCTGTTTTAAGGAAAGAAAGGCCTCCTCTGCTTCGGGCGTCCACTGTTTGGGTTAGCATTCTTGCGGGTGAGCGCGGAGATTGGAGCAGTCCAGGAAGAGAAGTGCGGTATGAAGAGGCGGTAATAATTGGCGAATCCCAGGAAACCGCTGAATGGCCTTCAATCCCTCCGGTCGGGGCCATTTCTCGATGGCAGATAGTTTCTCCGGATCCATTCTTAGGCCAGTCTGAGAAATGATGTAACCCAAAAACGGAAGCGAGGTCTGCTCAAAGAGACACTTCTCATATTTGGCGAAAAGGTGATTCTGCCTAAGCCTGAGCAGAACCTGACGAACATCCCTCCGGTGAGACTGGAGATCCGGAGAGAAGACCAAGATGTCGTCTAGGTACACCACAACGCAGGAGTAGAGCAGGTCCCGGAAGATGTCATTGACCAACTCCTGAAAGACTGCAGGAGCATTACAGAGACCAAAGGGCATCACCAAATACTCATAGTGGCCGTCCCGGGTGTTGAATGCCGTCTTCCATTCATCTCCCCGACGGATACGGACTAGGTTATATGCTCCACGAAGATCCAGTTTGGTGAAGATTCTAGCCCCCCTCAGACGATCAAACAATTCGGGAATGAGCGGAAGAGGGTACTTATTCTTCACCGTGATCAGGTTTAGGCCTCTGTAGTCAATACAGGGACGGAGAGAGCCGTCTTTCTTTTTTACGAAGAAGAAACCTGCTCCCGCTGGGGAGGTAGATTTCCGGATGAATCCCTTGGCCAAATTCTCCTCGATATATTCGGACATCGACCTGGTCTCAGCAGCAGACAATGGGTAAATACGCCCACGGGGAGGCGTAGTACCGGGTAGCAGGTCGATCGGGCAATCATAAGGTCTGTGAGGGGTAATGTCTCTGCCTCCTTTTTATTAAAGACATCAGCGAACGACCAATATGGAATCGGGAGCCCTGGTAGATTAGTTGGTGTGGAGAAGGACGGACGGGATGAACAGGAACCAAACACGTTTTATGACAGTCCTGTCCCCAGCGAAGGATCTCTCCAGTCTGCCAGTCGAGCACGGGTGCATGCTTTTGGAGCCAAGGTAGACCTAATAAGAAAGCATGAGAGAGTCCAGGCAGGACATGAAACGAGATGCTCTCAGAATGCAACATTCCCACCTGCAGGGTTATGGCTTCAGTGATAAGTTGGATGGGACGTGGTAGGAGACCCCCGTCCACAGCAGCAACAGATACTGGTTCAACCAGATGTTTGGTAGGAATGCGATATTTCTCTACTAGAGCCTGTGAAACAAGATTCCCGGCTGCTCCAGAATCAAGTTGGGCTTGTTCGAAATGACGGTTCTCACCGAGGAGAATTGAGACTGACAGCAGCAGAGATGAAGAGGATTTATTCTTGTCTAGGTTGACCTCTCCGAGCGAACCTAGACACAGGCGTTTCCCGACCTCTCCGGACAGGTACGGATCCGGTGCTCCTTACTGCCACAGTAGAAGCAACTCCCCTCGGCACGGCGTAAGTCCTGACGGGCTTTGACCATCTTGGTCTGGTCGACCTGCAAGGCTCAGAAGTGTGTACCTGGGGAGAAGCGGAAGGAGTTATAGGTCTCTGAAAAGAAGGAGCTAGACGAGGAAACCTTCTCTCACGGGTGACCTCTTTGGCGCGTTCCTGGAACCGTAGATCAATTCGATTAGCCAGAGTTATTAGGTCATCGAGAGAGGTTGGAATGTCTCGACCGGCAAGTTCATCTTTAATACGGCCGGACAGACCCTCCCAGAAGACAGATATCAGAGCATCATTATCCCAGGCCAGCTCCGAGGCAAGGGTACGGAACCGTATGGCATATTGCCCCACGGTGAGACTTCCCTGACGGAGACGCAACAGAGATGATGCAGAGGAGGTCTTCCGTCCGGGTTCGTCGAATACCTTCCGGAAGGCCGAGAGAAAAGCAGGCAGGTCAGACACCAGAGGATCTTCTCTCTCCCAGAGAGGATTAAGCCAGGCCAGAGCCTCTCCGGTGAGATGGGACATAATGAAGGCAATTTTGGCCCGGTCGGAGTTAAACTGGTGAGCCAGGAGTTCGAAATGCAGGGTACACTGGTTAATGAAACCCCGAGCCAGAGTAGGATCGCCTCCAAACCGTGGAGGAGCAGAAAGTCGAGGTCCAGGAACGGAAACCACGGAATTGGTAAGCAACGGGACTGCCGGATTGCGAGTCATGGCGCAGTGGTGGTTGCTGGTGAAGTAGTCAGGGTGTCCAGGCGGGAATTAACATTCCGCAGATGACCCAGGATGGACTCCTGTTGAGACCTCTGACGAGACAGTTCATGACACAGGTCAGAGAGCGAAGGGGTTTGGGTGCCACCGGGTTCCATGGCCCGAGCAAACTGTAACGGGTCAGGGAGGCGGAACCTCTGAGCTTTATTATACAAGGAGGCTTTCCTTGTAAAGGAGCGGGTGGCGCCCGGGGAGACGGACAGGAAGTCACGGCAAGTGACAGGGACAGTCTTTGGACAGACGGGAAAGAGGTCACGGCAAGTGACCGGGGCAGTCTCTGGATAGACAGGCAGGTAGTCACGGCAAGTGACCGGGGCAGTCTCTGGATAGACAGGCAGGTAGTCACGGCAAGTGACCGGGGCAGTCTCTGGATAGACAGGCAGGTAGTCATGGCAAGTGACCGGGGCAGTCTCTGGATGGACAGGTATATACGACCTGAGATGGTGGAGCCTCCCGGTAGGCTAGCAGGCAGATGACAGATGAACGCCCCCAAGTGAGCAGGCGAGAGTCTCTGGAATAGACGATGGTCACCGCATGTGACGTCCGAACCTCCGGGTAGGTCTGCAGGCAGATGGCAGATGAACGCCCCCAAGTGAGCAGGCGAGAGTCTCTGGAATAGACGATGGTCACCGCATGTGACGTCCAAACCTCCGGGTAGGTCTGCAGGCAGATGGCAGATGAGCGCCCCCAAGTGAGCAGGCGAGATTCTCTGGAATAGCCGATGGTCACCACCGGTGACGGCCGAACCTCCAGGTAGGCTTGCGGACAGGTAGCAGACAGCAAACTGGCAGGAGACAGGCAGGTAACTGGTAACGGAACCTGAGGGCTGAAGCAGAGTAAACAGTGCAACAACATTGCTCGGGCACCTCCATTAAGGAGGGAGTACTTTATATAGGGTGGAGTCCTCCGGCATTGGCCGGGGACCTTTTTTGAAAGATGCGCGCAGCCCCTTTAAGAGCGGGGGAGCGCGCGGGCGCGCGCCCTAAGTCCAGCAGCAGGGAAGGAGCGCGCGACCCCAGCAGGGCGGAAGGAGGACGCCGAGCGTGGGTAAGAGGGGCGACGTCCCTGCCTGGCAGAGGACGCTGGCGCAGGGGAACAGCGTCCCTGCCTGGCAGAGGGCAGGGACGCCGGCGCTACATCTGTCAGGTTAAATGTATCTGCACTTCTCAGCACAAATGATATTATTTGGTACTGGTATTTTTTTTTTAACTTTTTATTTTCTTTAATACCGCCTTCCAAAAATTGTCAGTTCGTTCTGGTAGAACATATGGAGAAATCAGAAAGGATACAATGAAAATCGTGGCATGAAACTTATTCAGAGAGAAAGGTGGCATGTGTTTTGGAAATACGGGATGCCAGATTGGAAATTACCATGAACTCTCAGAAGTGATTGAAACTAATCTTTGTGATGAAATTAGTTGATGATAAATGTAGTTCTTCTGAAAACCTTATTCTGTGTAGCCGGTTCTTTTTCGTTTCAGCAATGAAACGTGCCGATAAGGAAAGGCTTTTTATTCTGAATCGTGATAAGTCCATTTGTCCTGAACCAATTCTGACATTATTTCTTCGCATTAAAATATACAGAACCAATCATTCTGTGGTATTTCAGATTATTTTTAAAGGTAATGTAGGATAAAAAAATTACGTATTTTTTTAAATCAAGTCTTCGTGTCACAGGTATTTCTAAAAAGTGATGGTCCTTTTTTTAAAAAATTTCCAATATCATGATCTGTTTTAAAAACCGTAATAGTAATCTTGCAGTTTTCACATTGGCCACTTGGGCTATTTTAGTCTTGTAATTTCTGTCCTTTAAGAAATAGTTTTCAGCAGTCTCATTATCATCACAGACAGGATTACAATACAGGTTTATACACCGAAGATAACATAGGATCCACCTATCACAATAGGCAATGTCTCCGCTTCCCCTCACCTTGTTACATACTTCAAAACAAAATGGGTCTGAGTCTGATCATTGCTGCTGATGTACATATGGATTTCCTGAAACAGAAAATATGAGTCTAGGGTAACCCCAGTGGCAAGTGTGACGCCTATCCCTAGTGACACATCCTCCTCTCTCATTCATTGAGATAAAGAGCATACTGGTAGTTCTAACCTGGTTTATTGTGGATAGCTCAGCTGTGACATGGTGCACATGAGGACGCTTCACCCCAGCTCATCACCGAGCGTTGGAAACAATCAATGATCCTCTATTGATGATTGGAATATCCTTCTCTCTGACCATGGTGAGTGTCGGGGTTATCATCTGTTGCTACTTTACATGTCGAAAGAACAACCCAGCTCACCTGCCTTGTCTGTTTTATTACATTTATGTATCCATCAAAACCATTCTGAAGCATCTCTTGTTAGAACTCTACATCTTGCTACTCCTGTTATTCCTCTTGGAAATGTATGACTAAATTGACAACGGAGGGTTAACAATACCCAATGTGTGTTTACAGTGAGTCCCAGAGGAAGTGGAAACATTCCTTCATACATTTCCAGGTGGAACACCAGAGGAGCAGCGAAACACACATATAGAAGAAAAGATGCTCTATAAATATTCCATCAAAAATAAAAGTAATTAATAAAACAGACATGTCAGGACAGATATTTTTCTAAATAAGAAGGTTTCTTTTTCTAACTTTAATTATGCCTGGCCATTTGTGGAAAAACACCGGACAATTACAGAAGTGTGTCCTATGTGAGAAGGTTACATGACGATTTTCTCTATCTATGTATATATTATTTATAACGTACAATACATTATTAAAGCTGTGTAATAACCATGTGTTTGTTTCTCCTAACAGCTGTGTGCCTCCCATCTGCCAACGCCGTCAGAAGCCCCCAATCACTACCAGGCAGTATGCCGGGCGCTGTATGCGGAAACCATGGAGCTACACATGTTCCTGTCCAGAATTAAAAGTGCAAAGGAGGTGAGATATCCTGGAATCCAGACAGATAATTCAAGTGTGAAGTGTAATAAGAAGCGATTCCAGGATTTGTGACCATTACATTTAATAGCAATAGTTAAAATATCCAATATTGTGCACATGGGTATTAAGTGATTTTTCTCTCCAACCGTATTTAGTAGGAGGGGATGGGGTTAACTGTTGGCAAATATCAAAGCTATGAATAAAGCCTTATTCAGAATTGATCACCATACCAGTAAATGAGTTCAAAATACAAATAAGTCTGATTATTTTGGTCTTGTGACTTTATTTGTTTAGTCATATTGTTTTTACCAATTCATCTACTTTTTATCTCCTGCTCTCTTTGATCCCAAAGGATCACTAAATACGCATCATCTTGTAAAGTGAAGCATCCACCAGGTCTTGCTACCCCATCTGATAACAGCATAATGTTGATAGTTTTGTTTCCAGCAATGTATCACTTATTGACCTGCTTGCTGCAGTTTTGATAAAATTCCACCCACACCACTGATTGGCAGCTTTCTGTCTACACTGTGCTTAGGCAGAAAGCTGCCAACCAGTGGTGGGGGTGGGGTTATAAAGAACTCGTGACTATGGAGGAACACATGGCAGCTGGATTTCTAGTCCTCTAGTTATAAAATCACTTTTTTTTTAATCAGCAGGCGATTATCAAAACTACAGCAAGAAGCCAATAAGTGACATATCACCGAGTTCAGGGTCTCTGCCTCTACATTTTGCTGCTCTTGGGTTAAGTGGTAAGAACCCGAAGATAGATTCCCCTTCAGTAGGTTTGCTACCCCAGTATATGATAGAAACTCTATTGAATCTCATCTCTCATCACTCCTATAGTGAACAACTTTTTTTCCTGTAAATGTAAAACAGTATTTTGCTTGGATGAAATTAATTAACAAAATAAAAAAACAACAATCCTGTAATCTCAAAACTCGTGTTGTAGTTTATGGTGAATTTAAAACACTGTGTAAAAAGGACCGTCTGTAGGACCCGCGTTTCCACTACGGGGGTGACCTGATCTCCGTACTCTCGTGTGACACAGTGAATGGAGAGGTGGTTGTGCGTGTCTGCATCTCTCCATTCACGTCTATGAGAGGAAGCATTTCCCACTATTTCCAGAACTCTTTTGGGCTTGTTCAGACTCTTCATTTTTGTCACATGGTTTTCAAGGGTTAAAAAACGTTGCCCTTTACAGTACCAGCAAAGTGAATGAGATTTCTGACACCTTATGCACATATTGCTTATTTTTTCCTTGCGGATTTGAACCATCAAATCTACAGAATGTCAATTCTTTGTGTTTTTCACCCATTCAAATGAATAGGAAGAAATGCAGATAAAAGCGCACCAAAAGCGAACTTAAAATGTGTAAAAAATGTGCATGTTTTATGCAGCGTTTTGCCTGCGAACACTCTAGTTTTTGATGCAGAAAAATATGCAGCAAATGCTCAGTGTGTGCACATAATCTTAGAGAAGTGAACTGAGAGACCTACCAGCCTGTAGGATCACCGCTCTATCCATGTGGATGTGGCAGGTTTGGGCAGACAAGTACATTATTACAAACATCTGATAATTCACGTTTTCTCAACCTTTTCTTCTTCCATTAAAGGTTTTCTATTAAATTGGGTCTTGGGCATCGCACAATGATGAGTGATCGTTTTGGTCCAGTAGCCTCTTCCTACTGCTGAGCTTATGCTACTGTGATACATGAATGGTCTGTCAGTAGTGATGAGCAAATGTGGTCCGATAATTTGGTATCCAACAATGCTCAGGTGTTAACCCAGTGTCTTTGGTGCTCTTGAATAATAT
This sequence comes from Oophaga sylvatica, assembly GCA_033576555.1. Classification (NCBI taxonomy): domain Eukaryota; kingdom Metazoa; phylum Chordata; class Amphibia; order Anura; family Dendrobatidae; genus Oophaga; species Oophaga sylvatica. The sequence continues at coordinate 309,669,626 of JARQOD010000006.1, forward strand.
GTTCGAGTCCCTGCGACTGCATGTTTCACGGCTGTTCGACAACCGCAACACATACAGGGATTGTCTAACAAACAGGCAATCCCTGCATGTGTTTCAGTTGTCGAACAGTCGCGTGAAATGCAGCCGCTAGGAATCTAACATATTATTCGAGCACGCCGAAAACACTAAGCACCTGAGCATGCTCGGAAAACACCTTCTCCAAGCACATTCACTCATCACTATCTATCAGTGCTTCTTCTGAAGTCTACACTGGTATCACTATATTTGCATATGGAGATAGCAGGGCGTTTGAACAAGGAAGCAGTGATAAGGAGCAAGTGTAAATTGCTGGGGGTGGGTGATTTTTCAGGAATGATAACAGCAGCTCAGTCAGGAACTGAAAAGGAAGTGGAGCAGCAATGTGCTGTGTAGATATCAATGGGGTGGAGAGATGGCTGCTATCTCATGAGTAAAGGGTATGCCACACTAAACAATATCGCTAACGGGATTGCTAAAAAACGTCACTATTTAGCGATCCCGTTAGCGATATTGTTCAGTGCGGCAGCTTCCAGCGACGAGCTTCCTGCTGTGATCTCGCTCGTCGCTGGAATCGCTCCGGACCCTATTTCATCGCTGGCGCTCCCGATGGGTAAGTATATATCGCTAGTGTGGCACCTTTTCTTAGCGATTTAGCGGTACTTTTGTACGCTAAGTCGTTAAGAAGATCGCTAACGGCGATAGCGTCGTACCTATATCGCTAAATGCGGCAGCATTTAGCGATATAGAAACAATCCGCTAGCGATCTCATTAGTATGCAACGCTAACGAGATCGCTAGGGATAGCTTAGTGTAGGCAGTACCTTTAACTCTCAGTCTGAAAAACTGTACACAGGCTCAGTTCTGGTGGTCGATCTCCTTGATAACAAGCTGTACACTATATAAGAAAAACACTTTCTAAGCAGGAGAATAGCTGCAGAAAAAGCAAGCCAATTACAAACCTGCATATTTCATGCTGTCTAACTGTATACATTTTATAACATGAGAATACCCCTTTAAATTTGCAGGTTGTAGATTTCGACAGGATTAGATGAAAATGTAATACTTCTAGTCTTGTGTGAGAATTGTTGGTAGTCCCTGTGCTCGTTTGTATGTAATTAGTACAGGGCATGCTATTAAAAAGATTTTGATGCCTCGTGGACTCCGTTGCTTTACTGATTATTTATAAAATTACTAACTGCAGAGAAGAAAAAAATACATCTCAGCCGTCACCCTGTCTGCGGCCATGTCATGAAAGAAAATAGGACTGGATTGTCATTTAGACTCTGTAGGAGCTTCATCAGTATTAGCTTGGAGGTTGGCTCCTTCTCGACTCTATGCTGTACATTATCCACCATGTAGAGATTGCCGGCAGTGTCAGTAAAGCACTGCAGTCCCCTACATCTGGGGTAATAGGATATCCACTTGGGCGTCATCTGCCATTTTTATTGTAAGTCTTCAGTGTGTTAAGGGGTGTTCTAGGAGGTAGAAATTGTCACCTATCCACAGGAATACAGTGCAGATGGCAGTCCCCTAGAGAGTCAGGGTAGTGACGGTTGTGCGTACGCATGGCGCACTAATGGAGATTAAAGGCAGGGCTGTGGAGTTGGAGTCAGAGGTTTGGCTTACCAACTCCACAGCCCTGGTATGAGGGAGTCGAGTTGGATTCGGTGTTATGGAAATTGAGGAGTTGGAGTCGGAGGTTTGGCTTACCGACTCCACAGCCCTGATTAAAGGGGTATTCCTATTTCCAAGATCCTATACCAATATGTAGTAGGTGTAATAATAATAATAGCAAACACCTCCAATGAGAACTGTTGTATAGTTCTTCTGATTAGCCATGTTGCTTTCTTCATGTGCAGGGCATGGCAGTATCTAGGTATTCATGGTTATGGCCACTCTTATATTGACAGTTAACTGTTAGTAGTCATGACCATGGATATCTAAACTACTGCAATGCCCTGCACATGGGGTAAGCAACATGGCGAATCCGAAAAACTATACTACTTTTCTAACAGGAGGTATTTGCTAATATTATTATTACATTTACTACATATTCAGATAGGATCCTAAAGATGGGAATACCCCTTTAAAGTGCCTCGTTCTGAGGATAGGTGGAGATTACCCCCACCGATCTAGAGGTTATCGCCTATGCTAGTTGTGCATGAGAGGGACTGTCTTCACTTCTATGAGGGCAGGTAATCCTGCGGATGGATGATGGCGTCTATCTAACAGAATACCCCTTTAAAAATAATTTGTCATGCAGATCACGCTTCTATTTCTTTGGTAGTTCTGGTTTAGGACCACGTGACTTTTACCTGTTGAGCTTTTTCAGTAGCAGAGTGTTTAATCGTCAGAGCCATCGCTTTACCTACTCTAATAATGAGTGATGTCCAGACAACTGGCTTTTTGTGAGGATAATTTAACCTTTTTGGCCCCTTGGCGGGTAAACAGAGGGCACAGAATCGTTGCTAGGTAACACTCTCTTTGCCATCTTATTTGCAGGAATTCTAAATTCCGGTTATTGTTTTCCTTTTTGCTTTTATTTTTTATTTTATTTTTCTTATTCAACTTGCCTTTTTATTTTGTTTTTACAAAGCTCGATGAAGTCAAAACCTATAAAACAATTTATTATAGTTAATTTATCACATTTGCCTATACCATCATTTCTCCGGTCGCCAGTATCATTTTGCAGATTTTGGCAGTTCTTGTGGTTAATTGTAATAAATAATTTTGATTCTTTTTAGATTTTTTTTTTCTTAATTCTTGCGCAGTGTTTCATCAGCTAGTACTGGATTGTGTGTGCAGTTTATAGTTGAAAGGCTGGACTAACGTCCCTTATTGATGGTCTGCTCGTGAAAAATTGGCACTCGCATTTGGCTTTCCACTAAAACAACTGAAGAAAAATCTTCAAAGATTACGTTTAGCAGCTTCTCCCGAAAGGGCACAGTGTTATAAAGGCCTGATAAGCAGTATTCTCGGAAAAAAAGCTTGTGTATGTGAAAAAAAAAAGAAAACAAAGTGCCAGCTCCTTTCAGAGTGGCAGACAATTACACTTACTTAAAAGGGAAAATTCACGCTGGGAGCCTGCGGAGTCCAAGCAAAACAAACATGCTTCAGTGGAATTAGTCTGTATGATCTGACTCTCTAATGGGAGTCGCTGTGTGCGCAGAAATGTACTTATCTGTCTAGTTTCCATGCTGTCATTTCTAGATACACCTTGTGTGTACCGTTTTTGTGTATACAGCTTTTATGCTGATCTATGTGTCTCCATGGTTACATCTATTTACACTCCTCAACATTGAAATTCTGACCCCAAGAAGAAATAGTGGTGGAATTATGGAAATCACTGGATGGATAGACGTGTTGAGGATATGCAAATTATTGAAAAATTAATGGAAACGTTGATTTATTCAGGATCGACTATGAGCACCTTGCACAGAAATCCCTGCACTTAATTTGACTGATAAAATGCCAAGGTATTGATGCTTGTCTGTGGAATGTTCTGCCACGCTGATTGCTCTCGGGCAAACCATCAATATCCGCTGTTGGCAACTCCCTTTGAAATTGCTGACCGATGATGTCCCAAATGGGAGACAAGTCTAGAGATGCTGCAGGCCATGGTAGCACATTTAGCCCTTGTCGGATGTTCACAGTTACACGAGCGACATGCGGCCTGGTTGTTGAGTTGAAAATTCCGTGGTCATTTCTCCAAAGAAAGTCTCCCAGGAGCTATAGTCCTGTGATTTCCATAATTCCACAACTTTTCCTTCTTCGTCTTGCAATTTCAAATTGAAGAATGAATTTATTTATCTCTGACTACAGAGATTTTGTTGTTTGTAGTCTGTAACCATAGAAACACAAACCAATGATATATTTAATCAAGACTTGCTTCATGTTCTTATTTTAAATGCCTAGGAAGAAAGCTAATCTCAAAGGTGTGCTTTTAAGGAGAGGTCTGTCCTTCAGGGCTCACCAAGACAGATCTTAAAGGTAGTCTGTCACCAGGTTTTTGCCTCCTAATCTGTGAGCAGCATAATGTACAGACAAAAACCCTGATGCCAGCAATTTGTCACTCACCGGGCTCCTTAGTGTGGGGATGATAAAATCAGTGTTATCAGCAGGAGATTATCACTATAGGACTATTAAACCTGCTGGCATGTAGTCCTCCATATTCATGAGTTCTAACCCCACCCCCACCACTGATTGGTAGCTTTCTGCACATGTACAATTTACACACAAAGCTGCCAATCAGTAGTGGGGGGGGATTACTCAGAGCTCAGCACTCTGTTAACTGCTAGATCTGCAGGAGTAAATATAGAGATTGTATCAGAATTATAGCAAGTATCTGAGTAAGTGATATATCATTGGTATCAGGGTCTCTGCCCTATATTATGTCTCTCTCAGATAACGTGGCAAAATTCTGGTCATAGATTCCCTTTAAAACCGAGAGAGAAACTGGAAGTCTCAGGAAGACGAGAGAGCAGTTACTTTTTCCTATTTCTATTTTTGTCATACGCTTTCCTCAAAATGTAGAACATCTCACTTGGTTTTTTATTCCACCATGTAAGCCACCACCATACCACCATGTAAGACTATGTGCAAACTCCGTTTTGGGGGAGCTGATCTGCTGCGAAATCCTACTGATGACTTTCACGAAAACTCTTCCCATTCTTTTCTATGGGAAATTGACTTTGCTGTTAATATGGGGAGTTTTTTTCTGATGTGAGTATGGTCCCGTGTCCAAACAGCAGTAGTCGTTGCTCAACTTGCCCTATGGGTATGTGCACTTGATGAGTATTTGCAGCAAACTTGTCTGCAGGTGAAACACTGCTTAACATACACAGCTTTTTTATGTGTTTTTTGCTTGTTTTTTTTCCACTAATTTGAATGGATAAAAAATCCTTAAAGAATTGACATTTATTCAGATTTGAACAGTCAAATGTTTTTTTTTTGTTTTTTTTTTCAAATCTGCAAGAAACAAATAAGTAGCATATTCATGAGATTTTAGAAACCTAATTCACTTTGCTGGTACCATAAAATGTTTTTTTTTTTTTTTTTCTGTGGCAAAAACGCACTGTGTGAAAAAGCCCTAATTAAGACTGCCAGTTTCTTCCTAGTTTTGAAGCTATGCCATTATAATGCTTCTAAATTTTTACTGGGTAAGGACAGATTATTCATTAAACTTTGCAACCTTTGTAATCCTTCTGATAGGTTCCCTTTAAAAAAAAAAAAAACAGATTTCATTTTAAAGGTTTCAAATGTGCATAAAGTGCTGAGTAATTTACAATACATAATCCTTAATCTCCATTTAATTCTAAAACTAAATCCACAATTCTGCAGATTACTGAGAGCAGTATTTGCTCCGGAGTTTGTCTTTACCAGAGCAATAAATAGTCATGAAGTTTCCCTCTGAATTAAATAGAGATAAAGTTGCCTTTTGAATGATACGCAAAACTATACAAAGCATCATCATCATCTCGATAGAATCACAGTAGAAATGGAGATAAATCAAGGCCAATGTGTCATATACGGTATATTTGTTTTTTGTTTTTTTTTTTTGTTTTTTTTTTTTTGTAATTTACCTATATTTTTTAGAGTTTAAAGAAGATTCAAGAGATGGAAAAAGATACAACTGACCGATCCAGCGGTGACCTTGATGATCTGAAAAATTCAGATTGGGTATAATACTGCTATTCTATCTGTTATAATGTTATCAGTGACATTCTCTGTATATTTGGTTGTTAGGACTATAGTAGCAGTAGGGTTTCATAAAAGACATTGTTTGCACGGTAAAAATAACCTGGTAACATGATGTCTGAGATCAGTATAAATATGGCAATACCAAAATTGCTTATTTTTTTATTACTTTGTGGTTAAAAAAAAGTTTGAAAAATAAATTACAGGGGATATAGAAAAGGCTGAGCTCCTGAGCCTCCTCCAGAGAGGTACATCCATTTACCCTGAGTTCTATAAAAAAAAAAAAAAAATCTTATAATTCTTTAAATGGCTACTAGGACTTAATTCTAGACTCCTGAGGAGAGCCACGAAGATATGAGTCTGATTCTGACCCTACTTGGTTGAATAGGAATATGTAAGGAGCATGCCCTACTTAGGACAAATGTCATTGTGAATGGAGGGGGAGCAGGTGAGCTGTGACGTCGCTTATTGTGATTGGTAGGTCGTATGTTATCAGCTATATTTATATGTCAATTATAAGACTTCTGAAAAGTCTTCTGTAAGGACAGAAAATGTGAGTCTAGAACTAGGCTTAGTGGCCAGTGTGAAAATTGTAAAAGTTCTGTGTGTTTTTGTTTTTTTATATGGATAATATTTTTTTTTAAATTGTCCATATAGCTAATACACAAAGTAATAAAATATAATGCCAGTGTGCGCGGCCCTGGTCAAATTACTGTTATTGTGAACAGTTAAGCAAGCTGAAGATGAAATGATCTCTAAAAGACCAAAAGTTAAAGATGACACATTTCCTTTGTATTTTAGGCAAAAAAAATACATTTTTTTTTCATCTTTTACATTTTAGAAATTACAAAAATGAAAATTGGCCAATGCAAATATTTGGGCACCCTGCATGGTTAGTACCTAGTAGCACCCTTTTTTGCAAGTATTACCGCTTGTTAACGCTTTTTGTAGCCATTCAAGGGTCTTTACAGTAATTTCTTGTTTGAGAGATTTTCATCCATTCTTCCAGTTCTCTGAGATTCTTGGGTCGTCTTGCATGCACTGATATTTTGAGGTCTAGTCACAGATTTTCAATGATGTTCAGATCAGGGGACTGGCCTTTCCGAATGATGATAGTGAGCAAGCCATAACCTTGGTCAAAGTTATCTGAGCACAGGGGGCGTGGCTTGACCGTCCATCTGACTAGCTGCATGTTGGAGTAGCTCCTGGGGAGAGCTCAGTCTGAGACCCACCACGGCTTCTATTTTCTCCCATTATGGTGCGAAACGGCAGAGATAGACTGGAGGAACACAGCGGGACCCCCAAAAAGCCAAAACCACACAGCAGTTTGCAGCGGTTTGCTCATAAAAGCCGGACTGCTACACCACAGGCCTCTCCTAAGATGGCGGCGGCAGCCGGGACACACAACCAGCAGCAGCAGGACTGGGAGAGTGCAGAGAGTGAAGAGGAGGGGGGTGAGGAAGGATGCCCCTCTCACCAAAGCCTTCTTCAAGGCGGCTATCCGTCGCTCGCTTCAGCTGCAGCAGAAGCAATTACAAGCAGCTCTCACTCCACTCACACAGGAGATGGCAGAGTTCCAGGCAGACTTTACTGTAATGGGCCAGAGGCTGGATGGTGTGGAAGAAGCCCACACACAGACGAGTGCGACTGTGGCGGACCTGACTATACAAGTTGAACGGCATGAAGCGCATTTAAACCGTGCCTTTCTAGCTTTGGAGGACCAGGAAAACAGATCGCGTCGCAACAATCTTAGGATTAAAGGATTGCCGCAGACCTGGGCCGCAGAAACCCTCACCAAGGTGGCAACTGAGCTGTTTACTGACCTGTTAGGCCCGGATAGGGCCAGTTCCATACAGATTGAGCGAATCCACCGTGCCTTGAGACAGCGTGGGCCTGCATCTGGCCCTCCAAGGGATGTGATCTGTAAAATCCTCTCCTTCACCGACACCAAGGCCATCCTAGATGCAGCGCGTACACAAGGTACTGTACACTATGCAGACGCTCCTATATCGATTTTTCAGGATCTTGCTGCCTCCACTTTGGCAAAGAGGAGGCTGCTTAAGCCGCTGCTAGAGGCCCTAAAATCCCAGAACTGTAAATATATGTGGATGTTCCCATTTGGACTGCGAGCCACTGTGAAGGGTAAATCCATTGAATTACATGATCCAGGGGACTTACAAGCTTTCTGGGAGGCATTGCATATGGAGCCTGTTACTATCCCTTCTTGGCTCCCGATCACTGACTCTGTGTCTGTCCGCAAACCAGGGAAGGTGATCGGCGTGGCAAGTAACTGCTACTAAGAAGAAGAAGGGGCACACGCGAGCAGTGAAGTGAGATGTGCCTGCCTGTGTGGCTTTATTCTGCTTTCTGTACTAAGGAGACGTGCTTCACTTGTTTTCCCTGGTGATGATATGCTTTGCCAGATGTAGGGAGGTTCTGAGGATCTCCCCCATTTAATGGTTTTTCCACAGGTCCTTTTTGCTGTAAGGTGTTTCCATGCCTCTCTCCCCTGTGATGGGAATGATTGACTAAAAGTTGTATTCATGTTTAGTATAGTCTTGATGCAGTTCAGTTCTCTGTGTGGAAGCTAACTATGCACTGTGCTCAGTTTATAATGTAATTCCTGCTTTTGAACACAGGGGGGAGCACTGAGGGGGTTCTCTCCATATTCTACTTTTTCTCTTCATTTTTTGCTCCTGCATTTCCCTGGCTGACTGAGCTGATTGAAGGGGTTTACTTCTGCCTTGGTTGGCTTCCATGAATGGCTATGAACAGGGAGGTATGGAGATTCCCTTTCATATACATGCTTTTTCTATATGTTTTTTACTCTGAGATTGCCAACCCTTTCCCCTTGAGCGGGGGATGGTATGCTGAGAACTGCATTTATGTTTCTGGGGGATGTGGTGGGGTTGGGTGAGCTGAATGGAACTAGACCTTACAGCCTGTCCAGTTTTTAGCGTATAATTTATGCTCCTGGACACAGGAGGGAGCCCTTGGGTTCTTTCCCATTTAGGTTACCCATTCTTATTTTGCATCTCCTGTTTTTCTCTGAGGTTCATTTGTTCATTGAACTGATTGAGGGATTTTATGTTGTACTTCAACGTTTACAACCTCAGGCTGCCTGTGATTATCCCCTGCAGCTCATTGGGGGGTTAATCTTCACCAGGCCTTTCGCATCTTGGGGTTTTAAGATGTGTCTTAACTGTTAACTGTTAGGTCTGCGCATACTGCTCAGACCGCCGCTGTGGAGTGGGAGGATACAGCAGACATGAGTCGGGGGCTCCTCCCCCCCTTTTTTCCTTATTCCACAATGTTATTGTTTAGTTGTGTTATTGTTTACTTACCATTTTGGGTTTATTTCTCATGAGACTGGTGGGTCTCAGCCATGCATGCGACTGCCTAGCATGGGTCAAGCCTTTTTTCTACCATTAAGTCGCCCTTTTTGGAGGAGTTGGTGGTGGAGGGGAGGGTGGGACCTTTTCCAGATCCCTAAGCGGGGTTTGGAACGGGACCTGCTTTCCTATTGGAGCTCCCCGAGTTTGTGTATACTCAGGTGTATACACCAGTACGGCTGCTTTGACAACCTTTGGTTAGGTTCCTTAGGGAATCATCTATGTTCTGTGTTGTGTTCGTGGTGGATGTTGTTTATGTCTGTGTGTTTGTTGGTCTTGGACGTCGGGAGCTTTGCACCTTGTTTTCAAATGCTGCAGTTGATTGGGGCCGTTACCCCTTTCTCCCGGTGGTGGCGCTTTATCCCAGGTTTTGCCATTCCCTTTTTCGCCCCTGACAGTGGTTGCTCTGCTCATCTCTTAACCTCCCTCTTACTTTTCATCCTAATGACCCGTTTCACTGTGCTCCTTCACTCTTCTCTTTTTCTTTGTCTCCGTACCCTTTCCGATCGGTTAGGCACGAAGGACTGGTGGGTATTTGGGGGTTATATGCTAAGCTTGTTCTGTATTATTGGACTCTATGATGGCTCCTTTGTTGCTTAAGATAATATCATATAATGTAAAGGGTCTCAATTCTGCGCTTAAACGCAGAAAGGTTTTTTCTCTTCTCAGGCCTGATATCCCAGATTTTCTTTTTTTGCAAGAGACCCATTTCCGCGACAACGGGATTCCTCAGTTGCCCGCCCGGTTTCGTTATTCACAGTGGTTCCACTCCACGGCGTCAGCTTCCAGGTCAAGAGGGGTAAGCGTTGGTGTACGTGCTGATTGCAGATTTTTGTGCGCTGCTTCACTTATCGACACAGAGGGTAGATACGTGTTACTCAAAGGGACCGTAGACGGCCAACTAATCACACTATGTAATCTTTATGCCCCTAACAAAAATACGGCTGCCTGGCTACTTAAGATGCTGCGCATGGTTCAAACGTTTGGAGAGGGCGTGTTGATACTGGGGGATGACTGGAACATAGCATTACAGCCTCTGCTGGACACATCGTCCGGCCACTCCAAGATTGCTCAGAAAGCTTTTCGCGCCATACATAAGCTCTTGCAGGAACTAAAGGTGGTAGATGGTTGGCGATCTTTACATGCCAACGATAGAGATTACAGCTTTTATTCGCGGGTCCATGATTCATACCATCGGATAGACTTCCTATTTGTTTCACAATCCATACTTCACTGTGTCTCGGAGACTTCAGTGGGTGTGATTTCCCTGTCAGACCATGCTCCGATTTCCTTAACCATGTCACTACCGGGACGTATGGGCACCAATTGGTCTTGGAAATTGAATCCGACCCTGTTGGACAGTAAAGAGGAGATGGCGTCTATCGCTTCTCGAATCTCTGAGTACTTTGCGTTGAACGTTACAGATGGGGTATCCGCGGCTTCCACTTGGGAGGCACATAAGGCGGTCATGCGGGGCCATTTTATTGCTTTGGGTGTGCATCTTAAGAAATGTAGGACAGCCAGGCTTCATGCCCTGCTGTCAGACATACATAGACTGGAATCCCAACATAAGAAGTCATTGGCGCGTTCGGTGTTCGCTGAACTCCAGACATTACGTTCGCAGTTGAGTGATCTACTGAATGTGCGACTTGCGAAAGCATACCTCCGTGCCCGCCACACGACGTATGTGCATGGTAACAGGGGGAGCAAGGCCATGACTGCAATGATAAAACAATTACACCAAACCTCTCTTATCCAACGACTAAAGGCACAGGATGGCACAGTGTTGACAGATTCTCAAGATATAGCGGACAGGTTCGCATCCTACTATCATGACCTTTATAATTTACATGAGAAGGATTCGACTCTGTCTCCGACAGCAAAGAAGGATTTGGCTGCCGCCTTTTTACGCTCGGTAGATCTCCCAACCCTGGGGGATTCGGATAGGTCCTCTCTTATGACACCATTTACCTCTGAAGAAATTTGGCTAGTTTTGAAAGACATCCCTACCGGAAAAAGCCCAGGGCCGGATGGCTACCCGATACTCTATTATAAAAAGTTTTTTCCGACCTTGGCTCCCTTTTTAGTGAACTATTTTAATGCTCTGCTTAAAGGTCTGCCCTTGGGACAAGCATCCTTGGACGCCCACATAACTGTTCTACCCAAACCCGATAAGGATTTGCTGGAATGTGGCAGTTACAGGCCTATTTCCCTTCTCAACACGGACTATAAGCTATGGACGAAGTTGCTGGCGTCCAGGATCTCTACATTCTTGGGATCCCTAGTCCACCCGGATCAAGTGGGCTTCGTCCCGGGCAGGGAGGGTAGAGACAACGTTCAACGCGTGATTTATGCCATGGCACACTCTGCTGCAAAGGATCTGCCTCTCTCGCTCTTAGCCACTGATGCCGAAAAGGCTTTTGATCGGGTGGACTGGGGATTCTTGGAATTGGTTCTGACTCGATTCAGATTTCCGGCCCAGTTTATTAAAATAGTGTGTAATCTGTACTCCACCCCTAGAGCCCGGGTCAAAGTTAATGGCTTAATGTCCGCTCCATTCGAAATTAGGAATGGAACGAGACAGGGTTGTCCACTGTCCCCTACTTTATTTGTATTGATGCTTGAGCCCTTCCTACAGGCTGTTCGGGCGTCCCAAGGGATACAGGGGATCTCGGTGGGGGGTAGGTGTCATAAGGTGAATGCCTTCGCAGATGACTTACTTTTTTTCTTACCTTCTCCGGAATTATCGTTGGGCCCTTTGTTGTCTTTATTGGAATTATTTGGTTCCGTATCTAATTATAAGATTAATCTCAATAAATGTGAGATGCTGGGTCACAATTTTTCGCCGGGCGGGAGGGGGAGGGTTCAAGAGAACTTCCCGTTCACCTGGGCGCCCACCTTTATTACACACCTGGGGGTTCGGATCCCTGAACACTTAGATTCGTTATATGAGCTCAATTATGGTCATGTTTTGCAGAAAGTGAGGGGCCAATTATCTTCTATTAATATCCCGTATCTCTCCTGGTTGGGTAGAAAAAATATTGTAAAATCTTATGTAATGCCCAAAATTTTGTATTTATTGCAGACACTCCCTATTCCCGTCCCTAAGTCCTTTTTCACTATCGTGCGTAGACTTTTCTCGAGCTTTATTTGGGGAGGGAAGAAACCTAGACAGGCCCACGCGGCTTTGAGGAGGACTACCCACGCGGGGGGCATTGGCCTGCCAGACATGGAGGTTTATTATAAAGCGTCTCAACTCCGTCTTTTGGCAGACTTGTTGTCGGCTTCTAGGCGTACTTCCTGCAAGAGCTTGGCATACGAACTATTGGGAGATAGAGGGTTTGCGATGCTATGGACCTCGTCATGGCGCCATGGGCGAGGCTCATCTGCCAGGGCACGGGGCAAGGTGAAAGACATGCATTGGCTTTTTCGCGGAATTCCTCTAAAGGAAAAGCTCACCCTGGACGGGCAAGGACTTTTCTCTAGACCATTTCACTGTACTCCCCTGTCGGTGTTGCCTTGGGTTGTTAACCCTGATTTCCATGACCACCTGGGGGTGTGGAAGAGACTCTCTAAATGGTCCCTAGGGGATTTGTTCGGAGATGAGGCAGCGCACACTGAGGATCTTTTGCAATGTATAGCAAGTGAGGTGGGCTTGGGCGACACCCATATCCAGCATGTTCGGTCTTTCTGGAAAAAGTTTTTAGGTCTGGAGACCCATAGATGTCCTCCTTCGTGGTTTGAGATGGTGGTCGCTCAGCCGACTCTCCCGGGAAAGCTGACCTCTTGCCTGTATTACCGATTGATCGCAGAAAATGCCCCCAAACGTCCCTTTTTTCTAATGCAATGGGAGGGAGAGTTGGATATGGTCTTTTCTGAGGCCAATATTCATCAGATACTGGAGAGGGCGCATGGTTTTTCTTCCTGTGTCCTCACTCAGGAAAATACCTATAAAGTGGTCTCACGCTGGTACAGGCATCCGGTTAGATTGGCACAGATGTATCCGCAGGCATCGGACAGGTACTGGCGCTGTGGAGTGGAACGTGGCACGCTGGTACACATCTGGTGGTCTTGTCCGGGACTTAGGGCTTTCTGGGAGATGGTGAATAATTGTGTAAATGAGATCTTGGGCTACACTATATTGTTAGAGGCTTCTTTGGTGCTGCTGAATTTGGATACCCAGAGTGTGCAACTGCGGAAGGGCTCATTACTCACCTTTCTTATTATTGCTGCCAAACTCTTGGTGCCCAGATTTTGGAACAGTACCTTGGTCCCTAGTCGAGAGGATTGGATGAATAAGGTTAACCAATTACAAAGGCTAGAGGAATTGACTAGTTGGGAAAGGGGGAAACATGACAAGCATTTAGATACCTGGGAACCGTGGCAGAGGTGGAAGAATACAGGTTCCACGAATGTGGTGACGGATGGACAGCCCCTCTCACACATAGCTGCTCAGCAGCTATAGATTTCAGGGTAACAGGGTTTGGGTGTTCTTTTCTTTAGTCTTATGCCTCACTGCTCTGTTAACCAACCCCACTTTTCACCTATATTCCTGCCCTCCCTCATCTTTCCCATTCCTCTCTTGCACTGCTTCTTCCTCCCTCCTCGCCGCCTTATCTATCTCTCTTCCATCTTTCTTTTGGTCACTGACTCTTCTTTCGGATTGCACCACTGTGCTTCAGGATGATGCTGCCCCGACATCCATGATCTGACGTCCTTGTCCACTGTATTTGTCTTTGTCGTTTGTTCTTTGTTGTTCATTGTCTTTGTCCTATGTCTGGTGTTTTGTGTCATGTTACGTTGTGTCACTCATAACTGTCATTGTTTGGGTTCTTTGTTATGAGATACGTATTGGGCTCTCACACCCATATTATGTCACATTAATCTGACTTGTAGGCGGTTGCAGGAGTAGCTTGGGGTCAGTCAAAACCCCCTCCTGCAATAGATACTTATATGGACGTCCCGTAGGAAATTTTTCTGCTGATGGGGATGAGTTACATATTGATGGTTGATGGAACAAGAACTTGTTGTATTTTTCTTAATGTCACTGTTTATTTCATGTACATAATGTATATGTTCTAAAAATTTCAATAAAGAAAGATTTGGAAAAAAAAAAAAAAAAAGTTACCTGAGCACAGAAATCTTCAAGGGTGCCCAAAGTTTTGCATCGACCCATTTTACTTTTTACAATTTCTAAAATGAAAATCTGTTTGCTTGCTTTTGTTTGATGAGCGAATAAACTTGCTGGACCTTGGTTCAGTGGCACATTGGTAATATGTGGATGCCGAACGGAGACCAGCTAACCTCCTCCTACCGGCCAGCATCCCCAAAGCTTCTTTTGATTAGCTAGCCTGGAGCGCCAGGCCGACTATTCAGCAGAGGAGCCTGGGATACCAGCAGGCAGCAGGAAGTTTGTAGGGTTCTGTTTGGCGGCACACATCACTGGCATGGCCGCTTCACCAGGGTCCTGAAAATTTGTTCACTTATCTCCACTGCACCTCTCCTGTTCCAATAAGACAGATTCACAATACTTGCTATTTTCTCACAAGAGCCAGCAGATATTTGTAGCCATGACATCACCGGCTGTGCTCCCCACCCAATGCTGAAATCAGCGGTCGGATTACCCTCTAACAGCCCATTAGTGGGTACTTATTCATTTTGATTGCCGCTGATTCCATAAAGACCTTATGCTTTAAAAACGTGATCATATAATAATATACGTGAATATGAAAAGAAATCAACACACTGCTCTGAATCCAATGTAATCTTCTTTGGTCCGTTATTTTTGTGTCTTCTCAGGCCAGGTTCTGGGTCCAGGTAATGCGTGATCTGCGAAACGGAGTCAAGCTGAAGAAAGTACAAGAGCGTCAGTACAACATGTTATCTATCGAGTACGAGCTGACTCGTACGAGATGCTGATGGATGACATCCGGTCTAAGCGATACACCTTGAGGAAGGTGATGGTGAGTCGGTGTGATGGGCGTATCGGGCGGTGCACCTTGCGTGTTACCCTTGTACCGCTGTCCCTTTACTCTAGGGCTCAATATCTGCCTTGTTCTCTGTGGCTCCATTGATGCTTGATGCTATGTATCTTGTGCACAATTAATGATGCCACCATCAAGCCTTTCTTATCACTTGTTTGCTGTTTCTTTCATTTTAGGTTCAGGGTGACATCCCTCCACGATTAAAGAAGAGCGCTCACGAAATAATCCTGGATTTTATACGTCCAGACCCCATTAAATCCAGTATGTATTCTCGCTAAGCAGTAATCATGAACGCCATGCTCTTAGCTCTTCTGGCTTGATGAATTAAATGCCTTCAGACTCCATGCTAGCAGCCTCGCCGTGCTATTTGTGCTCCCAGCCTCTTACTGTAAAAGCAGATTATTCATCCAAACAGCTGGCAGCCCGCTCGCCACCGGCATATCAGGTCACATGCATTTTGGAAACACTTGTTTTCCACTTTATACAGTATATGTTTCATCTATAACCTATTTATAAGGGTGGTTGAAACTAATATTGTAATTTTACTTGTTGGAAACCTTTTCCAAAATGCGTTGTATAACATGGTTTATAGCAGTTTTCTCAGCCTTTGTAATGGTTGGTTCACACTATACAGTTATTAGGAAACCAGCTTTCCTGTGAATGCAGTTTATACAGGCAGCCAATTATAAGGCAAATGTGCAAAACATTAGTTTGTTGGGTGAAATTATTGTTATTCCTGCTTAAAAATCATTGTTCTCTGTATCACATCATCCTGTGTAAACAGGGCAGGTGCTGCTGAAAACCATGGCAATCTATAGGCGCAGAACAATCTATTACTGATCGCTAAGTGCGGATACTAAAAGGCTATTAAACGATCACCGATCGAGAATCATGTAACAGATTGGCTGTATATAACGCCATAGGTCGGCTAGTGTAAACCTACCATAAGTATACTGCCACCTATCCTAAAAAAAAATCTTCACAGCGATAGTGCATCACAATCTTAAAAAAATATTTAGACAGTCTAAATATTTTTCTATCTACTGGCTAACACGGTACGAAGATACACATCTTTCCTATATCACAATCTTAAGGCACTGTCACACTTAGCGATCGCACCAGCGATCACGACAACAACACGACCTGGCGAGATCGTTGGTGCGATCTCAACAGAGATCAGCGATCTGTATAACGACCTCTGCGGTCGTTGGGAAAACCTAGTCCCACCTGCGACGCTGGTAAAGTAGTTCATAAAGGGTGTCACACTCAGCGATTCAGGCTCACCAGCAGGACACCAACGACCAAAAAACGGCTCAGAACGTTCATGAGCGATCAACGACATCTCAGCAGGGGCCACATCGCTACTACATGTCACACACAGCTAAGTCGCTAACGAGATCGCTACTGCGTCATAAAATCGGTGACGCATTAGCTATCTCGTTAGCGATCTCGCTTAGTGTGACAGTACCTTTACTCCGATTTACTCAGCTGGTAGCATATTACAACGAAGTACTGCTAGGTGTTCATCTCTAATATTAAATTATATTAGGGTGACCGAAAATAAGTGAAAATTATCACCCTTTGTGAAAGGTTCACATTTTTCCAAATTTAATCCTGCCATACAGTGCCCATTTATTAGCCTAATACAGTGCTCAATATCTATCCCCCAGGCAAATAATGATCACCATTTAGTTTCCAATTAATGTTTTAAACCGCCAAGGCTCATTTATTGCCACTATCAACAGTATAATTAATGTGGCTATTTAGTTGTCAATTAATCTATCCACACACGGCACAATAAATGCATCTACCCACGGTACAATCAATCCCATACAAAACATGCTGCCACTGATATACAACTTAAGGGGTTAGTCCGAAACCCAAAAGAAAATTTCAGTTAATAAATTTTTAAAGACTAATAACTTGTAATTTAAGCCCACCATTCACTCTGTACTGCAACTTGGAGTTCTGTCTATATTACCCACTTCCTATGACCATTTATTTGTGAATTCCCAGTGCATGATGGGATGCTGAAACTTCTGTCACTCCCCTTTAAGCCCTGAAACGAATCGTCATTGTGGGGAGGGGGCTGGGACATCCCAACACTCCCCTTGCTTCGTTTGACGCCCAGAGATGAAGTGTCACAAGAGGCGGTAACGCATTTTTTTCTCTTGGCCCATGAAACAAAATGTCATCACTGCTGTCCGTGTCATAGGCTGGGCTTGTGTATTCTACTGCGCATGCGTTGGTTGTAAAGCCTGACACATGCCCAGTACGCGCTCCCTTTGTCACTGACATTCAGAACGTACGTCCGTCGCTGCCTTTACTGAAGCTGTAGCTGCGCACCCAGCCCATGAAACAAGGCGTCATCACTGCCATCCGTGTCATAGGCTGGGCTTGTGTATTCTACTGCGCATGCGTTGGTTGTAAAGCCTGACACAAGCCCAGTACGCGCTCCCTTTGTCACTGACATTGAGAACGTACGTCTGCCGCTGACTTTACTGAAGCTGTAGCTGCGCACCCAGCCCATTAAACAAGGCGTCATCACTGCCGTCCGTGTCATAGGCTGGGCTTGTGTATTCTACTGCGCATGCGTTGGTTGTAAAGCCTGACACAAGCCCAGTACGCGCTCCCTTTGTCACTGACATTGAGAACGTACGTCTGCCGCTGACTTTACTGCAGCTGTAGCTGCAAACCCAGCCCATGACACAAGGCGTCATCACTGCCATCCGTGTCATAGGCTGGGCTTGTGTATTCTACTGCACATGTGTTGGTTGTAAAGCCTGACACAAGCCCAGTACGCGCTCCCTTTGTCACTGACATTCAGAACGTACGTCCGCCGCTGACTTTACTGCAGCTGTAGCTGCACACCCAGCCCATGAAACAAGGCGTCATCACTTCTGTGCTTGGTTTGAACAGTCTGCTTATTCTGACAGACTCCCTGTTAGAATACTCCAGTGTTCCTCGCATGTCCCCCTAACGCATTTTTGAGATTTGGTATGTGTTGGTAAAAAGTACAACTACTTAGACCTAAATATTAATGAAAAATGTAAAATAGGCCACACATTTGGTAAATGACTTGATATGAACACTTGTGCACCTATAACTCCGAGTCACACGACAGTGCCATTGAACTCTTTCCAATCTTGAGGCACTTCCCCAGAATTATGAAGAAGGAGGGAGTCTTTAGCTGTACGCCATGTGTATGTGTGTGTATGTATTTGGACTTTTTAGCAGCTTTCTCATTCCACAGCACTACTTTAAGTTTATTGTACTGAAAAGTTTTCCCCATGTAGGTGTCTGCTCGGAAACTGAAACCTACTCCAGCTCGTCCTCGAAGTCTGCATGAACGCATGCTGGAGGAGATTAAATCTGAAAGAAAGCTTCGCCCGGTGTCTCCTGATGAACTCCGGCATAGCCGGCTGGGTAAGATTGCAGGAACATCTTTTTTATTTTTTCTTCTTTTATTAGGATGGGGTGAATATGTCTATGCATACAAATATATCAGTGTGATGGTGGAATAGACATCTTGTTCCACATCGTGTGAATAGTAGCTGATCTGCAGTACCCGGGAGCGGCCACTACACCATGTACAGAGCTGTGCTGTTCCGCCAAGGACACTGCTCACATCTGGACACTGCATGCGCTCCTAACAGCTAATGGATGGGGTGACTGATATCAGACCACCACTATTGAAAGGATATCAATATTGGAGTATTGGACCTCCCTGTAAGCATATCTTTCATGTTAGGGGACTGCTACTAACACGCTTTATGCCTTTACTTCTATAGTAAAGGCACACAGTGTTTACATGAGGCCGATATTACACAATATATTAGCATTGTTGGTGTTAACATATTAGTATTTCTAGCTTATTTGTCACAACTGGCTGCCCAACTCGCACCTATTTATATATGGGGATGCATTTTTTCTGCTTCTCAGCTTTGCTAGGTTTTGTTCCTGTGAGTATTTTCGGTGTATTTCTTTGCATCATTGCTCTTTTATGTTGACTTTATAGACGGACTTCACAATGGCTATAACAGCTTATGTGGCTTTTACTGTCTATTCTTTGTTCTCAACACAAACTAGTGCTGATAAAAGGAGAAGCACAAAGAGCTGCGAATATGAAGCCATCAGACTGTATATGTGGTATTTAAAGACAATCCGTGCCCACGTTTCACATTGTAAACGACCTATGTTACTGAATAGATGCCTTAGACCCGGGGCCATATTTGGAGTCCACGCTGCTCTTAGTACATGAAGTGGTGCCATTCCCTACTGATAAGCCAGACCAAGTCAAACACTAGATCTCCCGACATACATGGCCTTTTTCAGACCACTGTGTTTTCAGTCCTTACTACGTGTAGACAGCCCGCTGATCCAATAACAACTGGTGCGCGCGCACCTACGATCTTGGCCAGATGACACAGTGCTTACCAGATCAATAGAAAAGAGCTTGTGAGCGCAGCACATATTGCGCTGTCTAGCAATGATGGTCTCCAAGGCAACGTGCCATAACCAAAGAAAAAGTGATATCTCAAGAAAATATTCAAAACCAGGAAATTATAAAATTTGCAAGGATTATTTGACCGTAGCCATTTATGAAGATGGGAATAACACTTAAAAACAAACGTTGAATAAATCAACCGAGTTGGCGGGTTGTTTGCTGTGAGCATTACCTTCAATTTAGTGCCAGTTAATAAAATGTAACCAGTTTGACTAGTGTATGAATATTGAAAAAATATACTACATGGCAGCAACAATTGATAATACTAACTACGGACACTATTGAGTGATGGCAAAAAAAGCACCTGATGTAGAGCCATCTATTCTGTCAGCTGTGACAAAAACGGCCTCTTTGGCTTTGACGCAGATGACGGCCATATAGCTGATTACAGGGAGGCTGTCATGGTGAGTGTGCAGTCCAATCTGAGGACATCATGGTGTAGGGAAGAAGATGAGCACAATGGTATATAGGTTAGTGTTAAAAGATCCAGATTGTGAGTCCAGTGGGCGGTCTTGCTCAGTGATTGGCCGCTCTCTGCATACACAGTTATACAGGACAGACTGTCAATCACTGAATAGGCCCGCCCACTGGACTCCATTTATGGAAACTTCTAGGATTATAATGAATAAAATGCAAGTTATCCTGATATTTTTCCCACAAAAATGCATCAGTCTGATCATCTCCTCGTGCTTTATAGCTTCCTGCCTGCAGATCAGATACCATTTTCAACATGACAGGTTCCCTTTAAATGGTCTGTATGTGGTGTCACCGTACAGAAAAAAGCGGTAGCTCTAATAACTGCTTATCTGCAGTGCGGCTCTTATCCAGTCACCAATTTACTTCTGCAGAAGAGTTTTTTTTTTTTTTACGTTTTGTGCGTATAGCTGTAAATTCCTGCACAGCCTGCGCTTTCCACACACTAATCAGGTAGATATATTGATTACCTGTAGATAGTGTAATAAATAGGCTGGCCGCTGGGAGATTCTGAAGGGTCACGCATGGAAACTGGGACCTGTATACATAAAGGTGAGCAGTGTAAAATCCTGCTTTAATGAATGTTTCATGGTTCTCGTCAATGTGACCATGGTGAAGGCCAGAACTAGGCTTGCCTTTTAATTGGTATCTTCTTAATTAGTTTATTGCACGTTTCAGGGAATACCGATCTAATCTCCTGTGAATCTATAAGCAGGCCTCTGACTTTGATGTATGAATAGTCAATAAGCCCAAAGCACGGGTGTTGTTGGAGACTCCCTATTCTAAAGAGTTGTTTTATGGGTGTACAGTCTATTCCTTAAGGCCTGTTTACATGCAGAGATGGTTTTTATATGAGCTACACAACTTCCTAAAGTGTTATTATTGCCTTAAGACAGATGAGTTTTTATCATTATTATTATTATTATAACTAGCTTGGCCCATGCAAAATTTTCGCACATTGGTGGTCGGGAGTGCAGGCAATTTCAGAAAAAGTAAGCTGGTCAAATGTAAATGTATTTCATGAGATGATGAACACATACAGGTATTTATATATGTAGCTTGGTAATACAATAAATTGGTTTGATAAGTAGAGGCCAAAAAATGTCTTCCGGTGGTGGTGCCACCTGCAGGTCATTGTTTCTTTCTGCAGGTTTATGAAAATTAATGTTTAAACTGTATTTAGTAATAAAATCGTGGATGTGTGGTTCGTTTGGCTCTTTTCTTGCTGAAGGGGGCAAGTTTACCTTTCAAATGGTGGATCATTTGTGTGTGTGGCGAAGTAATCGGCAAAAAAGCAATGCATATTTACAAATGTGTTTGCATATGTGACTCACCTGCAGTGAAGTGTGTAATCCTCTAATTTGGCTGAAATAGGCTGGGCAAGCAGCTCGGCAAGCTGGAAAGCCCCAAGGCAATTGTTTGGATTTGTTACTGATGTCTGTAAGCAGCTTTGTGGTAGTGTGCTTTGGGGTAGTGTGCTGCCACCTGCAGGTCATTTTTCCTTACTGCAGGTTTATGAAAATTAATGTTTAAACTGTATTTTGTGATCAAATCGTGGATGTTTGGTTTGTTTGGCTATTTTCTTGCTGAAGGGGGCAAGTTTACCTTTCAAATGGTGTATCATTTGTGTGTGTGGGTGCAGTATGAACGGAGATACAAAGTAATCACCGAAAAACAGTGTTTAGAAATAATAGAATAGATTATTATTAGTACGGAGAATGCTTCTATTCCAGTTCAGACATTGGCAATGAGATAGGGGACGACCATATACATATGGGATTAATGAAATGATGTATAACTAGTGGATAAAGATGAGGACAATCCCATTATCTCTGACTTGGTGACTGTGTAACCTTCCACATCCACACACAATAGGTGGCCATACACACTTATTTTTCCCCGATTTCAGTGGGCCCCACAGAATTGTGATTTCAGCACGTTTTCCCTTTAACCAACTGGGTGGATATCACAGAACACCTATATGGATGTTTGCTTTTTCCCTCTTACATCGGCTTATATATATGGCTTGTTGACTAATAGACAAGTTTGCTCCTTTATTACCAATCGGGAGTAGGGGGGGCATAACTTTGGAAGAGAGAGGCCCAGAAGAATAAGAAAATCCAGGTTCCTTTCCATGAAAGGTGCCCTTTGAAGACAAGCTCGGTACTAGGCCTCAGCACTCTTTTATTAAATATTTAGAGTTATTGTTTTTGCTCTCTTTGTTTGAGCATTTGTCATTCATTAGCGAAGAGATATTCTTTACATGATCTCTGTTATTGGTTAATCTAGGTCTTGCTTTACCTTTATCTTAAACCTATTAAATCTGTTATATCTAGTATCCCAGATAAAGAAGAGATCTATGACCAGAATAAAAACTCCAAAGTTTATTTGGATAATTCATAAAATATACAAATAGAATCTCTTAAAACAAGGAAACCCTAAAGTGACAACCCACTCCTGCATAGCTGATCATGTTTGTAGAACCAAAAATAAGGAAAACCTCATAGGAATTAATTCATAGCACATTGCCAGTGCATAAATAATCATATTCCCTGTGTAATTACAGCTGTCCGCACCATGTTTTGTCCCTCTCCAGTAAACCAATTTCTCTCTTGGATATATAAGGAATAATCTGCAGATGGACAGACCAGACTTGCGCTAAAACCACAGAGAACAAGTGACTATCTTTGGTTCAGATCCATTAGCCCCTTTGTGCTATCGTTTTTCTAAGTGATTTTATTTGTATGTTTTATGAATTGTCTAAATAAACTTTGGAGTTTTTATTCTAACCATAGGTCTCTTCTTTGTCTGGGATACCAGATATCACAGATTTAATAGGCGTTCGTGTGTTTTTTTGAAGTGCTATGCATGAGATTGGGACACAAATTGCTCATTTTTATTTTATACCTTAAATCTGTCTTTATCCAGCCTTTGTTGAAATGATAGGTACGTCCATGACGCCCATCTCAGGGAATGATCACGTTACGATCTTAGCATCCGCCTATAAAATCGTGACCATCTTCATGAAAGTTATACATTTTTCAGAAAGTCACGCCTTTCAAGACTTTTAAAAATACATATCTATCCGAGTGATTCATGGTAAATCTGCCTGTTCATGTCACAGTATTGGCAATGGGGAACCAGTAACCAGGACCGGCGTCAGGTTTTCATGGGCCCCGGGTGAAAGTCTGTGGGCCCCTTTAACACATACCACAATTCATCATGCACAGATACGGTAGAGAAATATAGGTATAGTATAATGAAAAAAGATTTCACTTCTTACATGCAGTATAATGGACCCCATATAGTGCTCCAATCAGTATAAATGGGCCCCTTATATTGCTCCATACAGTATAATGAGCCCCATGTATTGCTCGATACAGAATAATGGGCTCCTTATAATGCTTCATACTTAATGGGCCACAAATAGTGCTCTGTACAGAGTAGGCCCCATATAATGCTCTATAAAGAATGGGCCCAATATAATGATCTATACAGAATGGGCCTCATATAATGTTCCATACAGAATGGGCCCCATATAATGTTCCATACAGAATGGGCCCATATAATTCTCCATACAAAACGGGCCCCATATAATTCTCAATACAGAATGGTCCCCGTATAATGCTCTATACAGAATGGGCCCCATATAATTCTCCATTCAGAATGGCCCCCATATAATGCTCCATACAGAATGGGCC
>JARQOD010000006.1:309693497-309785711 GCA_033576555.1 Oophaga sylvatica
GGTCCATTAAACACTAGCACTTAAATAATAAGTGTCCTGTTAAGTTTCTTTTTTATTTTTTTTAAAGTTCTGGATTAGACCTGGTTGATTATAAATTCTGTCTTCTATAACAAATGTGTAACGACAGTAGAAAGAAAAATGATCTTGCACTTGCTCTATTAGCTGTAGCAAGAATGGGACGTACGGCGTATGTGGAAACGTTCTCTTCTGTGCTACGTCCAATGTTGATCACGCACCGAATAACGGGAACTTGTGTCTATTATACAGACAGGTGTGAACACGGTGCCTTCACTCTCCTCCCTATTTATTGCCTAGGTTCCTAGGATAACCCGTTTCTTTCCAAGGATGGCTTTTCGACCATTTTCCACCATACACACAGCTTCTTTGTTGGGGTCTCATCCTTTTGAAGCCGCCATTTTTGGGGCAGCTGGGCTATGTTTTATCTGTTTGAGAAAGCTTATGCCAGCAGGTGGAGAGCCCCCAGGTTTGCCTCTTTCGTCTTCACTTTGGATCTGAGTTGACCTCCCCTCCAGGGTGGCCGCGGTACCTAAGCTGCAGCATCCGCACCACCCGTCCTGATGATTTTGCAGTGGGACTAAATCTAAACGTGATTTTGTTTGCCTTTTTCAATCATTGTAATCAGAAATTAGAAATCATAGAGACGGACCGCAAACTGATAAAGCAACGTCACCATGCGTGTTTTCTGAGCCTCCAGAGGGCATTTGAGACCTAACCTGATTTTACTCTGTTCCGGTAGAAATGGCTACATTTCAAAGGGAATCTGTCACTGGGTTTTTGCTACCCTATCTTAGAAAAGCATAATGTGGGGGCAGAGACCCTGATTTCAAAGAGGTGTTATATACTTGGGTTGCTTTCTGCAGTTTTGATAAAATCACAGATTTTTCTCTTACAAATCTACCAGTTCTTTAGCTGCTGAGCTCTCTATAGCCCCGCCCACACCACTGATTGGCAGCTTTCTGTGTACTCTGTGCATAGGCAGAAATCTGCCAATCAGTGGTGGAGTTACACAGAGGTCATGAATATGAATGATTACATGGCAGCAGGTTTACTAGTCCACTAGTGATAATCTCCTGCTGATAAAAGTGATCTAATCAAAATTGCAGCAAGCAACCGAGTTAATCACATATCACTGGAATCAGGGTCTATGTCTTTACATTATGTTGCTCTCTGATTAGTTAGCAAAAGCCAGTGGATAGATTCCATATAATGGGGACCTGTCTCCAGGTTTTTGCTACCCTTTCTAAGAGCAGTGTGGTGAAGGGGCAGAGGCCCCGATTCCAACAATATATCACTTATTTTGCCCGGTGCTGCATTTTTGATTAACAAACTGTTTTCTTTGCTGCAGATCTCTCAGTTCCCTGATCTTTATATAATCCCATCCACAACACTGATGACCGCTTTCTGTATACACTGCATAGGCATAAAGCTGCCAATCACTGGTGGGGGCATGGTTGGACGACTTAGCAGGATACTTACTAGTCCTCTAGTGATAATCTTCTGCTGATAAAACAATGATTTTATAAAAAACGAAAATAAGGTGACACATAGCTGGAATCAGGGTCTCTGTCCTTACATTATGCTGCTCTCAGATTAGGTAGCAAATTTCTGGTGACAGATTCTCTTTAAGTTGGAAAAAAAGATGTTGCATAAAGTTTGAGCTGTCCTTACTTGTCCTTTTCTTTATGATTCAGATAAACATTAGCATTTTATCACTAACAGACACACGAATATTCAGTGTAATAACACTAAAAAAATGCAATTAAAAGAATCCTCCAATATAACAGCATATGTAAAGCTACTAATCCATTGGGTGTCAGGCTACTTCTGTTATTCCTCCTGAAAATGTACCAATAACTTGACATCTGGGTGTTACCAGTTGGGTGAGAGTCCGTGCATTGCTCCGATCATTGCTGAAAGCAGGGACGCACCTGTCAGTACTTCCGGAGGAGTAACAGGCGAGTATCGCAACGTGAGTTATCAGAAGAGATTTTCTGGATTGGCTTTTTTTATGGGTGAAGAGGACACAACTTGTCGATTTTAAAGATGCTGAAACTAATAGAGCCATTCAGATTCTCCTCCACCACCTGGCTGTGACATGTAATACCCCAGCTTTTTCATTCCTTTATATGACTTTCAAAACAATTGCATAAACTTAAATTTTTGCAATTAATCAATAAATTGTATCCATAATTTGCAATGCAAAAGCATATTGATTTTTTTAGACGTAACGTATATTTATTTTTTGGGGGGGGTTAAATTTTTTTCATATTTATGACCCAAATCCCAAGAAATTAGCATTTTAGATAAATGATCCGTAAATCGAAATTGATAGCAGTATTGATTAAGATTTCCAAGTGCTTTACATAATCTGATATTCACAATTAATGTGTACGCTCTTACAAGTATGGTTTCTCCTAAAAGCAGGTTAGCCTCCCGGTCACGGATGTACCCAAAGGGGTATGTTTTTTAAGCGTTTAAGTCATATATAGGACCAGGTGATATTTCTCTCCTTGTCATCTCCTATAGTTCTGATTGCCGGACTTGTTTAAGGTGTTCACACCAAGGTCTCCAGCACAATAGGAGTTAGAGCTGACACTTGTGAAGAATGAAGATTAATAGGGGCTAAACATTTTATATGCTAATGTTTTCCTGGTGTCATTTATGAAATGAAATTGTCTAATTTAAAGGCAGAATAACTAATGTTCATTTTGTAATTTTTCCTCCTAAAATATCCACTAAATATTGGTCTTTTTTTCTGTAATGTCAAGTTTTCAGAAGTCACCAAAGTTCTCCATATTCCTAAATGGCAAATCTGCTGATCTTTTGGCTGATCTATGGGAAAGATCAGTAACGACCGCCATCGGAGGTGCAATGGTGACTTAACTCAAGAATTTATATTTACTAGATTTTTTGTTTTTTTAGAAGTGGCAAATGCTGTTTAGAAACACCATTATGAACAATTGCTGCTGGCTTTTCTGCCTTTATTGTAGACACTTATTGATGATTTTGCCTGCTTGTGGTGTGCTAGGAGATGTTTAGTCTGTGGTGGGTGATTGTGGTGGCACGTGATACGAGGCAATCTCCCCATGCCACTTTTTATCCTGGAGTAGTATTAGAACAAGGGATGAGTGAACTGATTTGCAGGAGCCTGGTTTAGCGGCCACATTGGTTTTAGGTGCCTGCTGGATGGGAGCTCTGTGATCTCCCTTCTACGTGCCGGCATTCTCGGCGCCTCTTTTAAATCGCTGGTCTTGAGTGAAGTTGTGTGTTCATGACGCCACTCCAGATCGTCTCATCAATAGGAATGAGTGATACCGGCAGGTAGGACGCCGATCACAGGGCTCCCGTCCAGCAGGCATGGAATACTAACATGGCCGCTGGATCCGGGTCCTGTTAATGTATTACTCTAATTACACCCAATACTCAAACACCACAGGCTAAGAATCTCTCTCTCCAATCACTTACTAACACTACCCTCTAACTACTCTGCCCACGTCACGTATAGAACTAAATGTGAAATTGGAGCGAGGACAGAAATTGGCAGGATTGATGAATTAAGGGGGAAGACCTTGTTGTCTCCCGTCGTGTTGCAGAGGAGCTACAGTCAGTATAAGATCTTGTTTTTTACATACGCTCTTCACACCCCGGTGTATGCAGTCAGTACACCTCTATATCTTCCTACTACTAACAGAGGTGCTCGGTTGGTGGAATCCATGGTTGTGTTGTCTGCTTGTTAGCGGTGGTGTTAATCCAAGGTGTTTAATTTCAGGAGGAGTTTTGTTATCCCGTAGAGTGTCTGGCTCTTACTGTAGAGGAAGTGATGCACATCCGCCAAGTCCTGGTGAAGGCCGAGCTGGAGAAGTATCAGCAGTATAAAGAAGTCTATAGTGCACTAAAGAAAGGAAAGGTATGTCTGATGTTTAGATTTTCGGGCCCTGATCACTTTGCACTAGTGGCGTCGCGTCTACTTAGCTTGTATACCGGGAGTTCTACCAAGAGCACAAGCTAAGAGTATTCATTGAGCGCCACTCCTCCTGTAGCCAAGAGTCGCTTTTGCAGGTGCACATAGATATAGAAATGATTTATTACACTTATACAGAAATATGGGCCTTTTTATTTGGAAATCCTTTTAATGTTCTTTACAAAAACATCCGGCTCTTAATCTTTACCAACCGCACTGGTGGCAACACACGGCCCTGATTATTTTTAGTCAAACAGAACCAAACAATATATAGAGACCAAACCAGCGCCAGCATTATAGGGGTGGTAATAGGGTAATACAGATTTATGTTTCCATTCAGCATAAAGGAAGTAATAAACTGATAAAGTCCACTGTACCTGAGCAGTAATGGCTGGTCCTCACCTTTCCAGTAGTCCTGGATTCACCGCAGCTCGGTTGGTGCTTGGCGTCAGCACAGTTGGATCCAATGCAGAGCACATCTCTGTTTGTGGCGCAAGGTTAGATGAGAACAATCCTTACACCGCACAACAATGATTTTGTTACTGAGAGAAAAACACGTGATTTATACTAAACTGAACGCGCCGATTCCAAATCTGAACTCCGAATTTGCCCGACACGTCTACATTTAAAGTTATACATGTATGGCATATCCACTTATAATATTTCCAATATATAATGCATTAATATTATAACAGACCTGTCCAGGTCTATCGGCTGATGTCAGCAGTAAGTATATAAGGCAAGCTGGGCAGAGGGCAATAAAGTGATCTGTTATACTGCAATCAGTTTTGAACCCTAAGATGGATGGACGCAAATGTGTTAACAAGCCGGACATTTCCTGCTACTTATGTGGCAAGCACAGTACTTCTGATTAGCGCAAGAATCTGACAAAGTGAGTGCGTCTTGCTTACAAGTATTCCTCTGACTGTCAAATTGGAGATGAAGAGAAAAGCTGGGCCCCTCTTCCCGTCATGTTTGTTGCACTGTTACTCTGGGCTAATGCAGTGGTTGAATGGTAAAAAGAAAGGAATGGCTATGGCTGTGCCGATGGTTTGGTGTCAGCAGAAAAATCACCATTCCGGCTCCAATTTATGCATGACTAAAATCACCGGCTATTAAAGAGAAACAAGTCACAAATTGTGTATCCTGACGGTTAATCAGTACCACACGGTGTAGAGCAGGGGTGGGGAACCTTTTTCTGCTTAGGGCCGTATGAATATTTATACCATGCTTTGGGGACCGTACAAATCGTGCCCAACGTCTGCCCACAAAGTACGTCTTGACCCTGGCACTGGTGGCAGGACGTAATCTTACATTGCAAGCTCCTCAGCATTCAGTAGTGAACACTGTGTGTGCGCCCAGAGCAAGAAGAAATGGAAAGACCTGTGGCCGTCAAAACACAGCTGCCGGCCCCAGCACTGCTGTCGCCAGGAATCTGCCCAGGGGCTGGAGGAAAGGTCATCACGGGCCGTAAATGGTCCGCGGGCCTGAGATCCCCACCCCTGGTGTAGAGAATCTAGCGCCGGTCCCTCCTGAGCAGAAACTGCGATTGAAACTGATGGTTCTGATCCTGATGAAGATGTTGATTGACATGATGTCTTCCTGATTCGGTACAACTGGAAGGTCAGCCGCACTTGCTGAGCCAATCGGATTTAGATGATCTGGTAAGAGATCTGTCATCATCTAAAGACAAGTCTAGCTTCTAGACTTCAGGAATGGGATTTGCTACAACGAGGAACCACAACCTCACACTTTCCTCATCGGCACACCAAGTTAGCTGCATACTATGTAATGGAAAGCGGTGTCCATCTCTGTACTGATGTAAATGGTCTTATGATGGAGTTAGATGTATTCCCGATGGATGGAGGCTATTCATAGCAAAACCAGTTTGAAAGCTGTCTTGTTGTGCAATGATAACGAAAAACCATCCTTTCTATTGGCTCATGTGGTTGACATGAAAGAACCACACTTCTATGGAGTTAGCTTTGAAATCAGTCAAATACTCAGACCATAAATAGAAAATTTGTGCTGAGCTGAAAGAGGTAGCACTGCTGCTCGGCCTGTAGTTGGGGTACACGAGCCATATGTGTTTCTTGTGCCTATGGAACAGTCGTGATGACCGCAATCATTACATAGTGAGACTGTGACCTCTGAGTCGAGCACATAGTTGGTCGGTACAATGCACAACACAAATCGCTGGTCAATCCACTGCAAGTTTATCTTCCACCACTTCACATTAAACTTGGTCTAATAAAAAAAATGTAGTTGCAATTGATTGTGATTGAAATGGTTTCCAGTATTTGAAGGAGACGTCTAGGACACTGAAAACTGAGGCTAAAATGAAGGCCAGATTTTTATTGGCCCTGAAATCAACAACCTAATGCATGATGATGCGTTCAGAAGAAAACTCCCTCTGGAACTTGCAGCTTGGGATACATCTGTGCTAGTAGTACAGAACTGTATATGAGCTGAAATCTATGCTGGACTAGTAGACAACATGCTTAAAGCACACAAACAACTTGGCTGCCGAATGTCATTGGAAATGCATTTCTTACATTCCCATCGTGACTTTTTCCTCCCAGTTTGGGACATGTAAGTGACGAACATGGAGAGAGGTTCCATATTGATATTTCTGCAATGGAGAACAGATGCCAAGGCCCTGGAATCTCAGCATAAGGTGGAACTGGTGCTGGTTTTTGCAATGTGCACATATGACGGCTCACAATGGCGAAAGCAGATGCCGTAAGCACTTGTAGCAGAACTGGGCTTTACTCAAGTAAGACTCTTAAATTGGAATACAGGATTTTTTTTATATTTTTGTTATTCATTTACGTTTTCATATACTGTTTACTACAAAAACTTTTGATGTAGATCTGGTAATTGTTGGAGTAAAATCATTCAATGCTTTCCAGGTGCTTAATTCATTTGGGCAAATGTATGCATAACAACACAATTGCCTGATGTGTTACAATTCTGACTTTGGATTTGGAATATGCACACTCCGTTTAGTGTAGGACACATGGTTTGTCCAGCATGCAGTGACGTTAGGTTACCTGTACTCCCTGTGCCTACCCCGGCTGTGGTGCTGGCGCTGACCCCCATGCCAGGACTGCGTGACTCCTTACAAAAGCCCCTTTACTATTCTCAGCTAGCGCATGCTATTTTATTACTTATGGCTCCTACGGACATTTCAGAGTGGAACATCTTTACAAACCTTCCCGTGGAACTCCATTGCATTGGTTTAGGATATGTTCACAGGGAATCTTTGTTGATATTTTTGGAATGAAAAATCCACATTAAAAAATGCTTCTAAAAAAAGTATATTTAGAAAATGTAAGATGATGCATTTTTAACACTGATGCAAATTTGTGTAGTTTTTCAGTGGTTTTAATTATACTGTGGGGTGTAGCATGATGTTTGTCTTTGCTGCCATTTTAGTAATGAAAAAAAATCTAAAAATACAAACACTGCAATAAAAATATGAAGTTTCCACTTTAAGAAAATAAGAAAAAACCCACCTTGAATACTGAATAGGAAATTTTTTGCAAGCAGAATTGAAATGGTTTGTTGTTCACTACCAGGACAACCACTTCTCGATCTAAATGTTTGGCGCTGATAAAATAAAAATACTTATACTCCCCTCCCGTGCCGGTGGCATTCCAGCGGTGTCGTCACCGTTCCCTGGGCTCACATGCAGCTGTTATGACACGTGAGCCTGGCCCCCAATCAGCGCTGGTGTCACTGTCCCCTCTTTCAGACAAATCGAACATTTAGAAGAACAGAGAGCAGCCGCAGCCCTGACTTCCTCTCGATGTTTGATTTCTGCGATATGGGAGCCAGGCTGTCCGGAATCCGCCCAACAGGCTGTAGAGCATAGAGCCTGCTCTCACCGCATGCTCCATATCTAGGACTCGGCCAGGAACGGACGCAACAAGCGGTGAACTATAAACTTAAAAGTTCCTTTGTTCTTGAGAACAAGGAGAGTTTTTAATAAAGTGTAAATTGCAGAGTTGCTTGTTTTTACAAGTACTTTGCAACTGAGTCCATTTATGACATGGCTATAAATCTTTAAAGAACTAAATATCATCTATTGAAGTGGACATCTTTTGGGTGCTGATTATGTGCATCCTATAGCACAGCATTAGCCGCTAATAATTTCTCCAGTGCCGACTAGATTTTTACTGAATCTGCATTTGTTACTTTTTCTAATGGAAGATTGTTCCTGATTCCAGCAATGTATCACTTACTGGGCTGTTTAGAGCAGGTTTGATATAATTCCTGTTTTCTCTGCTGGAGATGTAGACGTAGTCAGAATGCTGAGCTATGTATAACCCCACCCACACACCTGACTGGCTGCTTCCTGTATACAAGCTGCCAATCAGTGGTGGGGGCGGGGTTACATAGACTAGTAGGACTTGCTTATATGCGTCACCTAGTCCGGCAATGAGATTATCCTGCTGATAAAACACTGATTGTATCGAAACTACAGCACACAGCTGAGTAAGTGACACATCACTGGAATCCTGATCTCTGCCTTGATATTATGCTGGATCCGGGTGAATTGTTAGTGGATGCGCTGCTGATGAATATATTCAGATAGTCGATATTATTTTCAAAAGCTTTATGGGACAGGTTTCAGGTCAACGCTTTTCGAAGTCATACACAGGACCGCTTCATCAGGACAAAACCTTTAGGTTTTGGTAGGTTTTGTCCTGATGAAGAGATCCTGTGTATGACTTCGGAACACGTTGACCTGAAAACTGTCCCATAAAGCTTTTGAAAATAATATCGACTATCTGAATATGTTCATCAGCAGCGCATCCACTGACACTTCACCCGGACCCTGTGCCACTCTTTCCTTATGGAGCTGTGTCTTGCAGCGGCAGATATGTGCTAAGCATGTTGCTTAGGTGCAACTTCGTCAGGTGAGCGGACTCCTTGTTTCTCGGCACCTTATTGTGTTATCAGTTAAGACCCTATTGCGCTCAGTTTTTCCTAGTTTCCCATATCTTCTTGATATTATGCTGCTCTCAGATTAAATGGCAAAACCTGCTAATGGCTAATAAATTGCTGCAAAGATAATGTTGATTTGCGGTTTTAGACTCTTCTCCATTTTGTTCTTTTTTTTTTTCTTTCTCAGCTTTGTTTATGTTGTCGAACAAAGAGGTTTTCCCTATTCACGTGGTCTTACACTTGTCAGTTCTGTAAACGGTATGTATACAGATAGATATCGATATACTTATAGTTTTTGCTTAGTTTTTTTATGGGTTAATTTATGCTTATGTTTTACAAAACTTGTCTGTTTAATAGAAATGATCTCTTGTTCTTTATATAGATTCTATTCATTCTGGGCTTTTTTCTTGCTCTTCACTGACAAGTCTATACTTGGTGTGTTGGGGTTTGTGCGATTAATCTCATTCTTGTGTTTTGTGCTTCCAGACCTGTGTGTTCTCAGTGTTGCAAAAAGGTAAGTTTCTAAGTAGATATTGCCCATACTATGTGCATGCTTATTATATATATACGGGTTATGTTTTCAACGATCAGCACTTACATGTGTATTACTGGGTGTGTTCTTACAGATGAGATTACCTTCCAAGCCATATGCTACCCTCCCTATCTTCTCTCTGGGACCTTCTGCCTTGCAGAGAGGGGAGAGCTTCCTGAGGCCTGAAAAGCCTTCCACCAGTCATCATCGTCCTCTGCGTTCTTTACCTAAGTAAGTAATAGACTACCTGTAACCTATACATGGACCTCTATGGACATGTATATTACTACGTTTCTTATTGTGACCTGTACTATTGGTTTCTTAAATAAATCATTCAAACAATGGCTACTCTTTAAGATTTTGTCTAATTTGCATAACCTAATTTTGTTTTTGTTTTTTTGGGGGGAGTACGGGGGTTGCCTTTTACCAAAAGATTTAATGCCCAGAGCCTCTGAGTAACCATTTGTGGATAGAAAACTCAATGAGAACCGTCATATTTTTAAATTGTAAGATGGTATCTATAATTAGGGGTCACCCATGGGGTGTAATTTTTTCATTAAACACTTGACAGTCTGCCATTGTCAATGGGGCATGTGGCTCAGATTTAATTTAAACAAATGGGCATTCACTTTTGTCTGATCTCAGAGGCAATCTGTCACCACATTTGAGCTATCTAAACTATTAATATGGGCATACTGGTTATAGACTGCTGAGAACAGTCCTCCATGAGTGTCTCATATTAGATGTGTTGTTGCTGAGAAATCATCTTTTATCACTTTATATAAGTGACCTCTTCCTGGCTATGGGGAGGACGCTGCCTGGGAGATAACTCTGCCTCCAGAGATTATTATACATGAAGGGGAGTTACCAGTGTGACATGTAATGGTTAGCAGTGTGATATGTAATGGTTAGCAGTGTTACCAGTGTGATGGCCGCTCTCCTGATCTCACTGCAGAGCTTTGTGTGATTATACCTGACACATCTGCTGGTTCCTCTCAGCTTCCAGCTCACAAGCAGACAGGGCTGTAATATGGTTGTAATATAGCAGAGCTCCAAGAGCTGCAAAAAAATGTTTGCAAGAAGACAAATTTAATTTCTCCTGTTCTGTGTTAGTTACTTGTCTCACACTGGTAACTCCCCTTCATGTATAATAATCTCTGGAGGCAGAGTTACCTCCCAGGCTGCGTCCTCCCCATAGCCAGGAAGAGGCTATTTACATA
Source organism: Oophaga sylvatica (assembly GCA_033576555.1). NCBI lineage: Eukaryota > Metazoa > Chordata > Amphibia > Anura > Dendrobatidae > Oophaga > Oophaga sylvatica. The sequence goes on from JARQOD010000006.1 coordinate 309,704,185, forward strand.
TAAGAAAAACGTGGATTTCTCTGGAATAAGACATTGGATTGTAGATATCAAGATATCATCAGCTTCTTATGACCTATGTGCCCATATAGACCGAGGGTTGGTCCTACTGACAGATTCCCTTTACAGAATGCCATTAATGGACAGCCATTTAAATTTTACCATGGAACAAATTGAAAATCATCTTGCTTAGATACCTTATAGGCTATTTTGCATTGGTTGTGTGAAGATGACGATGTAATTACTATGCAACTGTTTCTGCATTTTAGGTTGTCCTCCAAGTCGAAGTCTATTGACAAATCAGATGATGAGCTTCAGTTTCCAAAAGAGCTTATGGAGGACTGGAGCACCATGGAAGTGTGTGTGGACTGCAAAAAGTTTATCTCGGATATCATTAGCTCCAGCCGCCGCAGCTTGACGCTCGCGAACAAGAGGGCTCGCTTAAAACGGAAGACGCAGTCCTTTTACTTGTCCTCTACTTCTGGGACTACTGAATACCGCCCCACAGAGAGAACAATTAATGAGATCTGACTCTCGTGCCTTTTAATCAGATTTATTTTCATTTGCTTTTCGTGTTCATGAACAATCAGATTGTTTTTTCCCCTCCTTTGTTTTTTGTAAATGGCTTGATTAATCTTGGATCTACAGAATAGCACACGGCCCTCCTGCATCTACACTCCGGGTGCAGTCTTTTGTTTGCACTGGATAAAAGCAACAATTGCCTTTTATGAATTCGTCCATTTGTAATTAATCACTATTTAATGGACTGTACTGGGGATCTGATGAAGAAGCCCATGAGGATAAAGCTGTTCCCTCGCAGAAACTAGTACATATCCCAATGTTCTACTAAAATAGTAGGCCTGTTCTTGTATTATTTTTTGTGTGTATTAATGTTTATATTATACTAATCATTATTAGCTGTCGCCAAATTGACAATGAACGATGTCTTCATGCAGAAGAACTACTTAGGGTAGCATCTATGCTGGGATATTGGACCTTCAGGTATTTTCATGATATAGGGTACTAGTAGTAACCAGTGATTTTCTCTGTTAGAAAAATAGAAGTTATCAACTGGAAAGTCAGAGCAGTTTAATTTCTTCCTCAGTGCCAAATGAAGTCTTCCCAGACCAAGTGTCATTCTGTCCCTTCATGAGGTAAAGCTGATAGATGTTTATACCAGTTTTTATTTTCTCTGTTCACTTTGTGGATGTTGAAGAAATTACATGAAATGGATGAAAATGACAGTGAATTTATATTCTGGTTTCTTACAGGGGATTTCCAAGATCAAAAAAAAAAATTGGTTTTTATTGATATAAAAAGGAAACAATTCCATACTTGCGTGTGGAGTATGTGCACATGATGACTTTTTCAGGCAAGTGGCCTCCGAAGCCCATCCCTCCTGAAAAAGAAAAAGCGCCCAGAAAACTCTCAAAAGAAAGTACAGATTGTATACATTGCTAAGGAAAACCGACTTACTGTTCATACGTTCATGATTTTGAGCATCTTTTAACCTTTTCAGGTTTCCAAAGACCCCAAACAGTTTAAAAAAGTGAACTGGCCATTCTTCAGGCTTTTTTTTTTTTCATTTTAAAGATGCCCTATATGTTACATTAGATATCAATGGAAGGCCCAAAAGATGAACCGGTGTGGTTTTGAGCATCTTGCCAGCGTTTTTGCTTGATGAACCACTAGCAGACTCTTCATTGTTGAATGCAGTTAAAAAAAAAAAAATGCCTGCAAAAAAAAGATGTCACAAAAACACTAAAAAAAGAAAGACCCAACGCTCAAATACGACAAAAAAAGAAAAAGATGCTTTAAGAAGAAAACAAACACATCAATTTTTTTTAGACTGCTGTGATGATGTCCCAGTTAACAAAGCGACTGCTGCAGCCAATCATTGGCTTTAGTGTACAGCACATGAGTCCTATGGCCCGTGACTGAAGTAGTCATATGGATAGACAAGAGGCCATTGCTGCAGCAAAGCAAATAAGACTGTCAGGATGGGTTGGTGCAGGAGCGGCAGGCAAGTTAATGGGTGAGCGTGGGTTCCTTTCTTATTTTGTACCCATTCCTTCTTTCTGGCCAACTTTTCTTTTTTTTTTTTTTTTTTTTTTACAATTTTGGAAAGCCTCTGTAAGGAGTTATTCCCATCTTCACAAATGCATCTTCTTGGTTAGTGCTTGTAAATACAAGCAGTTTTGTAATTTACTGCTTATTAAAATTTTTATTCTTGAGACAATCACTTTTGTTTAGAGCTCGTTACCCTGGAGACCGACCACCTCTACTAGACAGAACATGTGGCAGCGCTTGTAAGCTTTTTTCTAATGACCTTATAATACTCTTTTGAAGCTGGCCAGGATCGCTGGAGCGTGCTGTTACCTACTAAGCCCAACTACCAGCTTTAGCGCAAGTCTTATACGCTAGGCAGCAGCAGTGGTCGGTCTCCTAAGCAATGAGCTATAAACAAAGGTGTTAATATCTAAGGAATGGCTGCCAATTTTCAATAATCAGTACATTACCGAAATGCTTGTTTTTACAATTGCTATCTAAATATATCCGTCTATAATAAAGTTAGGAATAGCCCTTTATGTAAAGTTAGTCATCTACTAGCTCATACTCAGTTGTACACAGATACATTATAGCAATATGGTAGCAAATATGATACCTTTATTGGTACAATGCAAAGACTGTACTGGTTTCTACCAGCTGCCAAATGGCGATTCTCTTTTATATACCTTATTTTTCCTTAATGGGGTTGGAAAACTATGTAAATACAGTAATAAACCTTCCTTGTACCTGTAAAGCATTGCTGAGGGTAACCATGTTAGATTCCTCTTGGACACTACTCTCGTGCGTTGGTCTAGATCAGGGATGATTGGCAGCTGTCCCCAGATGTAAATGCTGTGCAGTACTGGTGTCGCTGAGCGTTACAGGTCCATGCCCGAGTGCACTAGTTCTATCTTTTATTATCCGGTTCTGATTTACAAAACCGAAACTCTCATTTGTATATACCTGTACGATATTTATTACCTGGGGTATGTTCTTACTACAGACCGGAAGGCCCGACACTGGAGGAGAGGTATATTTATATGTACATTGACTATAACTATGTCCGTTTTAGCATCTCGTTAGTTGTATTATAATTTTCTGCGTCGATGGCTGTTTTACGTCAAAGCTGCAGAATTATGGTTCGTTTGTAAGATTTAATTTAAGGCATTTATTTTCTAGCTGTTGACTCCGTGTAAGCACCACGCAATGTGCAATGTAGAACATTTGTGAGCAGTGTTCATTTTACTTTGTTTTTTATTATGTCCTTTTATCTGGCTGACCATTAGGTGAATTCTTCAGTGCTTTATTCCTGGTAGCCTGCGGGGCATGCATACTGTACCATTTGACAATTCCTCTGGCACTCCAGCAAGCACGAACCAGCTAGAGTGCCAATGGTTGCCCACCCTTGCCATGTGATGACTCCAGCCTTCATTGATTGTAGATGTTCTGAACTCCCATCCCATGATGGATCTGTTCCTTGTTATCTTTTACCTCCTTGTACATTTCTCCACAGCGGCGGCTGCAGGGCTTCTGTGAGGACAATAAAAATGCCTTGAAATCCTGATTGTGTTCATTCCTTCATTAGAAATGAGCTTTGTAACCAAATGCTGTGTAATTTTTTGCAACATTCTCTTTGAAAAATCATCAAAGGGGTTGGAAACGACAAACGGTAACATTCAGTAGGGTTACATGTCCGTAGACTCTCTTCTGAGAGAATCGGGTCGATTAAGCTAATGACACTCCGGTCAAACTTTGATCCGATTCACCCAGATGAGAGAATCTGAGCACACTGTGAGGAGCAGACAGAGGACAAAATCTCTCCACCTTCTCCTTAGTGTGAGTCACCTGAAATAGGATGTCATCCGAGTGCCGTCAGATGTTTTCCATGCACCCATACACTTGAATAGGTGAGTGTCTTTCGATTTAAGAGTGAATTCGCAGCTTGCTGCTATTTTTTTCATAGACAGATTGTCAGTGGTAAAAAAAGATGGTCATCATCAACACTGCCCCATTGAATAACTTTGGTCCGAGTGCTCGCCAGTAAAAAAAAAAAATATCTGATGTCACTCCCATTTATACGCTCGTGTCACCCAGGAATAATAGTGTCTCCTACAACATGGAATCATTAACTTTTTTTGCCCTATTAATGCCTGTTTTAATGAATGATTGGCAGTGAGTTTTCAGTAGGCAGATTCTAGGACGAAGAGTTTACAGTGCCTTGAAAAAATATTCATATCCCATGAACTTTTCCACATTTTTTTCACTTTATACCCACAAACTTAAATGGATTTTATTGGGATTTTATGTGAAAAACACAAAGTAGCAAGCATTTCTAAGGTGTAAAGGAAATTACGTGGTTTTCTAATTATTTTAAAACTATAAATCTAAAACTTGTGACGTGCATTTGTGTTCAGCATCTTTTAGTCTGATACCCCTAAATAAAATTCTAAGTGGCCAATTTCCTCTACAAGTCACATAATTAGTAAATTGGGTCCACCTGTGTAATTTATTCTCATTATAGATGTTCTGTGAAGGCCTCAGAGGATTGTTTGAAAACATTAGGTATCATGAAAACTAAGGAACACGCCTGACAGGTCATAGATAAATTTGTGGAGAAGAGCCCAAGCTCTGAACATCACATATGGCACAATCCAAAAATGGAAGGAGTATAGTACAACTGCAATCCAACCAAGACATGGCCATCCACTTAAACTGATATCTGAAGTAAGAGGAGCACTAATTGTAAAAGGAGCCACGAGTCCCATAGTCACTCTGGAGGAACTGCAGAGATCCACAGCTCAGGTTGGAAAATCTGTCCTCAGGACAACTATTAAGGCCCCGTTACACATAGCGACGCTCCAGCAATCCCAACAACGATACGCCCTGGTAAGGATCGCTGGTACGTCGCTACATGGTCTCTAGTAAGTTGTCAAACAGGCAGATCTACTCAACGACACAGCAACGATACGGCGATCCGTATAACGACCTCGGCGGTCGTTGGGACCTTGTCACAGCAGCGATTCTGACAAAGACAAAGCAAAATCACGCCTGCGTCGCTGAGTTCTGAGTCGCTAACGAGGTTGTGTATGAATGGCTCAGTCATAGTCCAGACCTAAATCCCATTGAAAATCTTCACACTGGACCTTGGAAATCAAGGTCCCAGAGTCTGGAGGAAGTGTGGAGAGACAGACAATCCAAGCTGCTTGAGGTCTAGTGTGAAGTTTCCACAATCAGTGATGGTTTGGGGAGCCATGTCATCTGCTGGTGTAGGTCCACTGTGTTTTATCAAGACCAAAGTCAACGCAGCCATCTACCAGGACATATTAGAGCACTTCATACTTCCCTCTGCCGACAAGCTTTTTGGAGATGGAAATTTAATTCTCCAGCAAGACCTGGTTTAAAAACAACAGTATCACTGTGCTTCATTGGCCAGCATACTCACCTGACCTTAACACCATAGAGAATCTATGGGATATTGTCAGGAAGATGAGACACCAGACCTAACAATCCCTTGTATGTGGTATTATTGGTAATTTTAAAAAAATCTGTTATTTATTTATATAGCGCCATTAATTCCATGGTGCTGTACATGAGGAGGGGTTACATACAAAGTTATAGATATCATTTACAGTAAACAAATTTACAATGACAGACTGGTACAGAGGGGAGAGGACCCTGTCCTTGCGGACTTACATTCTACGGGATAATGGGGAAGAAACAGAAGGTCGGGGGTGCAGCAGCTCTGGTGGTGGTAGCGGCGAGGCGGCAGCTCTGGTGGTGGCGGCATGGCGGCAGCTAAGGTGGTGGCGGGGAGGCGGCAGCTCGGGTGATGGCAGCGAGGCGGCAGCTCGGGTGGTGGCGGCGAGGCGGAATGCTTATTGCAGGCTGTAGGCTTTCCTGAAGAGATGGGTTTTCAGGTTCTGTCTGAAGGATCCAAGGGTGGTGGATAATCGTACATGTTGAGGCGTGGAATTCCAGAGGATGGGGGATATTCGGGAGAAATCTTGGAGGCGGTTGTGTGAGGAACAAATAAGTGTGGAGGATAGTAGGAGGATCGAAGATTACGTGAAGGAAGATATTGGGAGATTAGTTCAGAGATACAGGGAGGGGACAGGTTGTGGACGGCTTTGCAGGTGTTATTAGTTTGAACTGGATTCGTTGGGGAATTGGGAGCCAGTGGAGGGATTTGCAGAGGGGAGAAGCAGGAGAGTAGCGAGGGGAGAGTTGGATTAGTCGGGCAGCAGAGTTGAGGACAGATTGGAGTGGTGCAAGAGAGTTGACGGGGAGGCCACAGAGGAGGGTGTTGCAGTAATCAAGGCAGGAGATGATGAGGGCATGCACAAGAGTTTTAGTAGATTGAGGGCTGAGGAAGGGACTGATTCTGGAAATGTTTTTAAGTTGGACGGGACAGGAGGTGACAAGAGTTTGGATGTGTGGTTTGAAGGACAGGGCAGAGTCGAGAGTTACTCCGAGGCAGCGGATTTCAGGTGCGGGAGAGATCGTGATGCCATTTACCATAATAGATAGATCAGGTAGGGAAGATACGTGAGATGGAGGAAAGATGATGAGTTCGGTTTTGTCTACATTGAGTTTTAGGAAACAAGAGGTGAAGAAGGAGGATATGGCTGATAGACACTCCGGGATTCTGGACAGCAGAGAGGTGACATCTGGGCCAGAGAGGTAGATCTGAGTATCGTCCGCATAGAGGTGGTACTGGAAGCCATGGGACTTTGAGTTGTCCTAGGCCAAGGATATAGATGGAAAAAAGTAGGGGCCCCAGGACAGAGCCTTGAGGGACTCCAACAGAGGGCGGGATGAGGAGGTAGAGTGGGAGACGCTAAATGTGCGGTCGGAAAGGTAAGTGGCGATCCAGGACAGGGCAAGGTCTTTGATGCCATGGGAAGAAAGAATCTGTAGCAGTAGGCATTGGTCGACTGTGTCAAAGGCAGAGGACAAGTCAAGGAGGAGGAGGATGGAGAACTGTCTGTTAGCTTTGGCTGTAAGTCATTAGTAATTTTGGTCAGGGCAGTTTCAGTGGAATGGTGGGGGCTGAAGCCAGATTGGAGGTTGTCAAGGAGAGAGTTAGATGAGAGGTGGGAGGAAAGTTGAGCGTGGACATGCTTGCTCAAGGAGTTTGGAAGCAAACGGGAGCAATGATATTGGGCGATAGCTGGGCATAGCAGTTGGGTTAAGGTTTGTTTTTTTGAGGATGGGTGTGATGGTGGCATGTTTGAAGGCAGAGGGAAAGGTACCAGAAGATAGTGATAGGTTGAAGAGATGGGTTAGGGCTGGGATGAGCGTGTTAGTGAGGTTGGGGAGCAGGTGGGAAGGGATGGGGTCAAGTGCACAGGTGGTGAGGTGTGATTTGAAAAGTAGATGAGTAAGCTCTCCTTCAGTGATGTTGGAGAGGGAGGTTAGTAGGGAAGGACAGAGGTCTGGTATATGGAGTGGTTGGGGTGGTGGAACAGTAAAGGTTTGCCTTGTTTGGTCGATCTTATTTTGAAGTAGGTGGCAAAGTATGTGACACATTCCCTTAAAGAAAACTAAATATATAATTATCAAAAGCTGATGCCTAGGTATGTGGAACTGTTAATGTGTGATTGGTGTGGCTGTGGTGCAGAAGTGGAGTTTTTCGAAGAGTGGGCAATGGGACTGTGGAAGGTCTGAGCTGTGGAAGCGGACTTGGGTGGAGTCTCAAGAGGGTCCGAAAACTTTGCCAGTATGGGGCCCTGAAATTTCAGGTGGCAGCCCTGTTGATGGCTGATGCTTGAGATCATACTGAGACTTCATCTTTGGCTATTTTTGGTTCAAGTCCTGTCCATGGAAAAAAACTGACATCACACAGAATGCACTAGGACCAATGTTCTTCAATTTTACCGAAGACTTTTTTTTTTTTTGTTTACACAGACAAAGTCCTTGGGGAAAAATGTCACAACATGCACCAGGCTCTTCCGTATTTGGGATAGTAGTCACCTATTCTAGTCTATGAGTTAGTAACATCTGATGTGTAAGAATACATTGACTTTATTAACATGGGAAACTGTTTTTGTTCTCAAACTGTATTCATCTTGTGTTTTACCTGCCTGAAAACCGACTGATTTTTTACAGTATAAGCAGGATTTTTCACATGGTTGCTTGCTTTTCTGAAACCATAATGGCCCATACCGCTTCAAATAAGAAAGTGATCCTGAAATGAGATTCCAGCTACACGATATGGCTATAGCCATCAAGGGGGAACAGGAGTTATTGCCAATGTGCCATGTTTTTTTGATACGTTTTGCGTCATTTTTACTTTTTGGACACATACAAAAGTTGTGTGCCATTATTAACCCTTCCAACAGGAGTACGTTGTATTCACATTGTATAAGGCTAAGTGCACATGTTCAGGAATATTTGCGTTTTTTTCGCGTTTTTTTTTTTTTTCGCGATTTTCCGCGGTAAAAATGCGAAAAAAACGCAAGCATTAAGCATCCTATACATGTTAATTGATTCCGCATGTTTTGGCCACATGTTGCGGTTTTTTCCGTGAAAAAAACGCTTCGCGGAAAAAATAGCAACATGTTCATTAATTTTGTGGAATGTAAGCGGTTCATGTGCGATGGTACCCAGGGTCTGGAGGAGAGGAGACTCTCCTCCAGGCCCTGGGTACCATATCCCTGGTAAAACAATAATTAAAATAAAAAATAATGATATTCTCACCTTCCGGCGCCCCCCGCAGCCTTCCCGCCTTCAGCGACGCTCCCGGTCCCAGAAGTCCTTTGCGAGAATCACCCAGATGGCGTAGCGGTCTCGCGTGATGCTACGTCATCGGGGTGATTTGTCGCAAAGGACTCCTGGGAACGGGAGTTCCCGGGAGCGTCGCTGAAGGCGGGAAAGCTGCGGGGACCGCCGGAAGGTGAGAATATCATTATTTATTATTTTTTTAATTATTTTTACATTAGATCTTTTTACTATTGATGCGGCATAGGCGGCATCAAGTATAAAAAGTTGGTCACACGTGTCAAACACTATGTTTGACTCGTGTGACCAACTGTCAATCAGTTTTCCAAGCGATGCTACAAATCGCTAGGAAAACGCTAGCATTCTGCAAGCTAATTACGCTTGCAAAACGCTAGTTTCTGGCGGGAATACGCATACAAAAAAATGCGTATTTCCCGCGGGAGAAGTGCGGGATTGCCGCGGAAATTTCGCGGCAATTCCGCAACGTGTGAACTTAGCCTAAAAGTTCATATCACCCCTCTTTTTCCGTTAGAAATAAAGGAAAAAAAATTAAAACGTTTGGTATTGCCATATTTGTAAAAGGCCAATCTATTAAAATAAATTAGCTCGATCAATAAACATCATAGAGAAAAAAACTTTAGAATTACATTTTTTTTGGGTCACTTCTCAAAAAAATATAAAAACAAGCAATTAAAGCGTTGTATGCACAGAAAACTGGTAGCAATACAAAACGTCGGCACCCAGTGCAAAAAACAAGCCATCAACCCCCATCAACATGATAATGGCCACACAAAGCAAAGTAGTGGTTTTTTTTTTACACTGAAATAAATACAAATATATGCATGTTTGGTTTTGCTGTAATGCTGCTGACCTGGACAGTTTTTTGACCAAACAATAAAAGTTGAAAAACAAAACCCAAAAATACAATTTCAGAATTGCATTTTATTTTCACCATTTCATCACACTTTATTTTTTTTCCTATCTTTCAGTACATTAAATGGTAAAATGAATGGTTCCGAATTCCGATCAAAACTATAACTATCCCACAAAAAAAAAGCCCTCACAAGTCTGTCGTGAAAATGCCTCTTGAAAAAAAGGTGAAAACATGAAAAATTTCTCTGTACATAAGGACTTTGTGCAAAGTTCATAATTTTTCTTTTGAGCGTATCAAGAGAAGAGACTCGTGCCTTTTCCCTGTTTTAGCTAGATTTATGACTTTTACATTTTTTTCTAAATGTTATAAAAAAGTTGAAAGCTCATTTAGAAGGATGTAAAAAAAAGAAAAAAGTTTCATGTCTAGAAAGATTAAATATCAATATGTCCCAAATTTATCAAACATCGGTCTATAGTTGGATAAATTTAGCACAAATAACGGCAATGCAGGCACAAACAAAACTGACATCAGAATTTCCCCTCATCGACCCCAAAATACCTTACTCTCCTCAGGTCTTTCACGTCGGGTGAGCAGTGTCTCCGGTACGTGAGAAAACTGACACACGTAGACCCATTAAAATGAATGGATCTATGTACATGTCAGCGTGTTTTCATGGACTGTGTGTCCATGTGCAAAATACGCTGACATGTCCGTTTTTCTCCGGCAGTACGGACGCAAAACGTGCACACGGAGAACTGTTCACACTGTCCTCTGTGCGCATGGACGGCCGCAGGGGAAGTAGCGCTACAGTAAGTGCTGTTCCCCTGCCTGTGGTGCTGAAGCTGTCTGTCATTCTCCCTGCTCTGCCGGCAATAGCGAGCAGGGAGAATGACAAACCCGACGTGGGGTCCCCCTTAGTTTTTGAACCAACCCGGCAAAACTATACAGGTGCGGGCTGCTATTCTCAGGCTGGAAAGGGGCCATGAATATGGGCCCCCCTCAGCCTAAAAACAGCAGCCCGCAGCTGCCCAGAAAAGGCTCATCTATTAGATGCGCCTATTCTGGAGCTTTGTGGGGTTCTTCCCACTTGCAGGTGGCAAGTGGGGTTAATGTCACCTCTCTATTGTAAGGTGACTGTCACGACGTATAACAGATATATTCAAAGATAGCAACCTATATCTAATGTGACATCATTCTAAATTTCATATAATAGAGCAAATCAACATGTATACATAGTATCTGCCAGCAATGTCTTACCTGACATAATATCCTATGTATTGTGGGTCAATTCTGTGTACGTGTCACGCTGTCTCTGGATAGAGGTGGACCGGGGTCTATGCTGACCCTGAACTGGGGTCCTGACTAGTCCCTCTACCTGGAGGTACTGTTAATGGTACAGAGGTCCAGGCCGCCAGCGTAACCCTGTCTCCTGTAGATCCCTGACCACTGTAATCTAGTCCTGAGAAGGACCCTGATTACCACCACAGGGAATGGGCAGGTCACAGCTTACACACAGTCTAAGATAAACAAGACAGACAAGGGGTAAAGAAAACACAGCCTTGCATACAACACTTCCACTACAGAGGAACACAAAAGGTTAAGGAGATAAACAATAAGCGAGGAGAGGAAAAACCACAACAGGCACTCTTAGCTTAAGTCTTCTCAGAAACGATCCGCTCTGCTGGTCTGAATGAATGCTTTCACCGGCAACTTCCCCAGCAGACCAGCAGGTATATGAAGGAAGCTAATTAACAAAACATCAATCGCAGCTGGGCGAGGCTGGTCAGCCCAGCACCGAGAGAGAATTAACTCCCTCAGTGCCGAAAAACACCCAGCACCAGAAACTCAGCTGTGCGAAGTCAGTGTGTGCAATCGCAATGATCTCCGCCGCGACACACCCGTGACAGTACCCCCCCTTCTACGAGGGGCCTCTGGACCCTCAGGGCCTGGTCTATCTGGGTGAGTAGTGTGGAAGGCCCGAACCAAACGGTCTGCGTTAATATCCGATGCAGAAACCCACATCCTCTCCTCAGGACCATACCCCCTCCAATGAACAAGGTACTGAAGGGACCGGCGATTCAGACGTGAGTCAATGATCTTCGATACCTGAAACTCCAAATTACCATTGACCACCATGGAGGAGGAGGTAGAGGTGACGGTATAACTGGTGCCACGTACCTCTTAAGCAACGATTTGTGGAACACATTGTGGATTTTAAACGTAGGAGGGAGGTCAAGACGGAAAGCCACCGGATTAACTATTGAACTGATCCTGTATGGCCCGATGAACCTGGGACCGAGTTTCCAGGAGGGAACCTTAAGTTTTATATTCTTGGTAGACAACCATACCAGATCATTCACACTTAGGTCCGGACCAGACACTCTCCTCCTATCAGCCATACGTTTGTATCGGTTCCCCATAGTGCACAGATTATTAAGCACTCCTCTCCACACTGAAGCAAGTGACGACGAAAATCGTTCCTCCTCAGGAACCCAGAAGAGCCCCCCCCATTGGTAGGTACGAGAACTGAGAGGATTTCTGTTCTACTGTCACGGGTGTGTCGCGGCGGAGATCGTCGCGATTGCACACCCTGACTTCGCACAGCTGAGTTTCTGGTGCTGGGTGTTTTTCGGCACTGAGGGAGTTAATTCTCTCTCGGTGCTGGACTGACCAGCCTCGCCCAGCTGCGATTGATGTTTTGTTAATTAGCTTCCTTCATATACCTGCTGGTCTGCTGGGGAAGTGGCCGGTGAAAATGTCACGACGTATAACAGATATATTCTATGATAGTAACATATATCTAATGTGACATCATTCTAAATTTCATATAATAGAGAAAATCAACATGTATACATAGTATCTGCCAGCAATGTCTTACCTGACATAATATCCTATGTATTGTGGGTCAATTCTGTGTACGTGTCACGCTGTCTCTGGATAGAGGTGGACCGGGGTCTATGCTGACCCTGAACTGGGGTCCTGACTAGTCCCTCTACCTGGAGGTACTGTTAATGGTACAGAAGTCCAGGCCGCCAGCGTAACCCTGTCTCCTGTAGATCCCTGACCACTGTAATCTAGTCCTGAGAAGGACCCTGATTACCACCACAGGGAATGGGCAGGTCACAGCTTACACACAGTCTAAGACAAATGAGACAGACAAGGGGTAAAGAAAACACAGCCTTGCATACAACACTTCCACTACAGAGGAACACAAAAGGTTAAGGAGATAAACAATAAGCGAGGAGAGGAAAAACCACAACAGGCACTCTTAGCTTAAGTCTTCTCAGAAACGATCCGCTCTGCTGGTCTGAATGAATGCTTTCACCGGCAACTTCCCCAGCAGACCAGCAGGTATATGAAGGAAGCTAATTAACACAACATCAATCGCAGCTGGGCGAGGCTGGTCAGCCCAGCACCGAGAGAGAATTAACTCCCTCAGTGCCGAAAAACACCCAGCACCAGAAACTCAGCTGTGCGAAGTCAGGGTGTGCAATCGCGACGATCTCCGCCGCGACACACCCGTGACAGTGACATTAAGCAAGGCATAGTAATGAAGAGGTGTCAATAGGACACCTCTTCATTACTAATTCTATAGTAAGAAAAGGGTTCAATAAACACACACACAATAAGAATAAAGTCTTTTAATGAAATAATACACTACGCAGTTTTAAAATCTTTATTACACTCCTATTCCATTATAGAAGCCATCGATCTCCTGGAAAAAATATAAAATAAAAAAGCAACAATATCCCATACCTGTCCGCTGCACAGTCAAGTCCCACGCCGCAATCCATCTGGGGGGGTTGATCAGTTTACAGAAGGAGCGTCGCTAATGCACCCGCTCCGACTGTAAACTACTGGGGAATGAATGGGAGCAGCACGCACAGGCTCAGTGACTGGGGGTGACATCACTGAGCCTGTGCTCGCTGACAGCTGAATTCCTGTGACCTCAGCACTGTCATTTTCCCACGGTGCTGAGGTTACAGGAGTTCAGCTGTCAGCGAGCACAGGCTCAGTGATGTCACCCCCAGCTTTAGTGCCAGCTGTCAGTCAGTGAGGGGGATGTGATTACAGCCCATGGTTGCTATACACTGAGCTGTGACTGAAACCTGAGCTCAGCGGGAGGAATAAGGTTCAATTCCTCCTGGCACTAAGGTTCTAAGCATGGGCGTTGCGCAGGTTCACAAAACTATTAGTCTGCAGATTAACCCCATATCTCCAGGTTAGCTTTTTTCAGGTGACCAGTTCCCTTTAATGTAGCGGCTACATGGACTGTGTTGTAGCAACGTTGTGCATGTCATTCATAGTGGGTCATCACATCAGCATATTCAGCCTAAATTGAGTAATAAACCCATGTGCTTTGTATGATGTCGCCCATGTAGTGCTCAAGTGAGAAAAATGTTTAATTTGCATAGAAATGAGAGATGTATGGTCCAAAAACACTTTAAAGATGACCTTTCAAAATTCCTGACCTGCCTGTTTTTTTTAAAAAAAACTTCTGTTCCACATGAAATAACAATGCTTATTGCTGTTCCTCTGTTATTCCTCCTAGAAATGTATAAATTAACTGTTACCATTCCACTTGTTAAAGGAGTGTGTCCTTAAGACAATCGGTGCTGATTTATGTCAGAGTGAGTAGGGACACACCCTAAGGCCACGTTCACATGTTCAGTATTTGGTCAGTATTTTACCTCAGTATTTGTTCCACTCCTGGTTTTGGCTTACAATCAGAGGAAAAGTATAATAGAAACAAATCACCACTTCTGTATTTATCACCCGCTCCTGGTTTTGACTTACAAATACTGAGGTAAAAAAAATGACCAAATACTGAACGTGTGAACTTGGCCTTAACTTGTAACACTTAGTTCTTAATAAATTTACAGGAGTAATGACTGAGGAACAGCAAACGAACGAGCTACTGCACTATAAGGAAAAAATACTCCAGCATTGTCATTTCATGAGGTATAAAAGTATATCATATAATAAATGTCAGGAGAGCTGTTGCCTATATATGATCTCACTGTCCTGGATGTATGGACCATGCTGTGAGCAGAGGCGAGTGTCCTGCAGATGTCGATTGTGTACGCCCTTCTTCCTAAGGAGAAGGAACTTGCAGACTACACTATTAACCCCTTTGAGACGAAGCCTGTTTTCACCTTCCTGACCGGGCCAATTTTTACAATTCTGACCACTGTCAATTTATGAGGTAATAACTCTGGAACGCTTCAACGGATCCTGGTGATTCTGAGACTGTTTAATCATGACGTTTTGTACTTTGTGATTGTGGTAAAATTTCTTTGATATGACTTGCGTTTATTTGTGAAAAAAAAACATAAATTTTGCAATTTTAAAACTTTAAATTTTTATGCCCTTAAATCACAGAGATAGGTCGCACAAAATAGTTAATAAATAACATTTCCCACGTCTACTTTACATCAGCACAATTTTGGAAAAATATTTTTTTTCATTAGGAAGTTATAAGGGTTAAAAGTTGACCAGTGATTTCTCATTTATGCAACAAAATTTGCAAAACAATTTTTTTAGGTACCACCTCACATTTGAAGTGACTTTGAGGGTCCTATATGACAGAAATTACCCAAAAGTGACACCATTCTCAAAATTGCACCCTCAAGGTACTCAAAACCACATTCAAGAAGTTTATTAACCCTTCAGGTGCTTCACAGGAATTTTTGGAATGTGGAAGGAAAAAGTAAACATTTACTTTCTTTCACAAAATTTTTCCTTTTGACCTAAATTTTTTTACTTTCACAAGGGTAACAGGAGAAAATGGACCATATTTGTTGTGCAATTTATCCTGAGCATGCCGATATCCCATATGTGGGGAAAATCTACTGTTTGGGCACACGGCAGGGCTCGGAAGGGAAGGAGCACTGTTTATTTTTTTGTAATGTAAAATTTGCTGGCACAATTAGCGGATACCATGTCATGTTTGGAGAGCCCGTGATGGATATTTTCCCAGATAAATCTTTTTTAGCTCCAAATTTTGCATTTGGGTAACACAGATACCCAATATGTGAAGGAAAACAACTGGGCGCACGGCAGGACTCAGAAGGGAAGGAGCGCCATTTGACTTTTTTAATGCAAAATATGTTGGAATAATTAGCGGACGCCATGTCGCGTTTGGAGAGCCCCTGATGGGCCTAAACAGTAGAAACCCCCCACAAGTGACACCATTTTGGAAACTAAACTCCTTATGGAATTTCTCTAGATGTGTATTGAGCACCTTGAACTCACAGGTGTTTCACAGAAGTTTATAACGTAGAGCTGTGGAAATAAAAAAATCACATTTTTCCCAAATAAATCTTGTTTAGCTCCATATTTTGCATTTTCATAACGGTAACAGGAGAGATTGCTCCATACAATTTATTGTGCATTTTCTCCTGAGTACGCTGATACCCCATATGTGGGAGAATACTACTGTTTGGGCGCACGGCAGGGCTTAGAAGTGAAGGAGCGCCATTTCACTTTTTGAATGCAAAATTTGATGGATTAGGGAATGCCATGTCGCGTTTGGAGAGCCCCTGATGTGCCTAAACAGTGGAAACCCCCCACAAGTGACACCATCTTGGAAACTAGACCCCTTATGGACCTTATCTAGATGTGTATTGAGCACCTTGAACCCCCAGGTGCTTCACAGAAGTTTATAACGTTAAGCTGTGAAAATAAAAAAAAATCACATTTTTCCCACAAAAATCTTTTCTAGCTACAAATTTTGTATTTTAACAAGGGCAAAAGGAGAAAATTAACCCCAAAGTTTATTGTGCAATTTCTCCTGAGTTCAGTTCCAACTGCTGGGACCTTCACCGACTGGCAGATCTAGGATTTTTTTTAATCCTAAACAGGAAACTCTTATTCCTGTTATAAACTGGAGCAGCAGGTTGGACGCCGACCACCACTACATTGATTTTTTGAGGCTGCCGGAAAAAGCCGAGCGCAGCTCCATAGGATGTGAATGGAGCAAGCATGTGCCGACAGGTGATGATTTGTTTTCTCGGAACAACCCCTTTATGCACTGGATAAAAACATTTGTTAATCTGATGTCTCAGTTCAGTATCATCACAGACACAATGGTCCTTTTCAATTCTGGCCTTGTTGCCAGTTACAACCACAGATCAGCTTTTACCAACTGCCCTGGAAGAAAAAATAATTTGTTTCTATGGTCAAAAGCTTAACTTAGTTTGAGGCTTCTTGTGTGAACCCATATTGATGTTCACATCATAAGTAGATGCACCCTATAGTTCCAGGCACGAAGTTCCCAAAGCTACGAGTATGAGAGGTGTGCTAAACCAGTAAATGCATTCAAAAATGTATCTTTAATCCAGCTACATAGATAAAACAGAAAAACTTCTTTGGGCCACGTTCACACATTCAGTATTTGGTCAGTTTTTTTCCTTAGTATCTGTAAGCCAAAACCAGGAGTGGGTGATAAATACAGAGGAGGAGACGTGTTTCTATTATACTTTTCCTGATTGTTTCTTTCCCGGTTTTGGCTTACAAATACTGATGTAAAAACCTCATCAAATACTTAACCCCACTGTTTGGGTCAATATGAGGTATTCAAGTCTGTTAAAGAGTTGTACATGTTCACTCATTGCCACTTCAGGCATTCTTCTATTCCGCACGGAAATATCTCACATATCCTTTACATAAATATTTATTGGGCCTCATGAGAACCAACTTCAGAATCAGAATTCTCGTTATCACTTGCCCCACCACTTATGTGGTCCTCATCTTTGGACACTTTCTCAAGCTGGATATCTTCTTCAGAATCTCAGGCGTTGACAAGCTTTTCCAATTCAACTTCACCCAATGGACGTCTTCGCCACATTTTTATCCAACTTTCCAAATAATGGACACTCACGACTTGCATGGGGTAAAATCAGCATTGTGGAATATAATAGCACTATATCAATAACCAAAAATAATAATAAAATTGCAGCAAACACTAACCAGTTTAGCAACAATAAGAGCTTATATACTACAGCGAAACAGACCTGCACTCAAAGCCCATCCATCTACAGTAACTTGCAAATGTATTGAGCGCACGGACTGGCAGGAACTGGAGAAATTGATAAACAATAGAAGCAATAAATAATCCACAATGATATTATAAATCATTTATATGACTGAAAATATGGTGGGAGATCTGTATAAAACACTATTGGGTCATATTGACCCGAACAGTACATATGTAACAAGCATTATTTCATAACAAAAAAGTTAAAATACAAAACAACAACAATAACGCTCATAATAACACCTATCCATAAACAAACTTGCCTAACCATGATTTGCAGATCCTCATAATAATTAATCTGCAGCTTCACAAACAGTACAGCAACATTTGAACGTGACCTTGTTGTAATAGAGTAAGGCCATGTTCACACATTCAGTATTTGGTGAGTTTTTTACCTCAGTATTTATAAGCCAAAACCAGGAGTGGAACAATCAGAGGAAAAGTATAAGGCTAGGTGCAGACGGTGCGGATTATGCTAAGGAATTTTCCACGCAGATTTTGGTAAATCCGCAGGTAAAATGACCTGCTTTTTACCTGCGGATTTACTATGAATTTGATGCGGTTTTTGTGCGGATTTCCCCTGCGTTTTCAGACCTGCGGATTTCTATTTAGAGCAGGTCTCATAACGCTGCGGAACTGCACAAAAGAAGTGACATGCTGCGGATTTAAATCCGCACCAAATCCGCGCGGAAAAATCAGCAGCATGTGCACTGCGTTTTTTTTTTCCATTGATTCTAATGCTACTGTACATCACTTGCAGTTCTGCTGTGGATCCGCAGCGGAAAATCCGCAACGTGTGCACATAGCCTAATAGAGACACGGCACCACTTCTGTATTTATCACCCACTCCTGGTTTTGGCTTACACTGAGGTAAAAAACTTGTCAAACGCTCAACGTGTGCACGTGGCCTAACATGATAAAATGATGTATGGCGTCACGCCTTATGAGTGGTTAACGCTCTTCTAATTATAGTAGGCCATGATTAAGAGCAGGTTAACCGTTCAAAAGGCGTAGGCGCCATACCTCATTTTATCATGTTACTCTGTTACATGTTTTTACTCAATATTCAATAAAGAAGATTTTCTGTGTTATCCATGTTCCTGGACTAAAGATGCATTTTTGGGTTTTCATTGGAACGCTACACATAAGCATTGCTTGTGCCTTGGATTAAGCCTATCTACACCCGAGCTGGTACATTTTGCTCTTTGTATAGTAAATATGTTCTCTGAAAGTAATTATTTTTCACAGTGAGGCCGGGGTCACACATGCGAGAAACTCACATGATTCTTGTGTGAGGCTCTTGAATGAACACCCGGCGGTGTCACCGGCACTCGGACCGGAGGATGCGGCTGCATAGAAATACATGCAGCATAGAATTACATGCAGCCGCACACTCCGGTCCAGGTGCCAGCGGCAGTGCCGGGTGTTCATGCGAGAGACTCGCATGAGAATCGTGTGTTTCTCGCATGTGTGACCCCGGCCTGAGCCTGTATTCAGGCTGGGAAATATATTTTTCAGCAAATGGTGATTTTAATCATGTAGAGTTAGGTTTTTGAACAAAGAGCAAGCAGAAATGAATATATAGGATCATTTCCAGTGTTGGATAAAAAATGCCATAATAGGGCAAAAAAATCTTCCGTGTTTAAGAATAAATTATGATAATCACTATGTAACAAGTTAATTATCCTTGTCTAAACTCGTTTTGGTAAATTTAATAAATTTAAAAAATGTAACTGTCCTACGTTTCGGCGAGTCTCAAGTGCAACAAATAGAGGGTAGTGATTCTTTTCAATAAGGACATCATATAAAAAACACTTATATTTTATACTGCCCAATCTGACAGTAGCATGAGATACTGATTCCCCATTGCTTTGTCATTTACTGGTTTTCAAGCAGTAGTTTTGATAAAATCACACATTATTAGGCCTCTTAGACTTGTCTCATTTTCTTGTGCTGTTCCCATGTCCATATCACAATGACCCATGCAAGTCTATAGTGCAATAAAAAAAACTTGGCAGCTGACGGATTCCATACCAGTGCTGTCTGATCGGAGAAGCTAAGAATTATTCTTCAAGATTGTTTTTTTTCTCATATTAGGAAAACTAATAGTACACTAATGAAAATGATTTAAAACACTGATGAAAATTGGTTCATTTTCTACGTACACTAAAAAACAACTTATGTATGAAACTGACAGGTGCAAAGCATGCTGAGCGCTGGAGTCTTCACTACAAGGCCACATTCAGTTTGTAGTCGGTATTTTACATGAGTATCTGTAAGCCAAAACCAGGAGCGGGTGATAAATGCAGAAGTGGTGACGTGTTTCTTACACTTTTCCTCTGATTGTTCCTCTCCTGATTTTCAGTTACAAATACTGAGGTTAAAAACTGACCAAATTCTTAACATACACATGGCCTAATAGAGAAAATACATAATGGACACTATATAGGAAATACAGAAACTGTGAAGGATACAAAAAGGCCAGTTTTGGTGACTTTGGAAAGTCTTTTTGTGAAAAAAAATGGAAGCAACACCAAAGATATTCAGAATGTGTAAAATAACCTTTAGGCTCTGTTCCCACAATGAGCTTTTAGTCCATGTTCACACGTTGAGTATTTGGTCAGTATTTTACTTCAGTATTTTTAAGCCAAAACCAGGAGTGGAACAATCAGAGGAAAAGTATAATAGAAACACGTCACCACTACTGTATTTATCACCCACTCCTGGTTTTGGCTTACAGATACTGAGGTAAAATACTAAACATGTGAACAAGGCCTTAGGGCCCATATGTCAAAGTCAAGGCCCGCGGGCCAGATCCGGCCCGCAAATTGATTATCTATGGCCCCTGGATGATATTTAATTACTATTAGATCCGGCCCGCAGGCCACAGTCACCTGCTGGTGTTTTGCACGCACCAACACTACATTTCCCACAATGCACCGGTAGCAGGGCCGGCGTCAGAACCCGGCACACCCGGGCAAGTGCTGAAGTCACTTTCCGGCAGGCAGAAGAGAGCAGAAGATCTGATGTAAGTGCTCCTGCCTCGTGTGTCTGTGGAGCTGCAGATTCAGCGTAGAAGGGGATGATTTATTGTTTGCTTGTGTGTGGGTGGAATTCCTTCTTTGTGGAGGGGATCTATTTTGTGTGGGGGGGATTATTCAGTGTGGAGGGGGTATTTATTATTTATGTGGAGGGGGGATTATTCAGTGTGGAGGGGGTATTTATTATTTGTGTGGAGGGGGGATTATTCAGTGTGGAGGGGGTATTTATTATTTGTGTGGAGGGGGGGATTATTCTGTGTGTTGGGGGATTATTCAGTGTAAGGGGGATTTATTATTTGTGTGGAGGGGGATTATTCTGTGTTTTGGGGGATTGATTATTCAGTGTGAGGGGGATTTATTATTTGTGTGGGGGGGGGATTATTCAGTGTGGAGGGGGTATTTATTATTTGTGTGGAGGGGGGATTATTCTGTGTGTTGGGGGATTATTCAGTGTAAGGGGGATTTATTATTTGTGTGGAGGGGGATTATTCTGTGTTTTGGGGATTGATTATTCAGTGTGAGGGGGATTTATTTGTGTGGAGGGGGGATTATTCAGTGTGGAGGGGTATTTATTATTTGTGTGGAGGGGGGATTATTCTGTGTGAGGGGATTTATTATTTGTGTGGAGGGGGGATTATTCAGTGTGGAGGGGGTATTTATTATTTGTGTGGAGGGGGGATTATTCTGTGTGGAGGGGGTATTTATTATTTGTGTGGAGGGGGGATTATTCAGTGTGGAGGGGGTATTTATTATTTGTGTGGAGGGGGGATTATTCTGTGTGTTGGGGGATTATTCAATGTGAAGGAGATTTATTATTTGTGTGAAGGGGGGATTATTCAGTGTGGAGGGGTATTTATTATTTGTGTGGAGGGGGGATTATTCTGTGTGTTGGGGGATTATTCAATGTGAAGGAGATTTATTATTTGTGTGGAGGGGGGATTATTTAGTGTGGAGGGGGTATTTATTATTTGTGTGGAGGGGGGGATTATTCTGTGTGGAGGGGGTATTTATTATTTGTGTGGAGGGGGGATTATTCTGTGTGTTGGGGGATTATTCAATGTGAAGGAGATTTATTATTTGTGTGAAGGGGGGATTATTCAGTGTGGAGGGGGTATTTATTATTTGTGTGGAGGGGGGATTATTCTGTGTGTTGGGGGATTATTCAATGTGAAGGAGATTTATTATTTGTGTGGAGGGGGGATTATTTAGTGTGGAGGGGGTATTTATTATTTGTGTGGAGGGGGGATTATTTAGTGTGGAGGGGGTATTTATTATTTGTGTGGAGGGGGGATTATTCTGTGTGTTGGGGGATTATTCAGTGTAAGGGGGATTTATTATTTGTGTGGAGGGGGATTATTCTGTGTTTTGGGGGATTGATTATTCAGTGTGAGGGGGATTTATTATTAGTGTGGATGGGGGATTATTCAGTGTAAGGGGGATTTATTATTTTTGTGGAGGGGGGATTATTCTGTGTGTTGGGGGATTATTCAATGTGAAGGAGATTTATTATTTGTGTGGAGGGGGTATTATTCAGTGTGGAGGAGGTATTTGTGTAGAGGGGGGATTATTCTGTGTGTTGGGGGATTATTCAGTGTGAAAGGGATTTATTATTAGTGTAAAGGGGAGATTATTCAGTGTGAAGGGGGGATTAGGGTTGGGGGGTGGGTGTGGAGGGGGGCGCAAAACTGAGTTCTTGCCCTGGGTGCCAGAAAACCTAGATACACCTCTGCCGGCGCCTGTTAGCGGAGGAGAGCGGTGTTAGCGCCGCCACTGGGCCCCCCGCTTGCTGTTTGGCTGTTGAAAATGTTTTAACTTGAAGTTACTGACAGAGCCATAACAAAATATTGCCATATTCATTTAATCATTAAATAATGTACACTGTGTTAGGTCTTGGTTCAATAGGCTATGTGCAATCATTTCGATATGTTTTAATAAACATTGAACCAGTCCGGCCCTTGGTTTGTAGCAAATTTGTTTTTTTGGCCCTCGGTGTGTTTGACTTTGACATCCCTGCCTTAGGGTATGGACTGGGCCAGCATTAGGGGCAGGCAGACTATGCAGCTGCCTAGAGCTCCCATTCTTCCAGAGGCCCCTAGCATGTGGCATGAAGCCAATAGCGGCACACCACGTGGCCGCTATGAGGCCCTTGAGTCAGGGGGGTCTGCCCCTCCATGCGCTGCATTCAACTGTATCAGCGTCATAATGCTGATAAGAGTTGAAAGCAATGATGGAGGAGAAAGCGTCAGATGACACTCCCTCCCCCATCATTCCCCTCTGCCTCTAACACAGAGGATGTGCGATGACGTCACTTTATCGCGCACACGCTGTGTGCCCAGCAGTGCAGCTGCTGAGGAGCTCTGCAGTGCCTGGAGCAGCAGGTGAACGAGGAGAGGTGAGTATTGTTTTATTATATATATATATATATATATATATATAGCCCCCGAGGAAGCCCACGCGAAATGCGCATTGGGGCTGCTGGCACGAAACTCTGTGTGGAGACTATGGGAAAGACATTATAAAAATGGCAGTAGCCGTATATACTACCTGATTGCTGTCACTCTTCCTTCCTGGGACATCTACTATGAGCGTCTGAGCTACTACCATTTAGCTTGGACTGTTTGACATTCATGCTTTTTAATGAGGCTTTAAATTAAATGGGATTACTGTGAGGGCATAGGAAGCGTACCCATGAACTGTATGTAGCACTGGCACGTTACTGGTAATGCTGCTATTCCCTTTTGGTCCCCCATCCACTATATACTTTTGGGTTTGTGTGCCTTCTGCACCTTTGTTCCACACTGTCCATCTTTGTCATTTTCACTGTACATTTTTGTGTTTGTACTTTTTTTTTTTTAAATTATGTGTGTAATAAAATTGGTATTTTTTACTTTTTATTTTGGACTTCCCTTCTCTTTGTTTCTCCTTGGGTTTCTACGATTATATGAGAGTGTCCTATAATACTTTGACCCTCTGCTCCACTTGGTATAGGGTCTTATCTTTGATATGATTTCTGTTTGATGGATTTAATTTGAAACCGGCCCGGGTATGGATATATGGCGTCTTTTAGATACCGGCATTGCGGCATCATTTTTGAAGCAGAAGACACTTCAGGAAAACACCAGCTGTCTATTTCCCTGAAGCGTCGTCTTTTGCATTATTTTTGATAAGGCCAGCTCTCATGTCTCAACCTTGAGTTACATTAGTGGATGGTGACTTAAAAAGGGGTCGGAAATGTAAGATGAAGAATCAGAGATCTCAGCAGACAGTTCTCTGGCTTTATCCAAATCAAATCAATGTGTTTGAATCAGTTGCTAATAGGAACAATACAATATAAACATGAAAAATGTCAGTAATGTCCGAGTCACACATATTGCTGAGGACTCGGAGTATCTGATTGCTGGGGTTCCTACAGTCACTAGACTGGGGGTCTCCTGTAACCTACCTGCAGAGAGCAGGAGCTTGAATGGGGGGGGCACATATGTTCCCTGCCGCTCCAGAGTCTGAGGCTGAGTTGGGACCCCTGTTCTAGGGATCAGTGGGGCCCCCAGTGATCAGATATCTAGCACCTATTTGGTGTTAAATGTCCTTTATGGAACAACTCCCTAAGGAGAGTGGAAATATAATGCCGACATTTAGGAAACGCGCAGTCTTCTCATTCAGACAACGGTCTCGTGTGCAAATTTGTCTCAGATTTTTCGAACAAAGAATGATTCTGACTGCTCGCTACAGTATTGACAAAAAGGCCACTCATTCAGCATCCTGTAAATATGAATAGGCAAAATGTAGAAATAAATATTACACAAATACAAGATGATTTTATTCCAGGATGTGCCCCCTTCAGATGGCTCTGAGATACTGAGGCGGCTGGGCACATAGGGAGCCCCTTGGGTTCTATAAGTCGTTTCCCCAGCAAAGTGGACAGTGTGCTACTAAAATCAATGGTGCGGCAACTCGAAAGTCTCAGAGTGATGCCACAGCCTATCGGTGGTAGAAGTCTACATCACAGGACGAGATGATGAGATCTCAGATCACTTATCAGAGGATGACCCGTATGTGCATTTTTTTTCGCTATATGCTTTTTATGAGGAGCCTGAAAAAAAACGTGTAAAAACACTAAAGTGCATAACCAAAGCTTTTCTGTACAATGTTGCTTCACATGTGCACCTAAACGCAGCAAATAAGGGGAAAACACAATAACTAGACAAGATTGTTTTTCTGTAATTTGGTGCCAATACCTGTCTAAACTTTGTTGATAAAAAGCAGCAGAAAAAATGTGGTATTTATGGTACGTGTGAACACTGCCTAACGGCTTCTCTAAAATATCATTCACACATTTTTCTTGTGTAACATGTGGTGCATTTTTTCAACACATCATGTCAATTCTTTCAGTTTATTTTACTGCTTTTTCCTTCAATGAGAATAAATGCTTACAATAATCAAACAATTTAATTTAGATTTACCTGTGCATTTTTCTGGCAATTGTCATTGCTGTCTGGTGATACGTTTTCTTGCAGTAGGTATGTTCGCATGCTTCATTATTGCTATGTTTTTATTTTTTCTTTTGTACAGGGAAAAAGCAGACAATCGCCAGAAATACACAGCAATTTTCCTGTTTTCTGTGAATTTTTGACATTTTTTTTTTTTTTTGAGGCTCAAGTTCATTACAATCAATGGTGAAGAAAACGCAGTAAATGGGCTGAAAAAAATTGACATGCATTAAAAAAAACAATTTTTCTGTTAGGCCGGCGTCACACACAACGACAAAAAATCGGTCTGTTTTAGACGGTCGATTGTCGGATCAAAATGCAAACATCACACATCCTTCTGGCATCCGATTTTCCTTCAAAGATGCGATTTAGTCGCATGTGTGTGTACCTTGTAACATCCGATTTTCATCCGACTTGCGAGATTTTCTCGCAGGCTTGCAAAACTGACATATAATGGATCCAAAAGAATAGTATTTCAATCACAAAAAAAAGAATAGATATATACACATAGAACACACACATATATATATATACATGTCATTGTGACATGTATATATACATATATTTATAGTTCCTAGACTTCTACATACTGTTATAGCCGCTAATTCAATTGCCAGCTTCTGTGAAATCACAGAAGCCGACATGAAATGATACATTGTTTCCACACAGTTAACCATGTCATTTCCTGTATTTTGATATTTGTTTAGAACTTACAATTACATGAGTGTATTTGTGCAAAATTTCAGACATGTAGGGGTTAATTAAAGGTGTAAATTCGTTGAAAAAAAAAATGCGTTGGCTCCCGCTGTATTTTCTCCACCAGACAGACAAAGCAAGCGAGTGGGGGCAGATAATAACAGCCTAGGGAGGGTACATTTTTTGTGCCCCCCTGGCTACTAACATCTGCCCCCAGACACCCCAGAAAGGGCAAATCTATAATTAGATTCGCCCTATCTGGCACTTTGCCCGTCTATTCCCATTGCCCTGTAGCGGTGGCGAATGGGTTAATAATCTCACCTTACTGTCACCTTAGTATTGAAATAATAATTGAGAGATGTCAATTAGACAACTATCAATTATTAATCCTATTGTATGATAGAAAAATCAAACACACAGTTTAATAAAAAAGAAGTTTAATGAAATAATCACACAGTTTTTGACAATATTTTATTTTCCTGCTAAAACCATTTCCTGTAATAAAAATAAAATAAAAAGCAAAATGATTCTTACCAATCCGAAGTACAGTCAGGTCCCACGGTGTAATCCATCAGAAAGGGTTAACAGGTTACAGCTTGCAGAAAGCTAATGCTGTCTCAGACCTGTATTCCCCTGAATGAATCAGTTACTCTCCCAGCGAAAGGAGAGGAATAGATTCATGAATGGAGCTTAATTGATTTATTACAACTTTCACTTTAGTGACCTGACCTAAGGTGAAAGTGGATACAATCAATTAAGCTTCATTCATGAATCACATCCTCTCCTGTCGGCAGGAGATAAGCTCATTCATTCAGGAGCTATCAGATGAGCACGCAGGATTACTTGCGCTGCTTATCTGATTGCTAGTAGTTAACCCTTTGTGAAGGATTACATCGTGGGACGTGACAGATTGCCAGATAGGTAAGAATAATGTTGTTTTATTATTTTAATTTATTTTATAAGAACAAGGGCTTCGCACGGATTAAGAGTGAAATAAAAGATGGTCAAAAATATGTGTTTTTATTTCATTAAAATTATTTATTCTTAAAGTGTGTGTGTGTTTTTTTTATTTACTTCAATAGGATTAATAATTGATAGTTGTCTATTGACATCTCTCAATTATTAACCTGCCTTAAGGTCACCTTTCAATACTAAGGTGACAATAAGGTGAG
The DNA here is from genome assembly GCA_033576555.1 of Oophaga sylvatica. NCBI lineage: Eukaryota > Metazoa > Chordata > Amphibia > Anura > Dendrobatidae > Oophaga > Oophaga sylvatica. The sequence continues at coordinate 309,731,259 of JARQOD010000006.1, forward strand.
ATTATTAACCCATTCGCCACCGCTACAGGGCAATGGGAATAGACGGGCAAAGTGCCAGAAAGGGCGAATCTAATTATAGATTTGCCCTTTCTGGGGTGTCTGGGGGCAGATGTTAGTAGCCAGGGGGGCACAAAAAAAAAGTACCCTCCCTAGGCTATTATTATCTGCCCCCACTCGCTTGCTTTGTCTGTTTGGTGGAGAAAATACAGCGGGAGCCCACGCATTTTTTTGTCAACGAATTTACAGCTTTAATTAACCCCTACATGTCTGAAATTTAGCACAAATACACTCATGTAATTGTAAGTTCTAAACAAATATCAAAATACAGGAAATGACATGGTTAACTGTGTGGAAACAATGTATCATTTCATGTCGGCTTCTGTGATTTCAGAAAAGCCGGCAATTGAATTAGCGGCTATTACAGTATGTAGAAGTCTAGGAACTATATATATATATATATATATATTATATATATATATATATATATATATAATATACATGTCACAATTACATATATATATGTGTTCTATGTGTGTATATGTATTGATTCTATTCTTTATTAAAGCTGTCAGTGTGATTTTACAGTATAGGTGGGGATGAATTGCCGGCTTTTCTAAAGGACACCGATGCGATTTCATCGCAAGTCACACGTGTGGTCCGTTTGTAATCAGATTTTTAATCGCTCCCATAGACTTGCATTGGCGATTGTCGACCCACAATCGGTGACAATCGCAGCATGCTGCGATTGCACACGGACGTTTAAAACGGACCACAAAAAATCTGATACTGGGAGCTGCTCCATAGATTAACATAGGGCAGACTGCAATACGATATTTCATCGCATTGCAGGTCGTCCGATTCTGTCGCCAGTGTGACGCCGGCCTTACAGTAAATGCAGCAAGCAAAAATGCTCCCTGTGAACCAACCATAACTGCAAGATACAGTGTGTACGGAAAGCATTCAGACTCCTTTAAATTTTTCACATGCACTGTGAGGTCTTATATAGACAGGTGTGTGCCTTCACAAATCAGGTCCTATCAGTTTAATTAAACACAGCTGGACTCCAATGAAGGAGTAGAACCATCTCAAAGAGGATCACAAGGAAATGGACAGCATGTGATGTAAATATGAGTGTCTGAGCAAAGGGTCTGAATACTTATGACCATGTGATATTTCACTGTTTCTTTTTTAATAAATTTGCAAAAGTTTCTACATTTCTGTTTTTTCAGTCATGATTGGGAGCAGAGTGTACATTAATGAGAAAAAAGTGAACTTTTTTGAATTTACCAAATGGCTCCAATGAAACAAAGTGAAAAATTTAAAGGGGTCTGAATGCTTTCCGTACCCACTGTACATAGATTACTGCGCTGTCATCCTCACCAAACAGGGTAACTTTTGATAGCAGACTATTAGCTCAGAGAGAGAGAAGGCTCGTGATTATAGCCGGCTGTCTAAGGCTGCTTTCACACATCAGTCTTTTGACGTCAGGTGCGATCCGGCGTATTTTTAAAAAAACGCATCCGGTACCGGATGCGTTTTTTTACCATTGACTTACATTAGCGCCGGATCGCGCCTGATGTCATTGTGTTGCATCCGTTTTTGGCCGGATCCGTCGGAAACGTACATTCCGGCGGCCGGACAAGACGCTGGCTGCAACGTTTTTTTTTTTTTTCTCCGGAGTCGCCTGATAGTGCCTGAATCGGCACTTCAGGCGGCCGGAAACAATGCAATTCTATGGAACCGGACCAGTCTTTTGACAAATCCATCAAAAAACTGATTCGGAAACCAAGGTCTCTCTCTCTCTCTATCCCGGACATTGGTAGCTGCATTTTCAACATGGAAATTTTATCTTTCCGGGTTGAAAAGGTCAGGACGGATCCGGCAAGAAAACTGATCAGTTGCATCAGTTTTTTTAAAATCAGCGCCGGATCCGTCCTGTCAGGCATAGGACGGATTATGCCTGACACAAAAAGACTGATGTGTGAAAGTAGCCTAAGGGCTCATAGTCACATGGAAGAAACTCGGGACGAGTCTCGCACGTCAATACCCGGCACTGCGCCGGCACTCGGATCGGAGCGTTCAGCTGCATGTATTTCTATCCAGCTGAACGCTCCGATCCGAGTACCGGGTATTGACGTGCGAGACTCATCCGAGTTTCTCGCATGTATGAGCCCTTAGGCTACGTGCACACAATGTCTTTATCAGGCACAATCTGTCAGGAACTGGCCTTAAAAAAACACAAAAAAAAAAATGCCAAAAAGAGTGAACATATGATTTGTAATGGAAAAATGACTTGCTGTTCTTATGTCCCTTCTTTTATTTATTTTAACTGCTTCACGCTTTAAAAACCATGAAGTAGCTAAAAGAAGTGATCTTTCCATTTTACTCGCAGCTTCCGATTGGAAAACCCCATTATAATACAGTACAGACCAAAAGTTTGGACACACCTTCTCATTCAAAGATTTTTCTGTATTTTCATGACTATGAAAATTGTACATTCACACTGAAGGCATCAAAACTATGAATTAACACATGTGGAATTAAATACTTAACAAAAAAGTGTGAAACAACTAAACTATGTCTTATATTCTAGGTTCTTCAAAGTAGCCACTTTTTGCTTTGCACACTCTTGGCATTCTCTTGATGAGCTTCAAGAGGTAGTCACCAGCAGGGCTGTGGAGTCGGAGTCTGATAAAATGGACCGACTCCGACAAGATATAATATACTCGTATTGGGTACAGTAGTTCAATGCAGAATGTGCTGAATATTTTTTCATAGGAATTTGGAACAGTTATGAAATGTCCTATAAATGGCTGTTCTATTCCTGATCTAAGGCTACATTCACACAGTTTTTTGAGGATACGTTTTTCCAGCTGCAAAAGCAGATCAGCTTTTTAAAAAACCGCATCACCTGAAAGTTTTTTGAGCTCATAGATGTTTTCTATATCAAAAGCAGATTAGAAATCTGCTCTATCTATTTATCCATATCTGTCTATCCATATCTTATCTGTACCAGAAAGAATTAAAGGCGGGTAGCACACCGACTAACACTCCTTTTTTTTTTTTTTTAGCACCAGTCAGGTACACCTCGTAGCTGCCCAAAGGACGCCCAGGACAGGCATTGCTCGTCTTCAGTAACACATCAACATCAATTGATAGTTGGAATAAATAGACTGCATTCATCACCACATCTTCTTAAGGTGCAGGCTTTATTTTCAAGTGTAGGGGTGTGCAGTATGAGGTTCTGCAGCAGCTGAGGTGTGCAGCATGAGGTTCTGCCCCCCCAGGTTTGATCCTGGCTACGCCCATGGTGTCAATGTAGTTTGACTTTGACAAGTATTTGGATGACATGGAGCAGGCAAAGCGTTGCCGCAAGGAAAAAGATTTCACTCCGTCTCCTATAGCAAGCAGATTGACCATAATTCAGCAAAATGTTTCACTTGAAAGAAATAGAAAAATTCAACCGTTCATCAAAACTGAGGCAATTCCTTTATACCCGGAAATTGTTAGAGATGTTGCCCATGTGGTTACGGCTTTGCCTCCAACCCAAGTTAGTGTAGAGAGGTTGTTCACTAGCCTTAAAATTATTAGGTCAGATTTGAGGTCATCTATGAAGGAGGATCTGATGGAGGCAATTCTATTTCTTAGAACAAATTCATAGACTGCACAAATGTTATTTAGTATGTTTTTGTTGAAAACTGTTTTTTGCCATTTACATAGTTTATTACATAGTGTTATATATATGTATACAGTACAGACCAAAAGTTTGGACACACCTTCTCATTCAAAGATTTTTCCGTATTTTCATGACTATGAAAATTGTAGAATCACACTGAAGGCATCAAAACTATGAATTAACACATGTGGAATTATACATTACACTTTACAAAAAAGTGTGAAACAACTGAAAATATGTCTTATATTCTAGGTTCTTCAAAGTAGCCACCTTTTGTTTTGATTACTGCTTTGCACGCAGAAAAGGTGAACAGATGGACTCTACATGCCTGGTTCCTACCGTGAAGCATGGAGGAGGTGGTGTGATGGTGTGGGGGTGCTTTGCTGGTGACACTGTTGGGGATTTATTCAAAATTGAAGGCATACTGAATCAGCATGGCTACCACAGTATCTTGCAGCAGCATGCTATTTCATCCGGTTTGCATTTAGTTGGACCATCATTTATTTTTCAACAGGACAATGACCCCAAACACACCTCCAGACTGTGTAAGGGCTATTTGACCAAGAAGGAGAGTGTTGGGGTGCTATGCCAGATGACCTGGCCTCCACAGTCACCAGACCTGAACCCAATCGAGATGGTTTAGGGTGAGCTGGACCGCTCACCGCTTCAATTTTGAATAAATCCCCAACAGTGTCACCAGCAAAGCACCATCACACCTCCTCCTCCATGCTTCACGGTGGGAACCAGGTATGTAGAGTCCATCCGTTCACCTTTTCTGCGTGCAAAGCAGTAATCAAAGCAAAAGGTGGCTACTTTGAAGAACCTAGAATATAAGACATATTTTCAATTGTTTCACACTTTTTTGTAAAGTGTAATGTATAATTCCACATGTGTTAATTCATAGTTTTGATGTCTTCAGTGTGATTCTACAATTTTCATAGTCATGAAAATACAGAAAAATCTTTGAATGAGAAGGTGTGTCCAAACTTTTGGTCTGTACTGTATGTATTTTCATGACTATGAAAATTGTACATTCACACTGACAGCATCAAATTTATGAATTAACACATGTGGAATTATTATATACTTAACAAAAAAGTGTGAAACAACTGAAAATATGTCTTATATTCTAGGTTCTTCAAAGTAGCCATTCTCTTGATGAGATTCAAGAGGTAGTCACCGGAAATGGTCTTCCAACAATCTTGAAGGAGTTCCCAGAGATGCTTAGCACTTGTTGGCCCTTTTGCCTTCACTCTGCGGTCCAGCTCACCCCAAACTATCTCGATTGGGTTCAGGTCTGGTGACTGTGGAGGCCAGGTCATCTGGCGTAGCACCCCATCACACTCCTTCTTGGTCAAATAGCCCTTACACAGCCTGGAGGTGTGTTTGGGGTCATTGTCCTGTTGAAAAATAAATGATGGTCCAACTAAACGCAAACCGGATGGAATAGCATGCTGCTGCAAGATGCTGTGGTAGCCATGCTGGTTCAGTATGCCTTCAATTTTGAATAAATCCCCAACAGTGCCACCAGCAAAGCACTCCCACATCATCACACCTCCTCCTCCATGCTTCACAGTGAGAACCAGGCATGTAGAGTCCATCCGCTCACCTTTTCTGCGTGACAAAGACACGGTGGTTGGAAGCTCATCAAGAGAATGCCAAGAGTCTGCAAAGCAGTAAGTAAAGCAAAAGGTGGCTACTTTGAAGAACCTACAGTCATGGCCAAAAGTTTTGAGAATGACACAAATATTATATTTTCACATGATCTGCTGCCCTCTGGTTTTTATGTGTGTGTTTGACAGATGTTTTTATCACAGACAGAAATATAATAATTGCAAACATATGAGTAACAAAAGCTTATATTGACAGTTAGAATGAGTTAATGCAGCAAGTCAATATTAACAGTGTTGACCCTTCTTCTTCAGGACCTCTGCAATTCTCCCTGGCATGCTCTCAATCAACTTCTGGAGCAAATCCTGACTGATAGCAGTCCATTCTTGCACAATCAATGCTTTCATTTTGTCAGAATTTTTAGGTTTTTGTTTGTCCACCCGTCTCTTGATGATTGACCACAAGTTCTCAATGAGATTAAGATCTGAGGAGTTTCCAGGCCATGGACCCAAAATCTCTATGTTTTGTTCCCTGAGCCATTTCGTTATCACGTTTGCTTTATGGCAAGGTGAAGCTCCATCATGCTGGAAAAGGCATTGTTGATCGCCAAACTGCTCTTGGAGGGTTGGGAGAAGTTGCTCTTGGAGGACATTCTGATACCATTCTTTATTCATGGCTGTGTTTTTAGGCAAGACTGTGAGAGAGCCGATTCCCTTGGCTGAGAAGCAACCCACACATGAATGGTTTCATGATGCTTAACAGTTGGCATGAGACAAGACTGGTGGTAGCGCTCACCTTGTCTTCTCCGAATGAGGCATTTTCCTGATGTCCCAAACAATCGAAAAGGGGATTCATCAGAGAAAATAACTTTACCCTAGTCCTCAGCAGTCCACTGCCTGTACCTTTTGCAGAATATCAGTCTGTCCATTATGTTTTTTCTAGAGAGAAGTGGCTTCTTTGCTGCCCTCGAGACCAGGCCTTGCTCCAAGAGTCTCCGCCTCACAGTGCGTGCAGATGCACTCACACCTGCCTGCTGCCATTCCTGAGCAAGCTCTGCACTGCTGGTAGCCCGATCCCGCAGCTGAAACACTTTTAAGAGACGGTCCTGGTGCTTGCTGGTCTTTCTTGGGCGCCCTGGAGCCTTTTTGGCAACAATGGAACCTCTCTCCTTGAAGTTCTTGATGATGCGATAGATTGTTGACTGAGGTGCAATCTTTCTAGCTGTGATACTCTTCCCTGTTAGGCCATTTTTGTGCATTGCAATGATGACTGCACGTGTTTCTTTAGAGATAACCATGGTTAACAGAAGAGAAACAATGATGCCAAGCACCAGCCTCCTTTTAGAGTGTCCAGTGGTGTCATTCTTACTTAATCATGACAGATTGATCTCCAGCCATGTCCTCATCAACACCCACACCTGTGTTAATGGAGCAATCACTGAAAAGAGGTTAGCTGGTCCTTTTAAGGCAGGGCTGCAATGATGTTGAAATGTGTTTTGGGGGATAAAGTTCATTTTCTAGCCAAATATTGACTCTGCAAGTAATTGCTGTTAAGCTGATCACTCTTTATAACATTCTGGAGAATATGCAAATTGCCATTAGAAAAAGTGAAGCAGTAGACTTTGTAAAAATTAATATTTGTGTCATTCTCAAAACTTTTGGCCATGACTGTATATATAGAATAAAAAAATGCTGCAAAGGACATTGAAAGGGTCAGAAAAGACGCACAGGGAAAACCCTGCTGGCATTTTCTTGAAGTGTTTTTGAAGCAGAAGACAATGTGGGAAGACCGGCGTCTCAAGACCCCATGCACTCATAGCCGCAACCAACCAAGATGTTCACAGCTGACTGATAGAAAATACCACAAGCTAAGCAATATGTCTACATCTTGGATATGAAAGTGTAAGTAATGTTTGTTTATTGCATCCAGTGGTCATTTAAAAAATATTTATACAAAATGTGAATTAGAAGAGATGTCTGATGGAGGGAAAGTCGATGGTCCATGACGGTGATCATACAGCGGACTGCATCTGCTACATTCGCAATGTCAGTAGTGCGTCAATGACTGGTCCTGAATCTAAGAGAAAGACAGAGGCAGTCAATTGTAGGTTTTCTATTCCCCTTTGATATCTCGTTTTTTATTAATGGTACAGAAAAAAAGCACACTTCATACATTAACATGATAGGACTAATATTTTTTGGAATAAATGAGGCCATACACATGCAGTGGTTGGCAGAAGACTGTTACTTTTCCCAAATCCACCACAGACAGGCAGCCCAGGTAGTTCGGAGAACTTTAAAAGCAATCTGTCAGTAGCTGTTTGTTATGTAATTTGACAGCAGCATTAGGTGGGGGCAGAGACCCTGATTCCAGCGATGTATCACTTACTTTTCTGGATGCAGCAGTTGTGATAGAATCACATTTTTGTCTGTGCTGTAGATTTAGCAGAGCTCAGAATGTTGAGCCTTGTATAACCCCATTCACACCCCTGATTGGTAGTTTCTGAGTACAGTGTACACTGACAGATCAGCTGCTAATCAGTGCTGTGGGTGTGATTGGACTAGGAGGCACAGAACAACTTGATAATCTGCTGATAAAACACACCAAAATACAGACTAGTAAATGACAAATCACTGGAATCAGGATCTATTTCCCTACATATGATGCTCTCAGATTACATGGCAAAAATCTGTTGACAGATTCCCGTTAATGAGTCCTGCTGTTTTTTTCCCTAGAATAAATGGCATCTTTGCTCATGTTGAGTTTTGAAACCAAGTCCAATTCACTTCATCTTAGGCCTCTTTGACACATCAGTGTCTCCGGTAAGTGTGGTGAGTTTTCTCACGTGCCGGAGACACTGACACACGTAGACCCATTAAAATGAATGGGTCTATGCACATGTCAGCGTGTTTTCACAGACTGCGTGTCCGTGTGCAAAATACAATGACATGTCCGTTTTTCTCCGGCAGCACTGTCCCAAAACGTCCCACACACGTGCACACGGAGAACTGTTCACACTGTCCTCCGTGCGCACGGACGGGCGCAGGAGAAGAAGCGCTACAGTAAGCTGCTGTTCCCCTGCCTGTGGTGCTGAAGCTCCCTGCTCTGCCATGAATATGGGGCCCCCAGCCTAAAAACAGCAGCCTGCAGCTGTATAGTTTTGCCGGGTTTGTTCAAAAACTAAGGGGGACCCCACGTTGGGTTTTCTTTCATTCATTCTCCCTGCTGCTGGCCGAGCAGGGAGAATAATGACAGGGAGCTTCAGTACCAGCTGCAGGGGACAGGCTTACTGTAGTGCTTCTTCCCCTGCACCCGTCCATGTGGTCCCGATGCGGCACACGTGTGCCACACGGATATACCACGTAATTACACGGACACACGTGTTTACCGGTACCGGAAATATCTGGACGTGTGAAACTGGCCTTAGGGTGCAATACCAGACACAGAGTCCACTGACAAGGGTGGCTCAGTCCTGAGAAAATAGAGCAACTCTTTTTCCTAATCATGGGCAAACCCTGAGTGTGTTTCTTACATGCGTTTTTATCATGTTTTTTTTACTCTGCAATTTTTGTTTCTTGTTGGTGTGTCATGTTTTAAATTCAGCTGCTTAGCTCTTGATACTTCCTTGTATGTGGCTGCGGCAAGCCTTTATTGCTACAGTCATGTGCAGATTACACGCGGAAACGTACTAAAAAGGCAGATATGTTTTCACATGTGAATTTTCCGGATCTGGTGCAATTCTATGGGGAAACTCTGCACATAAAACTCAGCATATCTGCAAGTGAAACTGACATTTTGCAGGTTTCAAAATGGCTCCGCTGGTCGCATTACGCTGTGTAAAAAAAAAAAAAAAAGCACAGTTGACATGAAATATGTATACATTTTATCCACTTTTCTGGAATTTTAGGACACTGGGAATACTGCACAGAGAAAATATGCAGTGTCAAAAACTAATTGTGGAAACTTAATCTAAGGGCTCGTTCACATGATCGTATTTTCGGTCTGAGTGCCATCCGTGAAATAAAAGGACAGCACACAGCACTCGGGCCAGTATTATTATTGGGGCAGTGCAGATAAACAATTTTTTTCACTGGCCGATTCAGACCAAATTACAGGAGTGTCCGGCAGCAGTTCTGCATCCTTCTACCTAGTACGTACGGATAATTATAAATCCTGATATTGGGGATTTTAATTGTCGCTTGAAACCTCTATTGTCACACGGAGAAGACACTCTGACCAGGCATTGTCCTAGGTTTTACCTCTGTAGTCACCATAACATTTATTATTCATGCTTCAATTCCAGGTGTACGTTCACAGGTAAAAGGTATCGGTGACTTGTATACTTACCCTTACTACTATAAGAAGCGGAGGCAGACACTGTTAGCTTACTGTGCTCTCAGAATTCTGAATGACCCATTCGATTGCATCCCACCCCTAGGAGGACACAGAAAAAAGGTTAGTATACAGATGAAATCGCAGTAAGGGCATCCATAAAAAGCATTCAGGATTTTCAAGATCTACAGAGTGATCAGGAAGCACAGCTGTGTTTGCAATATAGTCCCATTCTAGTGGTTATCCTGGAATAGGAAGATATGACTGCTTTCTACTAAAAAAAAACAGTGCCACTCCAGTCTACAGGTTGTGTGTAGTATTGCAGCTCAGCCCTATATACAGGGAACCTGTTACCTGATTCAAGCTGCAGAAATCACGGACAATATAAATCAGATCCTGGCTGCATGATTACAGCCTGGTATATTTTTATCTGAAACCAAAATATACTTTAACCCCTTAACGACCAAGCCATTTTGTAGGTTAAAGACCAGGCCAATTTTTACAATTCTGACCACTGTCACTTTATGTGCTTAGAACTCTGGAACGCTTCAACGGATCTTGGTGATTCTGAGACTGTTTTCTCGTGACATATTGTACTTCATGATAGTGGTAAAATTTCTTCAATATAACTTGCGTTTATTTATGAAAAAAACGGAAATATGGCAAAATTTTGAAAATTTTGCAATTTTCAAACTTTTAATTTTTATGCCATTAAATCAGAGAGATATGTCACAAAAAATAGTTAATAAATAACATTTCCCACATGTCTACTTTACATCAGCACAATTTTGGAACCAAAATTTTTTTTGTGAGGAAGTTAGAAGTGTTAAAAGTTGACCAGCAATTTCTCATTTTTCCAACAAAATTTACAAAACCATTTTTTTAGGGACCACCTCACATTTGAAGTGAATTTGAGGGGTCAATATGACAGATAATACGCAAAAGTGACACCATTCTAAAAACTGCACCCCTCAACGTGTTCAAAGCCACATTCAAGAAGTTTATTAACCCTTTAGGTACTTCACAAGAATTGAAGCAATGTGGAAGGAAAAAATGAACATTTAACTTTTTTTCCCAAAATTTTTCTTTCGACACAATTTTTTTAAATTTTGTCAAGGGTATCAGTAGAAAATGAACCACAATATTTGTTGTACAATTTCTCCTGAGTACACCGATACCTCATGTGTGGGGGTAAACCACTATTTGGGCGCATGGCAGAGCTCGGAAGGGAAGCAGCGCCATTTGACTTTTTTGGCTGGAATTGAGATTGGATGCCATGTCGCATTTGGAGAGTCCCTGTGTGCCTAAACAGTGGAAACCCCCCACAAGTGACCCCATTTTGGAAACTAGACCCCCCAAGGAACTTATCTAAATATGTTGTGAGAGCTTTGAACCCCCAAGGGCTTCACAGAAGGTTACAACGTAGAGCCGTAAAATTAAAAAATCATATTTTTTCCACAAAAATGATCTTTTCATCCCAATTTTTATTTTCCAAGGCATAAAAGGACCCCAAAAGTTATTGTGCAATTAGTCCTGAGTACGCTGATACCCCATATGTGGGGGTAAACCACTATTTGGGCGCATGGCAGAGCTCGGAAGGGAAGTAGCGCCATTTGACTTTTTGGCTGGAATTGAGATAGGACGCCATGTCGCATTTGGAGAGTCCCTGTGTGCCTAAACAGTGGAAACCCCCCACAAGTGACCCCATTTTGGAAACTAGACCCCCCAAGGAACTTATCTAAATGTGTTGTGAGAGCTTTGAACCCCCAAGGGCTTCACAGAAGATTATAATGTAGAGCCGTAAAATTAAAAAATCATATTTTTTTTCACAAAAATGATCTTTTCATCCCAATTTTTATTTTCCAAAGGATAAAAGGACCCCAAAAGTTATTGTGCAATTAGTCCTGAGTACGCTGATACCCCATATGTGGGGGTAAACCACTATTTGGGCGCATGGCAGAGCTCGGAAGGGAAGCAGCGCCATTTGACTTTTTTGGCTGGAATTGAGATAGGACGCCATGTCGCATTTGGAGAGTCCCTGTGTGCCTAAACAGTGGAAACCCCCCACAAGTGACCCCATTTTGGAAACTAGACCCCCCAAGGAACTTATCTAAATGTGTTGTGAGAGCTTTGAACCCCCAAGGGCTTCACAGAAGATTATAATGTAGAGCCGTAAAATTAAAAAATCATATTTTTTTTCACAAAAATGATCTTTTCATCCCAATTTTTATTTTCCAAAGGATAAAAGGACCCCAAAAGTTATTGTGCAATTAGTCCTGAGTACGCTGATACCCCATATGTGGGGCTAAACCACTATTTGGGCGCATGGCAGAGCTCGGAAGGGAAGCAGCGCCATTTGACTTTTTTGGCTGGAATTGAGATTGGACGCCATGTCACATTTGGAGAGTCCCAGTGTTTCTAAACAGTGGAAACCAGTGGCGTTCCGTGAATAGAGCAGACTAAGCAGCAGCTATGGGGCCCAGACAGGTGAGGGGGCCCACGACGCCCGCTGTCGTTTGGCAGCTGTGCTGTGCTGACACAGTACTATCTCCTTTAATTAAATATAAGCGACGGCCGGACACTGTAAACCCCCTTGAAGGTCCCCTTTCCTTGTTGTCTCCTGGTCAGTAGTTGGCTTAAGTCTCTGGCTGCATTTGCATAAGAAAGCCAGCCTGCAGCCAGAGACACGTGCATCACAGGAAGCAGAAAACATTCATAAGTTTCACTTAGGGAGAGATACACAAGACGGTGAGTCCTGCTGGCTGGGGTATGGGGTGGATTTTTTTGTTGAATGTGTCCCCTCACTGTGCTGGCACTTTATATTTACAATGGCTAGCCTATGGCTGCACTTTGCACCTTAGGGAGTGAGGGGGTCCTGATTGCAGGCACTGTGGAGGAGGGGGCCCTGCATGCACTGCAGTCACCCTTCTGTACTCCTCACAATGCTTCTCCATTAGAGCTGGTTTCATGTGATTTAACCCCTGTACCACCACCAGGCAGGATGATGCTTCCTAGCTGTAGGTAAGACCTCCAGTCTATGTCCCACCACCAACTTCACTGTCAAGGTGTGCAACAATGCATGTTCATGCAATACTAAAAATGTGCAATGCCCTGGAAATCATGGTGCAGCCAATAAATGTTACTAATTTATTCTGCTCCTTCACCCCAGAGGCATGCACCTGGGAGACAGCAATTACATGGGGCGTGCTGAGCTCATGAGGTGCCTGAGAGTGGAAGTTCTGCAGATGTTATGGAAGATATTGTGTGCGGCATTTCTGTGTCAGCTTACCTGTGATAAAATGTGTCTTGTAGTTTGTACACATGTTGGAACTTTGCATAGCTTACATATTCCAATCATTTCATATACAAAGATATGACATCCGTCTACCTGTCTTATATGATGCCATGAATGATGGGCATTGCTTGTACCTGCTGTCAGATTAGGTACCACACTTCTTACATCGGAGCACACTATGCAGCATGTTCCGTCAGGCTAGGTTCACATTTATACGCCTGCAGACTTAATGCGTTGGACATATACATTAAAACGTATGCCATGCATCAACCTACAAAGTTAAACAAGTACATTTGATACATATCGTACTTCCATCTTTGTCTCTATATGTTTTTTTACTTAAAAAGAATCATTTTTTTTCCATCCAGTTTTACTGGTGTCAACAGTCCCATCCCACTCCATTTTGGCATCAGCTCTGTGAGGAGGTGTCCAGAGGAATAAACTTTTTTTCACCCCACATTAAAAACGCGTACCTTTGGTCAATTATGTTTTTTTCCCACAATACAACGTGATCAGGGCAAAACATAGTCAGAAGAACATTTTTTTTACACTACGTGTTGCCCATTATGGTTTGTGTATGCCTCCATATACGTCTGAATACCATTTTTTTTTTGCAATTCAGACATATTTGTCCAGCAGACTGCACTGTATAAATGTGAGCCAAGCCTAAAGAAGTCCTTTTTGTCCAAGGAGGATAAAGCACATCATAAACACAAGTCCATACTGTGTGTTGCTGCTTTGCAGTGTGTATTTTTGCCATGCTGATTTTACAGGTGAAAGGTATTTACTTTGAGCCTTTTTTTGGTTGTAATGGTGAATGCTTCAGGATTATCAATGACCAAAGGGGCGGCAAATTTTTCAGCCGCCCCGGGCCCCACAAACAGTTGCTACGCCACTGCACACACAAGATGGTGAGCCCGGCTGGGGGTCGATTTTTTTTTGTTAAATGTGTCCCCTCACTGTGCTGGCACTTTACATTTACAATGGCTCTGACTGCACTTTGCACCTTAGGGAGGGGGGCCCGGCTGCACGCACTGTGGAGGGTGTAGGGGGCCCTGCATGCACTGCAGGTGTGTGTGTGTGTGTTGAGTTAAGAGCACCTGTTTTTTTTTTTTGGGGGGGGGGGCCCCATTCAGACTTTTGCTATGGGGCCCCATGATTTCTATGTACGCCCCTGGTGGAAACCCCCCACAAGTGACCCCATTTTGGAAACTAGACCCCCAAGGAACTTATCTAGATGTGTGGTGAGAGCTTTGAACCCCCAAGGGCTTCACAGAAGGTTATAACGTAGAGCCGTAAAATTAAAAAATCATATCTTTTCCACAAAAATGATATTTCCACCCCCAATTTTTATTTTCCAAAGGGTAACAGGACCCCAAAAGTTATTGTGCAATTTGTCCTGAGTACGCTGATACCCCATATGTGGGGGTAAACACTATTTGGGCGCATGGCAGAGCTTGGAAGGGAAGCAGCGCCATTTGACTTTTTGGCTGGAATTGAGATTGGACGCCATGTCGCATTTGGAGAGTCCCTGTGTGCCTAAACAGTGGAAATCCCCCACAAGTGACCCATTTTGGAAACTAGACCCCCAAGGAACTTATCTAGATGTGTGGTGAGAGCTTTGAACCCCAAGGGCTTCACAGAAGGTTATAACGTAGAGCTGTAAAATTAAAAAATCATATCTTTTCCACAAAAATGATCTTTCGACCCCAATTTTTATTTTCCAAAGGGTAACAGGACCCCAAAAGTTATTGTGCAATTTGTCCTGAGTACGCTGATACCCCATATGTGGGGGTAAACCACTATTTGGGCGCATGGCAGAGCTTGGAAGGGAAGCAGCGCCATTTGACTTTTTTGGCTGGAATTGAGATTGGACGCCATGTCGCATTTGGAGAGTCCCTGTGTGCCTAAACAGTGGAAATCCCCCACAAGTGACCCATTTTGGAAACTAGACCCCCAAGGAACTTATCTAGATGTGTGGTGAGAGCTTTGAACCCCCAAGGGCTTCACAGAAGGTTATAACGTAGAGCTGTAAAATTAAAAAATCATATCTTTTCCACAAAATGATCTTTCGACCCCAATTTTTATTTTCCAAAGGGTAACAGGACCCCAAAAGTTATTGTGCAATTTGTCCTGAGTACGCTGATACCCCATATGTGGGGGTAAACCACTATTTTGACGCATGGCAGAGCTCGGAAGGGAAGGAGCGCCTTTTTCAAATGCAGACTTTGATGGAATGGTCTGCGGGTGTCATGTCACGTTTGGAGAGCCCCTGATGTGCCTAAACAGTAGAAACCCCCCACAAGTGACTCCATTTTGGAAACTAGACCCCCCAAGGAACTTATCTAGATGTGTGGTGAGCACTTTGAACCCCCAAGTGCTTCACAGAAGTTTATAACGTAGAGCCGTGAAAATAAAAAAATCATATTTTTTTCCACAAAAATAATCTTTTTGCCCCCAAATTTTTATTTTTAAAGGGTAACAGGAGAAATAGGACCCCAAAAGCTATTGTGCAATTTGTCCTGAGTACGCTGATACTCCATATGTGGGGGGGAACCACTATTTTGACGCATGCAGAGCTCGGAAGGGAAGGAGCACCGTTTTAAATGCAGACTTTGATGGAATGGTCTGCGGGTGTCATGTTGCGCTTGGAGAGCCCCTGATGTGCCTAAACATTAGAAACCCCCCACAAGTGACCCCATTTTGCAAACTAGTCCCCCAAGGAACTTATCTACATGTGTGGTCAGCACTTTGAACCCCAAGGGATTCACAGAAGTTTATAACGTAGAGCCGTGAAAATAAAAAAATCATTTTTTTTCCACAAAAATGACCTTTTTGCCCCCAAATTTTATTTTTATAAGGGTAACAGGAGAAATAGGGCCCCAAAAGTTGAAGTGCATTTTGTCCTGAGTACGCTGATACCTCATAAGTGGGGGGGAACCACTGTGATCGCCTTACTGCGATCTTTGGGAGGCAGAATGAACAAATCCACAAAAGGTGAAGAATTGTTTTTCTTTTTTACGCCGTTCCTCGTGCGGTATTAGTGATTAGGCGACTTTATTCCTCGGGTCGGTGCGATTACAGCGATACCAGATTTACACCCTTTTTTCATGTTTAGCTTCTGTCATACTCTAAAAGACACTTTTTTTGGAATAATTTTTTGTAAGAAATTTTTGCATCGCCGTATTTTGAGAGCTATAATTTTTCCATTTTCGGCCGACAGAGTTATCTGTGGGCTTATTTTTTGCGGGACGAGCTGACGTTTTTATTGGTACCATATTCGGGCACATAACGTTTTTTGATCGCTTCCTATTCCGATTTTTGTGGAAGCAGAATGAACAAAACCAGCAATTCAGGAATTGTTTTTTTTTTTTTTCCTCCGTTCCGCGTGTGGTAAAATTGATAAAGCAGCTTTATTCTTCAGGTCACTACGATTACAGCGATACCTCATTTATATATTTTTTTATGTTTTGGCGTTTTTTACACAATAAAAAATTTTTATAGAAAAAATAATTATTTTTGCATCAGTTTATTCCGCGAGCTATAACTTTTTATTTTTTCGCTGATGATGCTGTATAGCGGTTTGTTTTTTGCGGGACAAGATGACGTTTTCAGCGGTACCATGGTTATTTATATCCCACTTATTTATATCCCACTTTTTGATCGCGTGTTATTGCACTTTTTCCAAGCGGTATGATGATACCGCTTGGAAAAAGTATAATTTACTATATATATTTTTTTTACGGCTTTCACTGAAGGGGTTAACTAGGGATACGCTTTTATAGATGGGATTTTTACGGACGCGGCGATACCAAACATGTGTGTTTTTTTTTGTTTTTGTTTTTTTTATTACATAAAAATGTGTATTTTTTAGGGGATTTTTTTAAAATTATTTTTTAATATTTTTTTTATAATTTTTTTTTAAAAAATGCTTTTTTTAACTTGTCCCTTTATGGGACTTTCACTTTTTTACTTTTTATTGCAGTTACAATGCATTGCAATGCTCCAGCATTGCAATGCATTGTAACTATAGTGAAAGCTGCTGTCACCATGATCACAGCAGCTTTGCGTAGCTAGATGACCCGGAGGTTGTCATGATAACCCCCGGGTCATCAAGGCAGAGATCGGGCCCTGCAAATACATTGCAGGGCGCCGATCTGAGGCAGATGGAGCTCCCGACCCTCTGCCTCCCCCCCTGAGCGCTGCGATCGCGCTTGATCGCAGCAGTCAGGGGGTTAACAGCCAGGGGCGGCGGGGGCCGCCGCTCCTGGCTGTCAGTGCAGGAAGCTTGGCCACTGCAGCGCTGAGCTCCTGCACTGATCGCGCTGGAGAAGCTGAAATTTCAGCATCTCCTGCGCGATCACTGCTGTGTTTGGTCAGTCAGATTGACTGACCAATCACAGCGCTGTGGGTGCGGGGACCGACGGCAAAGGTCCCCGCACCGCTTGCCGTGCCTGTCAGCTGTCTGTGACAGCTGTCGGCACTGAACTACCACTGCGTGTTTACACGCAGTGGTAGTTCAAAGGCTGGACGTGCACAGTCCGTCAAGGTGCCAAAACTGACACCTTGCCATGACGGACTGTGCACGTCAATGGACATTAAGGGGTTAAAGATCATGCGAGGGGACCATAGCCGAGGACAAGACTAGTCCAGCGTCGCCCCTGACCAGCTTTTTCCAGTACTGCTGCAGGGATAGACAGTGACTCCTATTATGAGACCCGTCAATCACTCCAGCTGCGCTAAGAAAAGCTTGTAGGGGTAAAGCCAGACTAGTCTTATCAACGGCTATGGTCCCCTGGCATGATCTTTAAAGGGAACTTGTCACCCCCCCCCCGGGTGTTTTTAAGTAAAAGAGCCACCTTCAGCAGCACTAAGGCAGCAGTCTGTGAAGGTGGCTCTTTTGTTTCTGGTCCCCTGCAACGCTGAAATATACAGTTTTAAAACTAGGTCCCCATACCTTAAATGCGTCCCTGAGGTATGGCCTCTTCCCCTGACTCATCCTCCCCCCAGCCGTCCATCAACCCCCTTCAGCGTCACCGCGCCTCCTCCAGAGTAGTTTTTTCTTTCAGTTCGGTTCTGTGTGGCGCCTGCGCTGTTGTAACAGTCCTCGGGCATGCGCAGTGCGCGCTGCCCAGGAACTGTCAGAAGACTATTGCGCCTGCGTATTTCTCTTTCCCCAGATCCCTCCCCGCAGTGTGTTATCATGTATTCACCCTGCGGGGCTCGCAATCTGGCGCCTGCGCAGTCTACATGTTTAGCTGCGCCTGCCCCCTTCTCCCAGTCCCTCCACTATCTTTTTAAGGCCGGGATCACACATGTGACGAAAACGCCGGCATTCGGGAGTGGAGCGAGCAGCTGCATACAAATACATGCAGCCGCGCACTTCACTCCCGAGTGCCGGCGCCAGAGCTGGGATTTCACATGCGAGCGACGGACGTTTTCGTCGCATGTGTGATCCCGGCCTAATACCCTGTGCGGCGCAGGCTGGGGGCAAGCGCAGTTAAACATGTAGACTGCGCAGGCGCCAGATTGCCACGATGAGCATTTGGTTTTTGATGCTCACCTATTATTTAAATTAGATCACTCGTGGTTTTTCATTGCATTTTTATGTGAGTTTTTTTTTAACATAAGGTTTTATCACGTTTTTGTCTTTTTGGGTTTGTCATGCTTTAAATAAAGCTGCTTTTTTTATACTTCCTGATATTTGGCTTTGACAGAACTTTATTGACATTCTTAGGTGCGGTTTACAGTACATGCATTTTTGATGCATTTCTGTAACAGAAATGCACTAAAAATGAATGTGCGTTTTTTAACTGCAGATTTTCCACATCTAATGTAAGTCAACGCGGAAAAACCACACAGAAAACTCAGCGCTCCATTCCAGCAAGAGAAACTGACAGGCTGAGGATTTGAAACAAGCACCGCAGGTCAGTTTACGCTGAGTAAAATAAAAGCACAGTAGGTGTCACGACTTGTTGGGTGTATCAGGATCAGGGGCCCCTTGCCTAGCTCGCCTTGTTCCCCGGATTACTTCTGATAATTTTTAAAAAAAATTACAATGTCAAATACTTTTGACTCATTTGCTTGATTTGGTTCCCTAATTCTACTTTTAGAACCTGTACACACGGGGCCAGGGGCTCCTTCACAGTCCCCAATGCTAGGGGCGCCCTAGCTATCCCTGCTCCCCGGATTACTTCCGATGGTGAAGACGCCGAGGCCATGTATCTTGCTAAACTCCTGAATCAGCCCTATATTTGCCCTCCTTCACCACAGAGGAGTTATAGTGTATGTATATACACAAACCAGACTAACAAGGGAAGATGTACAGGAATAAATGAAAATGCCAAACATACAAATAAAAACACACAGACAACAGAAAGGAACACAGCGGAGAAAAAGAAGAAACAGTCACAGATCAACACTCCAAAGTCCAAACACCTCTACCAACAACCGACTCCTCCTCTCCACACCAGGCAGTATATGTTAGAACCCTCTTGTTAGATTTTGTTTCAGTTTGCTGGTCACATGACCTTTTTTCCCTATTTAGTCTGGCTCCGCCCTTCTGGCTTTGCTGGACTTCATTGTATTATCTACTCTTAAGCTAGCCGGGTGCTTAGGTGCCCTACTCTGTCAGTTTTGCTTAATCTTAGGATCTCGTAGTAATTTGTTTTCTGTTTAATTTTCCCTGCTACAATTTCTGTTAGGAGGTGTCCACCTTTTCTCCCAGTCCCTAGATCTTGTAGGGATTCCTTCCTCGCAACTATAGGTCTTCGTTCAGACTAGCTGAGGACTTTAGCGGGTCTGGTCGCAGGATCAGGTTCCCCGTTACATCGTAGGGATACAGCTTAGTTCTATTGTAGGGACAGAATTCCCATCTTTCCTTAGTGCTTGTAGCAGTTCATAACAGTAAATCCAGCCAAGAAATAAAAAAAAATAAAAAAATCTCTAAGGAAAGATTTTCTGTTTTCATCATGGTGTCGGTTCGGGATTTGGCTGAACGCCTGCAGGGTCTCTCTCTGGAGGTGGCTGAAATCCAGCAACACGTGAGTAGTTGTTCTGGAGCACATTTCGTGGAGCCAAAGGTACGTTTGCCTGATTTATTTTTTGGTGAACAACAAGATTTTTTTTCTTTTAAAAATGCTTGCTTGTTGTATTTCCGTTTGAGACCCAGATCCTCTGGTGATGAATCACAGCGCATAGGGTTCATAATGTCACTTTTGCGCAAAGAACCTCAGGACTGGGCGTTTTCTCTGCAGCCTGGTGATCCATGCTTTGGATCAGTGGATGGTTTTTTTTCTGCTTTGGGGTTGTTGTATGACGATCCGGATCGTGTTTCATCAGCTGAGACAGAGTTGAGACGTTTGAGACAGGGATCGGGTAATGTGGAAAAATATTGTACTCACTTCCGTAGGTGGTCCACTCAGGTGGGCTGGAACGATTCAGCTTTGAAAAGTTTATTTCTTGCAGCATTAAGTGAAAGGGTTAAAGATTTGCTGATTGCTTATCCTATACCTGGTAACTTGCAAGAGGCTATGCAATTGGCCATACGGGTGGATAGGAGATTGCGTGCAAGGGTTAATGAGAGTAAGTCTGCTTTGTCAGCTCCAGGTTTGGAGAAGGAATGTACTGACATTGCAGAGCCGATGGAAATTGGAGCAATGACACCTCACTCTCGGAAAAAGAACGCAGATTTGCTCAAGGTTTGTGTTTCTACTGTGGTAAATCTGAGCATTTCATTAAGAACTGTGCGCTTCGAATGAATAAAGAGAAAAAAAAAAATGAGGTCAGTTTCGCCCGTATAGCTTGTTTAAACAATAAAGGTGTCTTTCTTTCTGCTACCACTGCTGGTGAGGAGGAATTAATGGAGTTTCGGGTATTTGTGGATTGTGGTTCAACTCTCAATTGATTGATGGGAAATTTTTGGAAAAACTAAAATTAAAACCCAAACTTCTGTCTTCTCCTATTAATGTGGTGTCTGTGGATGGCTCTCCCTTGAAAAATGTTACTCACCATATCTGTGAATTTCCTCTTACTATTAATGGTGTTCATCAAGAGAATTTGGATTTGGTAGTTTTGAATAATTTGCCCTCACCGGTGATTTTGGGGTTACCCTGGTTAAAATTGCACAATCCGGTACTGGATTGGTCTACCAATGAAATTAAGTCATGAAGTCCTAAGTGTTATGACAAGTGTTGTAACGGGCGTATTGCTGCTGTAGTTAAGGGGGAGTTACCTGTACCTATTCAGGATTTTTGGAAAGTTTTTTCTGATAAGGAATCGCAGGTATTGCCTCCTCATAGAGATTATGATTGTGCGATTGAATTTGTCCCTGGAGCAACTCTTCCTAAAAGTCGTTTATTTAATTTGACTATTCCTGAGAGAAAGGCTTTGGAGGAATACATACAGACAAGCTTGGCCGCCGGTCACATTAGGCCTTCCAAATCTCCTGTGGCGGTTGGATTTTTTTTTGTTAAAAATAAGGACGGCGGTTTACGGCCTTGTCTAGACTTTCGTGAGATTAATAAGATTACTGTACGCAATCCTTACCCACTGCCATTGATTCCTGATTTGTTTAATCAGTTAGTGGGGCCAATTGGTTCTCGAAAATTGATCTTCGGGGGCATACAATTTGTTGCGCATGAAGGAGGGGGATGAATGGAAGACTGCGTTTAACACTCCACTGGGTCATTTTGAGAATCTGGTCAAGCCTTTTGGACTTTCCAGTGCTCCGGCATTTTTTCAGAATCTTATTAATGATATCCTTAGACCTTTGATCGGCAGAAGTGTGGTTGTGTATTTGGATGACATTTTGATTTATTCACCGGATTTGGAGTCTCATTGGAGGAGTGTGCGTGAAGTATTACAGTTACTGAGTGATAATTCACTTTTTGCCAAACTAGAAAAATGTGAGTTCGCTGTACAGAGACTTAGTTTTTTGGGCTACATTGTCTCCAGTGAAGGTTTTGAGATGGACCCTGTGAAAGTGCAAGCTGTGCAGGATTGGCCTAGACCTATTGGTGTGAAATCAATACAGAGGTTTTTGGGGTTCGTCAATTATTATAGAAAATTCATAAAAAAAATTTCTGTGATTGCCAAACCACTGACCGATCTCACCAGGAAAGGTGCTGATACGGTTCAGTGGACTACTGAGGCCATTGAGGCTTTTGTGTTGCTAAAGGAGAGGTTCAGCTCTGCTCCCATCCTTACGCAGCCTGATGTGACTAAACCATTTTTGGTTGAGGTTGATGCTTCTTCTGTGGGGGTCGGCGCGGTGTTGTCTCAGGAAAAGACGGATGGAGTACATCCCTGTGCTTTTTTTTCAAAGAAATTTTCTGAGTCTGAACTAAATTATGATATCGGTAATCGGGAATTGTTGGCAATTAAACTCGCATTTGAACACTGGCGTCATTTTTTGGAGGGAGCGGAATTTCCCGTTCAAGTCTTCACCGATCATAAAAATCTGATCTACCTTGATGCTGCCAAACGCTTGAATGCCCGTCAGGCTAGGTGGGCACTGTTTTTCTCACGCTTTAATTTTACAGTTACTTACATCCCAGGTACTAAAAATGTTAAAGCTGATGCTTTGTCTCGCAGCTTTTCTCCTATGGTGGGTACTGAGGAGGAGGAAAACATTTTGCAAGAGGGGGTTGTTATTGCGGTTTTGGACTCCGTGTTGGAAGATGAGATTCTTAAAGCACAGGAGAATGCCCCATCTAACACGCCGCATGGGAGGTTGTTTGTGCCTGGTACCCTGAGGAGAGATTTGTTTGTTGAATGTCATGACTCTCGGTTGGCAGGTCATCTTGGAATCTCTGAGACCAAGAGACTTGTGGGTCGCAGCTTTTGGTGGCCTGGATGGCAGAAGGAAATCATTAAGTGGGTGCGTCAATGCACTGTGTGTGCTAGATCTAAGTCTTCTCATACTCCTGCTGCAGGGTTGCTTTGCCCTCTGGAGGTCCCTAGTGCACTTGGACACATTTGGCTATGGACTTTATTACTGACCTTCCCCCCTCTGAGGGTTTCACTGTCATCTGGGTGGTCGTGGACCGTTTTAGCAAGATGTGTCACTTGGTTCCTTTCATCAAATTGCCCTGCGCTAAGACTCTTGCTAAGGCCTGTGTCAAGGAAATAGTCAGACTACATGGTGTTCCTACTGACATTGTTTCTGATAGGGGACCTCAGTTTGTGGCTCGTTTTTGGCCGCCTTTTGTGACAGGTTGGGAGTTCATTTGTCGTTTTCATCCGGATATCATCCTGAGTCTAATGGCCAGACAGAAAGGAAAAACCAGGATGTTGAGCAGTTCTTGCGTTGTTTTGTGACTGATAATCAAGAGGGGTGGTCTGAGTTTCTGCCACTTGCTGAGTTTGCTCTTAACAATCATACATCCGCTTCTGCTGGTTGTTCGCCTTTTTTTTGTTGTACTGGGAGACATCCGTCTTTTGGGTAATTTTCCAAGTTGGGATCGGCTGTACCTGAAGAGGAGAATTTTTCTGGTGTGTTGCAGAGAGTTTGGACTGATGTGCGTGGTAATCTTCAGGAGGCTAACAAAAGATCCAAAGTGTATTTTGATAGAAAACGACAAGAGGTTTTGTTTGCTATTGGTGACATGGTCTGGTTGTCCTCTAAGAATCTGCGCTTGAGGATTCCGTCTAAGAAATTGGGTCCCAAGTTTGTAGGGCCCTTTAAGGTGCTTCAGGTTATTAACCAATCTGCTGTTAAGTTGGAGCTTCCTACCTCCTGGAAGATTAATCCGGTGTTTCATGTTTCTCTCTTGAAAAAAGCTGAGGTCTCAGATGGAGACCTCTCGGCCACTGTCCCCTGGTGGTGGAAAACGGGCAATATGAGATTTCCCGCATCCTAAATTCTAGACGGTATAGAGGGGGTTTGCAGTACCTCATCGCTTGGAAGGGTTATGGACCCGAGGATAACTCATGGGTGAGGGCGGATGATGTTTCTGCGTCTAGACTTGTCAGAGCGTTTCACAAGAGGTTTCCGGATAAGCCTAAGTCCTAGGGGATCCGGAGGATCCTCTTAGAAGGGAGGGTACTGTTAGAACCCTCTTGTTAGATTTTGTTTCAGTTTGCTGTTCACATGACCTTTTTTCCCTATTTAGTCTGGCTCCGCCCTTCTGGCTTTGCTGGACTTCATTGTATTATCTACTCTTAAGCTAGCCGGGTGCTTATGTGCCCTACTCTGTCAGTTTTGCTTAATCTTAGGATCTCGTAGTAATTTGTTTTCTGTTTAATTTTCCCTGCTACAATTTCTGTTAGGAGGTGTCCACCTTTTCTCCCAGTCCCTAGATCTTGTAGGGATTCCTTCCTCGCAACTATAGGTCTTCGTTCAGACTAGCTGAGGACTTTAGCGGGTCTGGTCGCAGGATCAGGTTCCCCGTTACATCGTAGGGATACAGCTTAGTTCTATTGTAGGGACAGAATTCCCATCTTTCCTTAGTGCTTGTAGCAGTTCATAACAGTATAAAACTAAGGGCTCATACACACTTGCGATGAAATCGGACAAATTCAATCCGATAAAAAATTGGATTGAATTCGTATCAATGTTAATCTATGATGGTGTGTTCAACTGCGATTTGTTTTTCCAGCCCGGATCGGATCACGATCGGACTGGAAAAAAATCGCAGCATGCTGTGATTGTCAGCAAAAATCATATCGCATCCTGCAATAGAATTCAATGGGTGCGATAAAAAAATCGCACAGCACTTGCACAACAATCGTACCATGCGAGTACTGTGCGCTTTTTATGCTGACCTCAGCAATGAAGGAGATGGAGAAATTCATTTCTCCACCTCTTTCGCAGCTGTGCTTCGATCCTCTCTGTGCGATTTTTACGCTGACATCGGCAATGAAGGAGATGGATAAATTCATTTTTCCACCTCTTTCGCAGCTGTGCTCCGATCCTTTTTGTGCGAGAAGCTCGGAGCACAGTAGCAGGACACTCGGCTCCTGCTCGCAGCAGAGCAGGACCCGAGGGTCATTAGCATATCGCATCTGATACTCTCGCATCAGATGCCATACGCTAGTGTGACCCCAGCCTAATCCAGATTGCCAGATGCGAGTATATATTGGAAAGTGGAGTTGCCAATACTGAACAGCTGAGATAATCCAAGCAAGAAAGCTTCAGAGACTCTTAGCTGAACAGTTTAGGAGAAGTGCTTCTAATCAGTGCAGGAGTATGTGACATCAGACAATGTAGTCTTCTGCTCCCTCTCTGTCGTGGTAAACCTGTGATACATACACTTGCGGTAATTAGAACGGCTTCACCATCCTATTAACAGTTCTGCCTTTGTTTGCTCTGGTGCTGCGAGGGTTAAACTGCTTATTTGGATTCCTGGAGTTCTGTCTTGGGTTGTATCAGCTGTTCTGAGTTTTTTTTCCCCACAGGTATAAGAACCCTTCTCCTTCTTTCTGACCTTGTCATTGATAGTATACCACTACCTGGTTTGCAGTTGAAGGAGTGAGTTCAGTGTTTGGAGTTGTTGGTTGGAGAGTTTTTCAGGAGATTGCTGAGTGCAGTTGGTTTGCATGTGTATCCTTATCCTCTCCCATTCAGTTTCTTCCTTCCTACTCTTCCCCTGTTTCTCACTCTGTTATTTTGTGAGTGTATTTGTATGATTGTAGTTTTCTTTTATCCCTGTCTGCTTACCCATGTTTATCCCTGTCTGTTTACCCATGTTTATTTGGTTAGTGTTTGCAAATACACTTCGGTCTCACACCTCCCTGGGTGGGGGAAGGGTAAGATATGGGCATAGCAAGTTAAGACTCCCCGGCATCACCACCATCTGGAGTAATCCGGGGGAAAGAAACTGTTATGTTACGGTAGCTGAGGAGTGCAGGTAAAAAAGGAAATACACCAGAGCAGTTGGAATCTATGAGATTGCAGTACCCTGACTAACCACCACAACTAGAGGCAGCCGTGGAGCGTTCCTACGATGGTCCTAGACGCCTCGTCACAGCCTGAGAAACTAACTACACCTAAAGATAGAAATAGGAAAGCTATCTGCCCCGGAGCAGAACCCCAAAGATAATAGAAAGCCCCCAAACATGTAATGGCGGTTAGACAAGAGGAAATACTGACACAGAAAGAAAATAGTATGAGCAAACGCTGGGGCCCAAACTATCTAAATAGAAAAGGATAGGAAGGGTACTTACTGCAATCCAGAAAACCTGAAAAACATCAACTCTACTAATTTCAAAATCACCTGAGATCACACGACCTCTACCACCTAAATTAGTTCTCTGGTGTAACAAAAACAGCAGCACTGAAAAAACTGGAAAAAGCAAAAGTACAAAACACAGTGGCTGGACTAAACTGAGAGGGCAAAAGCCCCCGGAGGGGACCCAGAAGGCCCCCACAGAAGTGCAGGACAAAATGCAAAAATATAGCAAAAACACAAAATAAGAAATTGTCTTATCTGATAGCAGGAGATGCAGACACGACACAGCAGGCTACAAGGGAAACTGGAAAGAAGGATTCAGACCAGAACAATTGATCACCGGCAACCTGATGGGAAAATGATTCCCTTAAATAAGACCAATCAGTAACACCTGATTCCCAATCCTCACTAGTACCGCCTGTAACCACCAGAGGGAGCCTCTGCTCAGAACTCATCTCAAACCCATTCACAACAGTACCCCCCCCTTGAGGAGGGGTCACCGAACCCTCATTTGAGCAACCAGGTCGGTCAGGATGAGTTCTATGATACGCACGGATAAGTCTCCTAGCATGGATGTCCGAAGCAAACACCCAAGAATTATCTTCCTGACCATAACCTCTCCATTTAACCAAATACTGGAGTCTTCGTCTAGAAAAACGAGAATCCAATATTTTCTCAACCACATACTCCAGATTGCCCTCAACCAAAACAGGGTCAGGAGGCACAGCAGCAGGAACCACTGGCTCAACAAACCTCTTCAACAAGGACTTGTGGAACACGTTATGGATCTTAAATGTCCCTGGAAGAAGCAAACGAAAAGAAACAGGATTAATAATCTCCATGATCTTATAAGGTCCAATGAACCTAGGCTTAAATTTAGGAGATGCTACTCTCATAGGAATATTCTTTGAGGACAACCAGACCAAGTCCCCCACTTTAAACCGAGGACCATCAGTCCTATGCCGGTTAGCAAACCGCTGGGCCTTCTCCTGAGAGAGGGACAACCTCTCCACTACCTGGTCCCAAATCTGCTGCATACGCTCAACAACAGAGTCAACACCTGGACAGACAGAAGCCTCCGTCTGTCCTGAAGAAAATCGAGGGTGAAACCCAGAATTACAGAAAAACGGAGACATCAAAGTGGCAGAGCTAGCCCTATTATTAAGAGCAAACTCAGCCAAAGGCAAAAAAGAGACCCAGTCATCCTGATCAGCAGACACAAAGCATCTTAGATAAGTCTCCAATGTCTGGTTTGTTCTCTCAGTTTGACCATTGGTCTGAGGATGAAATGCCGAGGAGAAAGACAATTGAACACCCAGTTTAGAACAAAAAGTCCTCCAAAATCTGGAAACAAACTGGACTCCTCTGTCAGACACAATGTTCTCAGGAATGCCGTGTAAACGAACCACGTGCTGAAGGAACAACGGCACCAATTCAGAGGAGGAAGGCAACTTAGGTAATGGCACAAGATGTATCATTTGGAAAACCTATCACAAATTACCCAGATGGTGGTCATTCTCTGAGAAACAGGAAGATCGGAAATGAAATCCATAGAGATATGGGTCCATGGTCTCTTGGGCACAGGCAATGGCATCAACAAACCACTAGAGCGAGAGCAAGGCTTGGAGCGAGAGCAAGTCCCGCAGGACTGCACAAATTCCCTGACATCGCGAGACAAGGTAGGCCACCAAAAGGACCGACTAACCAAGTCTCTGGTACCAAAAATTCCGGGATGCCCAGCCAATGCGGAACAATGAATCTCAGACATCACACTCTTTTTCCATTGGTCCGGGACAAACAATTTTCCAACAGGGCAGCGCTCGGGCCTATCCTCCTGACACCCCTCCAGAGCAAGTCTCAAATTGGGCGAGATGGCGGAAAGAACTACACCCTCCTTCAAAATAACAGAGGGATCAGATAGCTCAGGAGAGTCCGCAAGGAAACTCCTCGAGAGGGCATCCGCCTTAACATTCTTAGTGCCAGGAAGAAAGGAAACCACAAAATTAAAACGTGTGAAAAACAAGGCCCACCTGGCCTGTCTAGGATTGAGTCGCTTGGCAGATTCCAGATAGACCAGATTCTTATGGTCCGTAAGGACCACCACCTGATGTTTGGCTCCCTCCAACCAATGTCTCCACTCTTCAAAAGCCCACTTCATGGCCAATAACTCCCGATTACCCACGTCATAATTACGTTCAGTAGGAGAAAATTTTCGAGAGAAAAGGCACAAGGGTTACTTTTAGAGGTCTCTGGATCTTTTTGGGACAAAACGGCACCTGCCCCAATTTCAGAGGCATCAACCTCCACCTGAAATGGCAGAGAAACATCAGGCTGCCGTAGAACAGGAGCAGAAGTGAATCTCTGCTTAAGTTCCTGAAACGCAGAGACTGCCTCAGGAGGCCAATTCACCACATCAGAACCCTTTCTGGTCAAATCAGTTAATGGTTTAACAATAACAGAGAAATTACCAATAAATTTACGATAAAAATTGGCAAAACCCAAAAATCTCTGAAGAGCCTTTAATGAAGTAGGTTGGACCCAATCACAGATGGCCTGAACCTTGACCGGGTCCATTTCAATAACAGATGGGGACAAAATGAATCCCAGAAATGAGATCTTCTGTACGCCAAAAAGACACTTTGATCCCTTCACATACAGAGCATTCTCTCTCAAAATCTGGAATACAGTTCGAACATGTTTCACATGAGAGTCCCAGTCATTAGAAAAAAATCAAGATATCATCCAAATAAACAATCAGAAACTTGTCCACAAAATCCCTGAAAATGTCATTCATGAAGGACTGGAAGACGGAAGGAGCATTAGTGAGCCCAAAGGGCATCACAAGGTACTCAAAATGCCCTTCAGGGGTGTTAAATGCCGTCTTCCATTCATCCCCGTGCTTAATGCGAATAAGGTTATACGCCCCCTGAGGTCAAGCTTGGTAAACCAAGTAGCGTTTTTCACCCTGGAAAACAGGTCAGAAATCAAGGGTAACGGGTATTGATATTTCACAGTAATATTGTTCAAGAGACGATAATCAATACACGGCCTTAATGAACCATCTTTTTTGGCCACAAAGAAAAAACCGGCACCTAAGGGTGAAGAGGATGGTCTGATATGACCCTTCTCCAATGATTCCTTGATATAAGACCGCATAGCGTCATGTTCAGGTACAGACAAGTTAAAAAGGCGACCTTTAGGGAATTTACTACCCGGCACTAATTCAATAGCGCAGTCATAGCTCCTATGGGGAGGTAAGGATGCAGATTTACTTTCGCTAAACACATCAGAAAAATCAAACAAAAAGTCAGGAACATCCTCAGCCTGGGGGGAGGCAGAAAAAACAGGAGTGTTGGTATTAACACATTGGCAGCCCCAACTGGTTACAGACACAGATTTCCAATCCAAAACAGGATTATGAGACTGTAACCAAGGGAAACCCAGCACGATAATGTCATGCAGATTATATAGAACCAAAAATTTGCAGCACTCCTGGTGATCAGGTTCAACCCTCATTATCACCTGAGTAGAAAACTGGGGTTTATTCTCAGCCAAAGGGGTAGAATCGATCCCCAGTAGGGGAATAGACTTCTGTAGGGGTATCAAGGGAAATCCACAACGTTTAGCAAAATCATAATCCATCAGGTTAATAGCTGCTCCAGAATCAACGAAAGCCTGAGCAGAAAAAGAGGACAGAGAGCATATCAGAGTGACAGTTAATAAAAACTTAGTCTGAACACTACCCAAGACAACTGAGCGTGCAAAATGTCTTCCCCGCTTAGGGCAGACTGAAATAGCATGAGAGGCATCACCACAGTAGAAACATAACCCATTGCGCTTTCGAAACTCATGACGCTGTGCCCCAGACACCACTCCATCACACTGCATGGGCTCAGCAGCTGGCTCACAAGGCAACACCACTCCACGCATACCTCTCCGCTCACGCAAACGTCTGTCAATTTGAATCGCTAATGACATAGAATCATTGAGACCAGAGGGGACAGGGAATCCCACCATAACATCCTTTACATTATCCGACAGACCCTTCCGGAAAAGGGCCGCCAAAGCGTCGTCATTCCATTTGGTCAGGACTGCCCAACTACGGAATCTCTGACAGTATAACTCAGCGTCATCAAGCCCCTGATTTAATGCCAACAAGGCTTTTTCAGCTTGATCAGTGACATTAGGCTCATCGTACAATAACCCCTAAAGCCTGAAAAAATGCATCAACATCACTCAAAACAGGATCCCCAGGTATCAGGGAAAAAAGCCCAATCCTGAGGATCGCCGCGCAGGAGAGAGATGACAATTTGAACCTGCTGCGCTGCGTTTCCTGAGGACTTAGATTTTAAGGCAAGAAACAATTTACAATTATTTTTGAAATTCTGAAACTTAGCTCGATCCCTAAAAACAAATCTGGCATGGGGATCCTAGGTTCCACAACAGGCAACCTAGCAAGATATGCAGCAATACTCCGAACCTCAGTGGCAAGCTGATCCACACGGCCAGACAACTGTGCAAACTCCATTGGGAGAAAAGATCCTCCCCAGCACCCAGAGATATAGAGGGAAAAAAAAAAATGCAACAAACAGAAAAATATCTCTGACAACTTTTCTTCCTTCAAAATATTTTTTCCCTTCTGTGAGTACCATACAATTTTTATGGCCGGTGATACTGTTATGTTACGGTAGCTGAGGAGTGCAGGTAAAAAAGGAAATACACCAGAGCAGTTGGAATCTATGAGATTGCAGTACCCTGACTAACCACCACAACTAGAGGCAGCCGTGGAGCGTTCCTACGATGGTCCTAGACGCCTCGTCACAGCCTGAGAAACTAACTACACCTAAAGATAGAAATAGGAAAGCTATCTGCCCCGGAGCAGAACCCCAAAGATAATAGAAAGCCCCCAAACATGTAATGGCGGTTAGACAAGAGGAAATACTGACACAGAAAGAAAATAGTATGAGCAAACGCTGGGGCCCAAACTATCTAAATAGAAAAGGATAGGAAGGGTACTTACTGCAATCCCAGAAAACCCTGAAAAACATCAACTCTACTAATTTCAAAATCACCTGAGATCACACGACCTCTACCACCTAAATTAGTTCTCTGGTGTAACAAAAACAGCAGCACTGAAAAAACTGGAAAAAGCAAAAGTACAAAACACAGTGGCTGGACTAAACTGAGAGGGCAAAAGCCCCCGGAGGGGACCCAGAAGGCCCCCACAGAAGTGCAGGACAAAATGCAAAAATATAGCAAAAACACAAAATAAGAAATTGTCTTATCTGATAGCAGGAGATGCAGACACGACACAGCAGGCTACAAGGGAAACTGGAAAGAAGGATTCAGACCAGAACAATTGATCACCGGCAACCCTGATGGGAAAATGATTCCCTTAAATAAGACCAATCAGTAACACCTGATTCCCAATCCTCACTAGTACCGCCTGTAACCACCAGAGGGAGCCTCTGCTCAGAACTCATCTCAAACCCATTCACAACAGAAACAGCCTAGGGCATCCCTAGATTGGATAGGTACCCACAGTCCCTTGTCACTACGTGACAGTAGGTTTGGGTCAAGTTTATGCAGACAGCTGGAAATATCTGGAGGGTTCACAAACTTTCAAAGACCACTGTACATATATGTAGCATGGCATTACAATCATTTACTTAGGAATAGAAACACTGAGCTACATACACAAGCTCTCAATGCCTTGATGCATAGTATATCCTTGAAGTATAGCTACACTTAAATAAAGATCGGTTTCACAATCTATATATTATCACAATCTATATATTAATCCAAATGCTGGGCCAAGCGTATTGGTTTCTAATTCACTTTTTCCGTCAGGTTTATATTGTACCCCATTAAGTATAATAAACATTTCATTTCAGGTAACAATATAAAACTTGTAAACAGTAGGTGGGTAGTCGGTATCTGATTAGTTCTCAGCTCCTTTGCCCTAAGTCAAACAGCATAGAGTCAGCATGTCAGTCAAGCAGGAGAAGGCGGAGCTGGGGGGAGAATAGAGTCGGAGTGACATAGGCTAAAGATCTACTATAGCCATTTGCACATCAATTCAAACACCGATTTACAGTAATGGAGGAACGGACTGGCCAGGTAAGGAATGGACTTGTCTTTGAAAGAACCATATGTGCATGTAAATAGTTTGGAGGCTGAAAATCTACTGAAAGATTCCCTTGCAGTGGAATTGCTAACATATAATAAAGAGGCGTCCAGTGGCACTTTTCTGCTTTCATGAGAAATCTTTCAGCTATCTGCTCTGCCAGCTTTTAGCTGGACCTGAACTTTATTCTTACAGAGCCAATATCCACCTTATCTTATCTTACTCGACATTTGTGGGTAGAATATGGCTAATTATGGACACATCTATATGTCTTAGATTCTACATTTCTTCACACCATGCTTTTTCCATCCTGTTAAAAAACTATTTTTTTACTGCTTTTATCCTGTTGAAATGTACCTTTAATATACACTCACAAACGAGAATAAAATCAAAGCATATTCACATATTCCTCACCGTGCGGTGATTTCATTCCAAGCTTCTCCTCCCAGGTTTCACCCACTCAAGTTGATTTTATGCTCATTTGGGCTATACTAAATTTGCTTGATAAAGTTTACGGTTGAGAGACTCTCTTGTGCTATTTGATGTGTGCTTGGCTTCCTATGAACCTAAGACTGGGACATAAGAGCAAGGTGGGAGGCAGGGATGTTCATTCTGGTGGGAACATAGTCCCCATACAAATCAGACTAAGTTTGGCTGAAACTGCTGATATCAAAGGGTGTGGACAACAGTCTAATGTGTACTGGGGCCTCCCAACTGTCCAGTAGATTATGTTTGGGGACAGAAGAATCCGAAATTTAAGAGGAAAGGTGCCATTAGAGATGTCTAGCAGCATCTCTCTCATAGAGAACACAAGAACCCTCGACAGAGGGAGCGATTCTGTAAGTGAGGAGTCAGGGAAGAAAGCTATCACTTGATCCATGGTTTATCGACAGCTTTTTAAAGTGTATGGGGGGGCTTTATTATTTATACTGACTTTTTTAGTATTTCTTGTGTTCTTCATACCTTTCTTGCATTTGATGAGATGGTGCTGGCCATTAGTCCTTCTAGGTAACTGCTTAAGCTGACTCCTTTTACAGTAATTATGGCTTCTTGTGTGAGAACCGTCCTACAATGAGAAACCACATAGAGAACCAAGTCTAAAATGACACATTATTAAACCAGAATTAATGTATATAAGGGCAAATTTACAGGAGAATCTAAAACAAATCGATTAAAAAAAAATGAAACTTTCTTCCTCAGTTTCCATCAGTGTACAGCAATTAATCAGAGCAGCAATTAATAATATACAAGACCATTTACGGATTCCTATGTTACAGAATTGCAATGTATCCATAAAAATCGGATTCTATACTGTTTCTTCGTATGGAATTCAATTATTTTCTAACACCCATAGACGTGAATCAGTGCCTGCTGCGATTTTTCAAAAACGCTCATCTGCGCTGCCCCATTGAATATTGTTGGTCTGTCCGTTTTTTTCCCAGACAGCAACGAGCCCTAAGATGCACATCTTCATAATGACATTTTTAATGGTAAGAGAGTGAATATTCAGTAAGATTTTGTATAGATGCACCATGTGCCTACAGGTAGCTGCACAAAAGAACTTCACATGAATTCCTTTTTTCAGCAAGTATAGTATTCCATATACAGGTATAAATCTTTCTAATCTATACTGTGCTCCAATTGCTTTCAATTTGTATAATATCTGACAACAGTCAGTGATTGAAGCAAAGTTGAGCTCAAAAGAGAGAAAACTATACAAACATATATATATATAAAGGAGCCGTGTCACTGTTATCAATCTGTCATTTTTTTTAACCTGGTGTAAACATTTCTGTTCTCCTAAATCTGGAATTGTCTTTCATTTGCCTCTGTGCTGCTCCCTGATATATTTTATGGAAAAAATATAAATGTGGTCAATTGGAGGAGTGCTATGGTTATAGAGCACACTGCAGTGGATTAGAGGTAAACAAACCTTTTATTAGACCACTACACGTTTCGGCAGCGGACCGCTACCTTCCTCAGGTGGATTTACTTGGTTTATTTGGTAATTCCACCTAGCGGTCTGCTGCCGAAACGCGTAGTGGTCTAATAAATGGTTTGTTTACCACTAATCCATTGCAGTGTGCTCTATAACCATAGTGCTCCTCCAATTGACCACATTTATATTTTTTTCCATGAAACGTTGATATTCCCCTTGTGGGATTGTGGCTGGAGCAGCTTGGAGCTATAGAGTTCATCTCCAGGCAACAGGACCTGAAGTGACGTCACATCCTGTGAAGTGGCATCACGTGACTGGATCTTGGGCCTACGTGACCAGACCAGGAAGCACAGCACAGGAGCAGTCCCAGAGCTACAGAGCAGGAGTATACAAAGACGTCCACTACCAGAGTTGTGCAAAACCCTTCCAGGTGAGATGCTAATCCCCCCACCTTTCATTGTAACATCCCAATTAAACAACCTGGTGCTTCTCATGCTGCGCTCTTCCATGTTTATTGGCTCCCTGATATATGGCCCCCTCTTCCCTGTACGTAAAACAATTTTTTTTTTTAACTCCAAGTTGGCGTAATCACCAAGAAGACTTCCCTAGAGAAGAGTTAGAGGGGTTGTCCACTACTAGGACAACCCCTTGTTAATCAAAATGTTTGGTAACAATAAAATAATAAAGCCTCGGGGATTGCGAGTGCCAACGATGCCGGCAAGGGAGGTGAGTATAAGCTTTATTATTTTATCAAGGCCAAGCGTGGGGTATGAGAAGAAGTTGTCCAAGTAGTGGATGACTTCTTTGAGGATCATGCCCACTTGCAAAAGAACAGATTTACATACAGTGAAGAAAAGGCCATATTTCAGGGAGACAAAAGAAAAACAAACCTGGGTTCAGGAGAATGGCAGCATTTACAACAGGTAAAAATAATACATATTAATGGCAAGTGAAATGTCCTCTGTAAAGGGACTCTGTCAGCACAGAATGACTGTTCTAACTAAGTACCGTACATCACGGCGGAGCCAATCATTTATACAACTTCCCACCTACTTGTGTTCCATCTATCTCCCCGCCTCTTCTTCTCTGATTGACAGCTCTGGCTTCATAGAGCCAGAGAACGGCAGGGATAGCTGAAACACAAGCAGGTGTGAAGGTGTATATAAATGATAGGCCTCGCCATGAAACACTGAGCGCCAGTACTTGGCTGGAACAGTCATTCTGTGCTGTCACAGTCCCTTCAACAGCTCTCTACAGTTGTATCCATTCCAGACAATCCTCTGTAAACTAGTCAGGCTGATGCATTTAGGCTAATTGCATTTAACTGCACATCAAGTCCATTCACTGAGCCACCTAAGGCCTCATTCAGATGTCAGTGATTTTTATCATGTGTAAAAACACAGACCATCCTTCACCAGTGTTTTGGATCAGAGTTTCATCAGTGTTTGGTCAGATTGTCAGTTTTAACCATTAGGGTTTCATCAGTGATTTTCACGTAACTAAAAAAAGAATAAAAAAACAGTAAATCTTCTCCTACAATGTAAATCACGGACCACATGCAGATTGAACATGCATGGCATCCTTGTACTGTCATTAATTTTCATGAACCCAAAGACTTGTATGGGTAATTTTGATCCGTGACTCAAAAAAATGGACGTCTCCATTATTTTTTTATGAGACACACAGTCAGCAAAAAAACATTGACATGGGAAAAGCTCCATAAATTCTAATGGGTATGTGTTCTATCCATGAAAAACATGCATAGAACACATACATGGTTCACAGACATCTTACAGAGGCCTTAAGTTATTGTTGGAAACTTTTTCTAACACTCTCACAGCCGGTATGATGGTATGCAGTTGTATACCATGTGTTTAACTGTATTATTATGATAGCGACATTTATTCCTGGCACTTTACATGTGAAAAAGGGTATACATAATAAAAACAAGTACAATAATCTTGACCAATCGATTGGTAAAGGAGGAATAGAGGACACTGCCCATGAGGGCTCACAGTCCACAAGTGATGGGTGAGGATACAGTAGGTGAGGGGAGACCTGGTAGTGCAGCGGTTTGGTGGAACGAGGGTTATTGCAGGATGTTCTCTTGTCAGAAGACATAGGTCTTCTGGTTCCTTTTGAATTTTTCTGATATGTTGGGGTAGAACGTAAAAAAAACTAGTATATGATTGTGGGCAGAGTAGATAAGAGGACAGTAGAGAAGGAGATCTTATGAGGATCGGAGGTTACGTGCAGGTAAGTACTGAGTGACTACAGATGTATGGAGGAGACAGATTGTGGATGGCTTTTATGCCATGGTTATGGTTTTGAACTGCAGTCATTGGGCAGTGGGGAGCCAGTGAAGTGATTGACAGAGAAGAGAGGCCAGGGAATATTGGGGGACAGGTGGATTAATCAGCAGCAGAGTTTAGGATAGATTGGAAGGGTGCGAGAGTGTTAGAGGGTAGGCCACAAAGCAGGAGGTTGCAATAGTGGAGGCAGGAGATAATGAGGGCATGCACTAATATTTTTGCAAATTCTCGATTAAGGAATGTGCGGATCCGGGAAATATTTTTGAGTTGGAGCTGGTAGGAACTGAAAAGGGGGGTTTGAGTGAGATGGGGAACAATGATGAATTCTATTTTATCCATGTTAAGTTTTAGAAATCTAGCAAAGAAGGATGAAATAGTGATAAGACACTGTTGGATCCTAGCTAGTAATGAGTTGATTCTGAGTCCAGAGAGGTAGATCTGTATCATCAGCATAGAGATGATACAGAAAGCCGTTGGACTCTATGAGCTGCCCCAGGCCGAACTTGTAGAAGGAAAAGAGCAGGGGTCCTAGAACTGAACCTTGGGGGACACCAACAGATAAGGGGCGAGATGAGGAGGTGTTGTGTGAGTGGGAGACGCTGAGTGTCTGGTCTATTAGGTATAAAGAGAGCCAAGATAGGGACAAGTTTGTGAAGCCAAGAGATGAGAGAATCTGTGGTAAGATGGAATGGTCCACTGTGTTGAAGGCAGAGGACAGGACCTGGAGGAGGTCACAGTAGTGTCTCTTGGATTTGGTGGTTAGAAGGTCATTTGTGACTTTAGTCAGGGTAGTTTCAGTAAAATAATGGGGTCGGAAGCCAGATTGTAAGCGTTCAAAGAGGGAGCAGGAGGAGGGATGGGAGGACAGTTCAAGATGGACGTGCTGTTCCAGTGGTTTTGAGTGATAGGGAAGAAGTGATATGTGGCGATAACTAGACACAGAGGATGGGTCAAGGGAGGGCTTTTTGACGATGGGTGTGATCAAAGCATGTTTGAAGCAAGAAGGGAAGATACCAGTTGTTAGTGATAGGTTGAAGAAATGGGTTAAGGTTGGGATGAAGACTGGTGAGGTTTGGGATGAGGTCGGACGGGATTGTATCTAGTGCACAGGTGCTGAGATGGGATCTAGAGAGTAGAGAGGAAAGTTTATCTTCCGTAATGGCAGAGAAGCTGGTTTTGGATAAGGAGGACTGAGTAGTTATGAAGAGGGAGGGAGAGCTGGGGAGCAGAAAAGAGAATTAAAAGTGCTGAATAGCTGTTTAGGGTTGTGAGACAGGGAGGATATGAGAGATGAGAAGTAGGTTTGCTTTGTTGCACCTAGTGTGGACTTGAAAGTAGTGAGGGATTGTTTGAATGTGATGAAGTGCTTGTTGGAGTGGGATCTTTTCCATCTCCGCTCAGCAATCCTGGAAGCCTGCCTCAGCTCTTCAGTCAGGCTGGTGTGCCAGGGTTGCCTGTTGATTGTGCGAAATTTGGTATGTGTGAGGGGGGTGACCAATTCGAGAGCTTCAGCTGTTGTGGTGTTATATAAAGCAGCAGCAGCATCTGCATTATGTAAGGAACTTATGTATGTAAGAGGGGAAGGGATTCAGAGAGTAAGTGTAAATTAAGGTGTTTGAAATT
The DNA here is from genome assembly GCA_033576555.1 of Oophaga sylvatica. Taxonomy (NCBI): domain Eukaryota; kingdom Metazoa; phylum Chordata; class Amphibia; order Anura; family Dendrobatidae; genus Oophaga; species Oophaga sylvatica. The sequence goes on from JARQOD010000006.1 coordinate 309,769,346, forward strand.
TCTGTGAGGCTGCGCAAGTTTCTGTAGTGGGGATTGTGCACCTGGAGTGGAGAGGGAAGAGAATGTAAGTAGGTTGTGGTCAGACAGAGGAGAGTTGAGTTAGAGAGGATAGATAGAAAACAGAGGAGGGTGAAGATGAGGTCCAGCGTGTGGCCATCTTTGAGAGTGGCTGCGTAAGACTATTAAGCAAGGCCGAAGGAGAATGTAAGAAATAGAAGCTTAGAGACAGTTGAGTGGGTCGTGTCAATGGGGATGTTGAAGTCACGCATGATGATAGTGGGGATGTCAGTGGAAAGGAAATGAAGTAGCCACGTGGTTAAGTGGTCGAAGAAGGTGGTTGCTGGCACTGAGGGGCCGTAAATGACAGCAAGCTGGAGGGGGAGTAGAAGCATACAGAGTGCACACACTCAAAAGAAACTGGAGTAACAAAGGTTGTCAGTATAATTTGGGTGAAGTAGCAGGAGACTGGAGAGACCCAACTCCTCCACCATGCTAGCTACTGGGGCGGAGAGTGTAAGAAAGGTGAAATCCACCATAAGAAAGTGCAACTGGAGAGGTTGTGTCAGAGGGGATGAGCCAGGTTTCGGTGATGCTTAGGAAGTAAAAGAAAGCTTGACATGTTCACATGTCAAGGAAACTGTATAGGAAAGCACAGTTGGGGATGAACTCAAGCAAAATACACATATTTACTCATGTGGTGTCAATTATGCTTAGCTGCTGTGTATTGTTATCAATGTATTCCTTTAGATATAATGTGTTACTCCTTTCAAGACCAGGCACATTTTCCTTTTTTATTCTTTATTGTGTATGCAGTTTTAAAAGCTCTAAAATACATTTTTGTTTAGTTATTCAAATTATTACAGTGAAGGTGTGGTACTATTTTTTACTTTACTTACTCTTCTGAATTTTCTGGATGAGGAGTGTAAACCAACCTTTCATCCACAGATACTAAATTTGTAAGTGAAATCTAAAATGCAAAAATAAAAAACTATTGTTAGATCCATCTTGGATGAAACTCATTTCAATTCTATACATGCTACTCAAAATGTAGTATTTTATGATCTGCATAGTGTTTCCAATCGCTTAAAGGAAATCTGTCAGCAGGTTTTTCTTTCCCAACTAATGGCATCTAAGCAAAGTTTCTGTAAAGTCGTAAAAGAGGCACTGCAATTCCAGCTCTCCACCCGCTGCCAGCCTCTGGTCATTGATTTGACAGGTCACTCTTGTCTGAGTGACCTGCCTCCCCCTTCCGAGATCTCGTGCACATGATGTCATTCCCAGGGGCGCAGCATGCTCACTAATGTCCTGATGACCAGGGAATGACAGTACCTGCATGAGATATTTGTGTGGGGGAGGCAGGCCACCCAGGCCAGAGTGACCTGTCAAGTCAATGACCAAAGGCTGATGGAGAAAAAAGGGGAAAGGCAGGCAAGCTATAAGTGGAGTACCAAGAACGAAGTACTGGTGGCTCATTAGCATAAATATTGTATAAGTGGTTAGTAAAAAATGGGAAATTGCTTTTAGGCAACAAAAGTATGAACTTAATCACCTTTACAGTGACTTTACTTAGATGCACGCTACTTTGGGGTAGAAAAAACCCAAGCTGACAGATTCCTTTTAACTGGTTTATCTTCTAAATCTCTTAGCATAAGTTCAGTTGCTCTGTTTGGAAAACGTCCAAAAGGCGGCAAAAGGAGATTTGGGCGTCTGCACGCTGATGGGGCCATCAAATATAATGATGTAGATGGAGTCACAGTGTGGTCTGTCGGTCATAATTTTTGGTCGTATGCACCAGTTGAGGCAAACACCAAGAAAAAGGCATCTACACCTTGGTGCCAGTCTCCAATCGGCGTATACTATAGGCCCCCCAAAAAAGGAACCACTAAATGTACTGTATACTAAAGCGCTATATGAACATAACCTTAGAGTTATTTTACCAAGCAACTTTCACTAACATTTTGGAAGCCTGATTTAGACACAGCTAGAATTAACCCCCTGCCATCGTTACTTCTGCGTTATCTGTAGTTTTGGAATTTACTAGCAAACTGTACACTGCTCAAAAAAATAAAGGGAACACTCAAATAACACATCCTAGATCTGAATGAATGAAATATTCTCATTGAATACTTTGTTCTGTACAAAGTTGAATGTGCTGACAGCAAAATCATACAAAAATCATCAATGGAAATCAAATTTATTAACCAATGGAGAACTGGATTTGGGGTCACCCACAAAATTAAAGTGGAATTTAATGTCCTTAAAACAAGTCAAAATGATGCTCAGTAGTGTGTGTGGCCTCTACGTGCCTGTATGACCTCCCTGTGCCTGTATGATCTCCTTACAATGCCTGGGCATGCTCCTGATGAGGTGGTGGATGGTCTCCTGAGGGATCTCCTCCCAGACCTGGACTAACGCATCCGCCAACTCCTGAACAGTTTATAGTGCAACGTGACGTTGGTGGATGGAGCGAGACATGATGTCCCAGATGTGCTCAATCGGATTCAGGTCTGAGGAATGGACGGGCCAGTCCATAGCTTCAATGCCTTCATCTTGCAGGAACTGCTGACACACTCCAGCCACATGAGGTATGGCATTGTCCTGCATTAGGAGGAACCCAGGGCCAACCGCACCAGCATATGGTCTCACAAGGGGTCTGAGGATCTCATCTCGGTACCTAATAGTAGTCAGGCTACCTCTGGCGAGCACATGGAGGGCTGTGCGGCCCACGAAAGAAATGCCAAACCGGTTATGCTGAAGGATGTTGCATGCAGCAGATCGCTCTCCATGGCATCTCCAGACTCTGTCACATGTGCTCAGTGTGAACCTGCTTTCATTTGTGAAGAGCACAGGGCGCCAGTGGCGAATTTGCCAATCGTTGTGTTCTGTGGCAAATGCCAAGCTGTTGTGAATGTTTTAGGGGTGAGTTCTGAGCAGGAGCTCCCTCTGGTGGTTGCAGACGGTGCTGGGCCATTCAGTGAGGATTGGCAATCGGGAATCACAGACTGGCTGGAAATAAGGGAGGTTCGCTCCCATCATGGTTGCCAGTGATCAATTGTTCTTGTCTCAACGTTGTTTCCTGGTTCATTTGGAAGCTTGCTGAGTCTTGCCTCTTCTCCTGCTCTCAGGTAAGATATTTTCTGTTTTTTGTTTTTGTGCTTACCATTTGCATATTTCTCTGCATTTCTGTGAGGTTAGCCAGGTTCCCCCCCCCGGGGGGCTTGGGCTCCTCTCAGTTCCTCTGGAGCCACTGTCATTTGTTCATTTGCCTTTTCCAGTTTTTTCAGTGGCTGCGGCTTAGTTTTGTTACACCAGAGAACTAATTTAGGTGGTAGAGGTCATGTGATCTCAGGTGTTTTTGCAATTAGTAGCTTTGGCATTTTTTAGGGTTTTTTGGATTGCAGTGAGTATCCTTCCTATCTTTTTCTGTCTAGGCAGATTGTCTAGGCAGATTGGGCCCCAACGTTTGCTCATACTATTTTCTGTCTGTGTCTGTATTTCCTCTTGTCTAACCACCATTACATGTTTGGGGGCTTCCTATGTTCTTTGGGGATCTGCTCCGGGGCAGATAGCTTTCCTCTTTCTATCTTTAGGTGTAGTTAACCTCTCAGGCTGTGACGAGGCGTCTAGGACCAATATAGGAACGCTCCACGGCTGCCTTCAGTTGTGGTGGTTAGTCAGGGTACTGCAATCCAGTAGATTCCAACCTCTCTGGTGTATTGCCGTTTTTGCCTGCTCTCCTCAGCTACCAAATCATAACACCAAGCGTCCTGCACGGTGTTGGGCTGTGAGCACAACCCCCATTTGTGGACGTTAAGAACTCAGACTATCCTCAAGGAGTCGGTTTCTAACCGTTTGTGCAGACACATGCACATTTGTGGCCTGCTGGAGGTCATTTTTCAGGGTTCCGGCAGTGCTCCTCATGTTCCTCCTTGCACAAAGGCGGAGGTAGCGGTCCTGCTGCTGGGTTGTTGCCCTCCTATGGCCTCCTCCACGTGTCCTGGTGTACTGGCCTGTCTCCTGGTAGCGCCTTCAGCCTCTGGACACTACGCTGACAGACACAGCAAACCTTCTTGCCACAGATCGCATTGATGTGCCATCCTGGATGAGCTGCACTACCTGAGCAACTTGTGTGGTTTGTAGAGTCCGTTTCATGCTACCACAAGTGTGAAAGCACAACCAACTTTTAAAAGTGACCAAAACATCAGCCAGAAAGCATTGGTACTGAGACGTGGTTTGTGGTCCCCACCTGCAGAAACACTCCTTTATTGAGTGTGTCTTGATAATTGCCAATAATTTCCATCTGTTGTCTATTCCATTTGCACAACAGCATGTGAAATTGATTGTCAATCAGTGTTGCTTCCTAAGTGGACAGTTTGATTTCACAGAAGTTTGATTTACTTGGGAGTTATATTCTGTTGTTTAAGTGTTCCCAATATTTTTTTGAGCAGTGTATTAACAAGGTGGTTAGGCTCCTGATGTTATGACATCTCAACATATTCTAATTGTTTTACAAAGATACTGAACTTTTCCAAGAAATGATTATGCATGTGTATTTAATATAGTATCTTAGCATATAAGTGAGTAGGCACACTAGAGCAGAAGTAATAATTCACATTTGGTACAGTAAGATTGATAAAAATCCTACAAAGCTATGTGATATTAAAATAATAATTCAGGGAATCCTACACTTCACCTGACCCTGTGTGAACCTATTCTGCTCTCTGGCTGGTCTTACATAACAGCTCATTACTCTAACAATACTTTTACTATGGTTAATTTGGACCAAAAAAAGAAAAATACCAGTTCGATCACTTCCTACATTCACCTGTGCAAGACAACTTGATAAAAGTAGAAACAAATGTAGTTGTTCAGCTTCATCCAAAAATTAAAATATTTTATTGCCTATCAATTAAAATCCATGGCAAATATATAACGCTTAAGAAAAAAAAATGAAAACCAATACGTTTTGAATGCAACATGCATTCTTAGTTCTGGCATAACAATAATGCTACTACAAAGCCAGTTAAATAACACTTCAGTTCAAAGAAAACACACCCTGGACACACGCGGATAATAAGTAATTAAGTCCAATATGACAGGCATGTCTAATACATTTTTAGTTGGTCTCTACCTTAGGGAAGAGACAGGAATGTTACGTGATAGAGAGGCGTGCTGGATCTTTAATGTGTATATTAGAGTTCCAGTAGGATTTGATTTTAGAAAGGAAATCCTGCGAAATACAGTTTGTACAGTACATTCAGGTTTTATTTTCCCCTTTTTCTATTATACTATTTTATATATATTTTATTCTATTACCAATTGTCATACATGGTACATAGCAGTGGTGGCGAACCTATGGCACGCATGCCAGAGGGAGCACACAGAGCCCTCCCGGTGGGCACGCGTGCCATCTTCTCAAAAATAGTGCCACCATCACTCTCCTCAGCCCGCTCGCCATATCCCTCAACACTAGCGTCACTGCCATTCTCCTCTGCAAGCGCGCCGGCCCATCTCGCCACTCACCGTCCCATCAGTCTGCAAGCGTGCTGAGTAGGGGGATTGCGCCTGGGCTGAGCAGAGTGACGGCGCTATTGCTGTGGAGATGGCACACGTGTAAACAGGTAGGCTTGTGATATATGAAGAAACCAGAATCAACGTTAAAACGAGCAAAGGTGAGTAGTATTTTTTTTTTTTTTTATGCGAGACCATTATACAGTATGGAGCATCATGTGGGGCCATTATACAGTATGGAGCATCACGTGGGGCCATTATACAGTATGGAGCATCACGTGGGGCCATTATACAGTATGGAGCATCATGTGAGGCCATTATACAGTATGGAGCATCATGTGGGGCCATTATACAGTATGGAGCATCATGTGGGGCCATTATACAGTATGGAGCATCATGTGGGGTCATTATACAGTATGGAGCATTATAAGGGGCCATTATACAGTGTGGACCATCATGTTGGGCCACTATACAGCATGGAGCACTATGTGGACACATCATACAGTATGGAGAACTATGTGGCACCATTATACAGTATGGACCACTATGTGGGGCCATTATACAGTATGGAGAACTATGTGGGGCCATTATACAGTATGGAGCACTATGTAGGGCCATTATACAGTATGGAGCACTATGTGGGGCCATTATACAATACGGAGCATCATGTGGGGCCATTAACAGTATTTAGCATCATGTGGGTCCACTATACAGTGTAGAGCATCATGTGGAGTCATTATACTGTAGGGAGCACCACGTAGGGCCATTAAACAAGTATATAGCACCATGTGGGGCCATTATACAGTATGGAGCACTATGTGGGCACATTATACAGTATGGAGCACTACGTGGGCACATTATACAGTATGGAGCACTATGTTGGGCCATTATACAGTATCCTTTATATATTTAAATTAGGACATTGGGCTATATGCTTTTTGCAGCTCATACATAACATATTATACTGTATTAATCCACTATAATTCCAAAAGTTAATACCGTAGTTTAATTTGATAAGGGAAAACTTCCTCAATTGTAGACATTTTTTTTTAACAAATATCAAGATTAGTCCGTGACTTTGTGCTAGCCTTTAACTTTGGCCCTCTGTGTATTTGAGTTTGACATCCCTGGCTTAAAGGGTTATTTTCAACATGATAATGAGCTACAATTGCAAAGAGATTGTAAAAACAAACAGCTTTGCAATTTTCCTTTTGATTCAAAATCCTCTCCATTCTTAAGAACAGACCTCCACTGCAATCGTTGGCTATTATCTTAGGCTTGGCGTGCAGCGCTTACAAGCTCTTTGCTGTTGACTGTAAAGGACTAATGTACGAGTTGTTTTTCTAATCTAAAACCTCAGTATTCAGGTTAAATTGCCGTGTTGGCACTTTGTGATAAATAAGTTGATTTTGGATTGCAGTTTGGGCACTCAGTCTCTAAAACGTTCACCATCACTGGTATATAGTCATGAATGAGGAATGACTCCGACATGCGCAGGTATGCACATGCTGCATATGACTCCTTTTTGTACCACAATTTTAAAATGATGGAATAAAGTTCTATTTTAACTCACGATTTTTCAGGTGGACTTTAAAGATTTCTAGAATTTAATAGAACTATTTTTGTCTGCACTTCTTGATTAATCAATTACATAGCAATAGTTTATGGATGTATAGGATGAAGATAAAAGATCTCCATCATCGTGTGTAATTTCTGCTTAGAGAATTTTGGGATGCTTCCCCTGCCTAGAGATGATATATACGGTAGCTACCATTAGTAGGTTATTCCCATTCTAGATATTAATGGTACGTTCACAGGATGTGCCATTAACGTCTAGTAGATAATAGTAATGAGACCTCTATCTATCTCTAGAACTGGGACTCCTGAGTCCCTTAGTAAGTGCTATTCAGTATAGGCTTTAATTAGGGTTAGATTTTCAAAGACCATCATTGTCCCAAAATATTTTTAACAAAAAGCATTAATATACTTCATGGAGAGATTCTGAGCAAAAAAAAAACTTTAAGGACCCCAATCAGTCTGAAGTGTGTGCTGTGGTAAGAGCACCAAATTAAATTAGGAGTGTACAGCTTAGTGAATTTGCCGCTCTTTAACCGCAGAGTGTTGCTAATCATAAGGCAGCGTACAGTTTCTGTCATAATATACGTGCATGCAGCTGAAATGCAGGCTGGTGGTGCTCCACCTGTAGGTTACAAGGGAGTAGGGATTACCACTTCCGGTAGGCCTGCACTGCAGAAGCCAAAACCGCCACAGGTGGCAGCAACAAACGTCCAAACTGAGTCAGGAATAATCATCACCTAAGTATCAGAGTTCAGCAAGCCCTCTACAGAGCAGAAACACAGGCGCCACCAAGTGGCGGGAGCGTGGTCAGGCAAGCCAAGTCAAAAACCGTACGGAGGCAGCAGGACAAAAGGAATAAGCAATACACGTGGTCAGGAGAAAGCCAGGAGGTCATCAATGGTCAGAAGCAGATAAGAAAAAGATAGAAAGCAGAAGCGAGTCCGAATACAAGCCGAGTCAAAAACCAGAGAATCAAACAGACAAACAGGGATATGCAGGGAACAGGGCAGACAGAGGGGAACCACAGACACGGGACAAGTCAGGGATAACAGCAGGACAAATCAAGGATTACCAGTCAGGTTCACAAGCCGAAGGTAGCAGTATAGCTCACACTGCTAGCAGGATGTGTGAGAGCTAAATAGCCAACCTGAACCCAGAATGAGGCAGAGCAAAGTTAACCCTTGACATGATCCGCCCGGACCAAGGGCAGACAGGACTAAACCCTGGAACGGATCATGACAGTACCCTCTTCTCAAGGGGGGCCACCGGACCCCCAGACTTCCCAGGATAACATGCGTGAAATGCCCGAACCAATCGATCAGCATGTACCGATCGCACCGGGACCCAAGATCGATCCTCAGGACCATAACCCTTCCAATGGACCAAATACTGAAGTGAACTACGGACCCTACGCAAATCCACAATCCGTTCCACTTCAAACTCGGTCTGACCATCCACAGAGACAGGAGGCGGAGGGGATGGAGGCCCTGTGGAAGATGGTACAAATGACTTAAGAAGGGATTTATGAAACACATTGGGGATCCGGAGTGACGGAGGAAGGCGTAACCGAAAGGCAACAGGATTGACCACCTCAATGATCTCGTAAGGACCAATAAATCTGGGACCTAACTTAGCAGAGGGAACCTTTAGACGAATGTTCTTGGTGGAAAACCATACTTTATCTCCCACCAGGAACATAGGTCCTACAGACCGTCGCTTATCTGCAAAAAGTTTATGTTTGCCCTGAGCCTCCCCAATGTTCTTTTGGACCTCCCTCCACACCTCCCCCAATCTTTGTACTGCCGTATCAGCCCCTGGACATCCTGAATCCAGCCTAGAAAATTCGCCAAAATGGGGGTGAAAACCATAGTTACAGAAGAAAGGAGAGTTGCCAGTGGACTGGTTAATCCGATTATTGAATGCAAATTCAGCCACGGGCAATGAAGAACACCAATCATCCTGCTGAGACGTAGCAAGACACCTCAAAATCTGTTCGAGTGACTGATTGGTCCTCTCCGTCTGCCCATTGGTCTCAGGATGGTAAGCAGAGGAGAAGGTTAAGCAAATACCCAGTCTTTTACAAAATGCCCTCCAAAATCTGGACACAAATTGCACCCCCCTATCAGAAACCACACTCAAAGGCACGCCATGCAGCCGTACAACGTGCTCAACAAACAACCTAGATAGTGTCTCAGGATTAGGCAATCCTGCCAGAGGTACAAAATGCGCCTGTTTACTGAATCTGTCAACCACTACCCAGATTACAGTTTTGCCATTAGAAGGAGGGAGATCAGTGATGAAGTCCATGGACAAATGAGTCCAAGGTCTATCTGGAATTGGCAATGGCACCAATTCCCCGGCCGGCCGGTTATGTGAGCTCTTAGCACGGGCACAGGTATCACAAGCAGACACAAACATAGTGATATCAGAGTTCATGGAGGACCACCAAAATAGCCTAGCAATGGCTTTCCGAGTGGCTGAGATCCCTGGGTGTCCACTAAGAGCAGAATCGTGGAATTCCCGGAGAACCCTCAACCTGTATTGAACGGGAACAAAGAGTTTATTATCAGGCAAAGAGGAAGGAGCAAGAGACTGAGCCTTCTGAATTTCCTGTTCCAATTCAGAGGATACCCCCGCAACAACCACCCCGTGCTGAAGAATGGAGGAAGAAGGTTCAGGGGTGATATCGAATCAAAACTGCGAGATAAGGCATCAGCCTTGACATTCTTGGAACCAGGCCGAAAAGTGATTGAAAAATGAAAACGAGAAAAAAAAAGCGACCACCTAGCCTTTCTAGGAGTCAACCGTTTAGCAGATTCAAGATAAGACAAGTTTTTGTGATCCGTGATAACCGTGATCCGATGAACCACCCCCTCCAAAAAATGCCTCCATTCTTCAAAAGCCAATTTTATGGCCAATAACTCCCGGTTACCCACATCATAGTTCCTCTCCGCAGAAGAGAACTTCCTGGAGAAAAAGGAACAGGGTCTTAAATTAGTCAAGGTAACAGGTCCCTGTGACAACACAGCCCCCACTCCCACCTCAGATGCGTCCACCTCTACAATGAACGGTTCAGATGGATCGGGCTGAATCAATACAGGAGCAGACATAAAACATTTCTTTAGTGTAACAAATGCATCAACTGCTAAGGTTGACCAAACTTTGAGATCAGCCCCCTTGCGAGTGAGATCGGTGAGTGGTTTGACCACCTGAGAAAACCCCTTGATGAATTTTCGATAATAATTGGCGAAACACAGAAAACGCTGCAACCCCTTGAGGTCTCTGGGTTGCACCCAATCAACAATGGCCTGTACCTTTCCGGGATCCATCCGAAACCCATTGGCCGAAAGGATGATCCCCAGAAAGGAAAGCTCCTGGACATAACACAAACATTTCTCGGGTTTAGCAAACAGAGAATTACCCCGTAACCTGTGAAGAACAGCACGTAGATGACCAATGTGGGATTCCTTGTCAGGCGAGAAAACAAGGATATCATCCAAGTATACAACCATAAAGCGCCCGATAAAATCAGAGAAAACATCATTCATGAAGTTCTGAAATACAGCGGGCGCGTTCGTGAGACCAAAGGGCATGACCAAATTTTCAAACAGACCTTCAGAGGTGAGAAATGCCGTTTTCCACTCATTTCCTTCCTGAATACGGATAAGGTTATATGCTCCCCTGAGATCAAGCTTGGAAAATCACTTAGCCCCAGACACTTGGTTATAAAGATCAGGAATGAGTGGGAGAGGGTAGGTATTTCTCACCGTAATTTTATTTAGTTCTCGAAATCGAGGCACGGGCGTAAACCACCATCTTTTTCTTAACAAAAAAGAATCCCACGGCCACAGGTGAGACAGAGGGACGGATGTGACCTTTGCGTAGGCTATCAGAGATATAGTTTTTCATAGCAGTACGTTCCGGGCCAGAAAGATTGTACAAACGGGCTTTGGGCAATTTAGAACCAGGAATAAGATTAATGGCACAATCATAAGGACGGTGGGGTGGCAAAACCTCAGCCTCTTTTCCGGAGAACACGTCCCCAAAGTCCTTCAGGTACTCCGGAATACCCTCCGGACTAATGGCAGACACAAAAACAGCAGAAAGACAACCATTGGAACAATTAGGACCCCATTTAACAATATCACGAGATCCCCAGTCAATAACAGGATTATGCCTCTGCAACCAGGGGAACCCCAACACCAGTCCTGCAGGAAGATTATTCATAACATAACATGAAATTCGTTCCTGATGTAAGGAACCCACCTTGAGGAGGAACTCCTCAGAGACAAACTTAATGACATTTTGAGCCAACGGTGTCTTATCAATTGCAACGATATAGATGGGAGTCTCTAGCCTGACTATCCCTAACTTTAACTCGGACACCATACTAGAGTTAATGAAGTTCATGGAAGATCCACAGTCCACAAATGCTGAAGTGGAAGCACTACCACCTCCATAACACAGTTCCACCTCTAACAAAATTTTCTGAAAAGATGAAAATGGTACCTGAGAGTCTGGATGACCTCCTAGATCATCACCCAGACTCGGCAGCTCTTTATTTTGATGGACAAGAGGGGCAGTCCGTCTTCCAATGTCCCGGATCTCCACAATAAAAACATAATTTCTCATCTCATCGCCGTCTCCTCTCTTTCTCCTTGAAATTAATGGTACCAACTTCCATAGTCTCCTTGAATGACACCACCTCAGACTTGGCAGGCAATACGGGAATCTCATGCTGGATAATTCCTCTCTCCCGTAACCTCCGGTCCATACGAATGGCCTGGGTCATGGCCTCTTCCAGGGAACTGGGCGGCATATGAAGGGCCAGCGCATCCTTGAGATGATCCGATAATCCTCTCTCAAACAGGCGTCTTAGAGCAGAGTCATTCCAGCACACCTCAACAGACCACCTCCTGAACTCAGAACAATACTGTTCAGCAGTGAGTTCAGTCTGAGAGAGACCCATGATCATGTCCTCTGCTACCCTGACCCGGTCTGGTTCATCATAAATCAGTACCAAAGCCTCAAAGAATCTGTCCACAGACACACGTTCAGGGGCAGAAGCAGGTAGAGAGAAAGCCCACGACTGAGGTCCCTCCCGCAATAAGGAAATGATTATCCCCACCCGCTGACTCTCATCACCAGAAGATTGGGGGCTAAGTGAAAACAATAGTTTGCAACTCTCCCTGAAAGTACTGAATTTCTCCCTCTCCCCGGAGAAGGTATCTGGGAGCTTTACTGTAGGTTCAGGAGAGTGCAAAGAAACATAGACAGTGTTAGAGTGCTTACAGTCAGTCTGCAACGATATTACTGTGTTAGAAAGCTCCCTCTGTTGCACAAATAGGTCTTGCATAATCAATGCCAAGCTATTCATGTGATCCGCCAAGGTATGGAGCGGATCCATAGCAAACAGAGCAGAGAAAAAAAAAATGCAGAAATCCCTTTATATGTAGGGGTGAGCTATAATGTCATGCAGCTGTAATGCAGGCTGGTGTGTGCTCCACCTGTAGGTTACAGAGGGGAGAAGGGATTACACACTACCAGAGTAGGCCTGCACTGCAGAAGCCAAAACCACCACCAGGTGGCAGCAAAAACGTCCAAGACTGAGTCAGGAATAATCAGTCACCTGAAGTATCAGAGGTCTCAGCAAGCCCTCTACAGAGCAGAAACACAGGCGCCACCAAGTGGCGGAAGCATGGTCAGGCAAGCCAAGTCAAAAACCGTACGGAGGCAGCAGGACAAAAGGAATAAGCAATACACGTGGTCAGGAGAAAGCCAGGAGGTCATCAACGGTCAGAAGCAGATAAGAAAAAGATAGAAAGCAGAAGCGAGTCCGAATACAAGCCGAGTCAAAAACCAGAGAATCAAACAGACAAACAGGGAAATGCAGGGAACAAGGCAGACAGAGGGGAACCACAGACACGGGACAAGTCAGGGATAACAGCAGGACAAATCAAGGGTTACCAGTCAGGTTCACAAGCCGAAGGTAGCAGTATAGCTCACACTGCTAGCAGGATGTGTGAGCGCTAAATAGCCAACCTGAACCCAGAATGAGGCAGAGCAAAGTTAACCCTTGACATGATCCGCCCGGACCAAGGGCAGACAGGACTAAACCCTGGAACGGATCATGACAATATGCTGCTTTTGTGGCATAAATAATTGTGAATTTGTAGAGCGTGCTCTGACCACTTTTCAAAACGTGGACGCAGTTGTAAAATCACCAAAGTCGCAGAATTATTATTTTATGAATTCCATAAAAATGTCACTTTTAATAAAGCAGTTTTACTCCGGAAAACTGGAGGAAATGAATTAGCCACTATAAGTATAGAAGAATGTGATGTGAATGGGATTATATATATAGACAGTGGGCAGCACGGTGACTCAGTGGTTAGCACAAATCCCACCAAGGACAGCATCTGCAAGTAGTTTGTACTCCCTGTGTTTGCGTGAGTTTCCTCCGGGTTCTCTGGTTTCCTCCCACACTCCAAAAACATACTGACAGACAGAATTTAGATTGTGAGCCCCAATGGGGATAGCGATGATAATGTCTGTAAAGTGTTGCGGAATATGATGGCGCTATATAAGTAAGCATAATAAATAATAGATACATGGTACAATATAAAACAATACACACCAGCCAGAGGCAAAAGTTATATTGAAATGCTTGTCTCGTGTCTCCTCGCCCTATGTGATTATTACAGAATATTAGCGAGGTAACATATAAAAATGGCACTCACATTTGTGGAACATAACACCATTTTCTTCTCAGCTGGATCCACTACAGAATGTTCCTTTATATACGTCAAAGTTCTGCTGGTTCCAAGAATCTGCAATGAATGATCAGGTTCCAATTAAAATTTGTCACAAATTTGATAATATAATTTAGCCCATTAAGGCTGTGTTTACAGAAAACACATCCTTCTGCCGTGATTTTTCCCAAATCGTGGCAAAAACATTGCAGTTGTACCATGACTGCAGCAAAAAACTGCAATACAATTGCAACATGTGAATGCATCCCAGTGATGTGTAAACATAAGGTCGGATTCAGACGTGTGTTCTGCGGTCTAAGTAAGACTGCAATGCACAGACTGGTTCTCAACTTTTGGGGGGTATTAGATATCTGACCCAATATTTGTGAGGCCAATATAGCATTTGACTTGGATGGATAATGAAAGAATCTTTTAGTATGTGAAGTGACTTTCTAACTTTAGTCAAATAATTTCTACCAAATTGTACTTACTGCCCTGACAAGACTCGGCAGACGCCACTCAGTGCTAAGAAGACGATAACTGTGTAACCTTCCTTGATTATCCAGATTCCGATCAACCACATCCACACCGACTACACATGGATTCATGGGATTAGGGTACTTCTTCATAGCCGCCTTTATCACTGTGTCCCATGGGTGACTGTAAGTAATAGTATAGAAAATATTAATATCAAAACTATAGCCATCATTTCTTACTATGGAAGAACACAAAATTCTAGTAAATTTTACAGGATGCAAAGAAAAATTACGATACTTACAAGGACAACTGTGAATCAAGAATATCATGCATGGAGGGCTACAACAATAGTACTGACTAGACTAATGCCCATACAGTTTATACAGTGATCATTTCTACTAGAAACAGATCGGTGGTGACCATTCCCTAACCTGACTAACAAACCACAAATGTTAGTCAATGCAATAGCATTTAAAGGTCTTAATGGAAGTGATTACCATACCCTTATCAGTGTGTGTTCACACAGTGTTTCATGCCAGCCAAGACTCCTCAGATGCAGTGCCTGGCACACGGTCTATATGTCCAGGCATAGAGTTGGTGTGAATTGATTAGCAGGACCTGGTGCAATGGTTAGTGAGCTCTGGAAACAGCCTCCTACTTTTTGGCATCTGCAGCTCTTTTTTTGATTAGCAAGTATGGTGTGGCATCATCATTGCCACGTTACGCATATGATACGTTGTATCAACCTGGTTAATTAAAAGAAGAGCGTATGTGAAGGAGGCAATTCTCACGGCTCCCGTTCAGAGGGGACAGATTACTGATGTGGCTAATCTACAGGTCATGTAAATCAATTTGCACGAACTCTACACAGCCATACTGGAAGGTGCTAAAGGGGTTATCAAGGACTAAACAATAGATAACCTACCTGTAAGAAACAGTAGGTCATCAACAGGGGTGTAAGTACAATAGGTGAGGGGAGACCAATGCTATTAAAGACTATGCAATTATTGGGGGCCTCGTTGGAGCTTTTGCATTGGGGCCTATGAGCGTTAAGTTATACCCCTGGTCATCAATATATAGTTGTGTGAAAAAGTGTTTGCCCCTTCCTGATTTCCTATTCTTTTGTATATTTGTCACACTTAAAGGGAATCTGTCACCTATTTTTTGGTATATAAGCTGCAGCCACCACCTGATCAGGGGCTTGTCTACAGCATTCTGTAATGCTGTAGATAAGCCCCCGATGTCACCTGAAAGATAAAAAAAACGAGTTATATTATACTCACCGGGAGGGTGGTCCGGTCCGATGGGTGTCGCAGGTCCGGGTCCGGCGCCTCCCATCTTCTAGCGATGACTTCCTGCTTGTTTCTGTCGCGCTCCTGCGCAGGCGTACTGATCTGCCCTGGTGAGGGCAGAGTACTGCAGTGCACAGGCACTGGGCCTCTCTGACCTTTCCCGGCGCCTGCGCACTGCAGTACTTTGCTCTGCCTTCAACAGGGCAGATAAAGTACGCCTGCGCAGGAGCGCAACAGAAACAAGGAGGACGTCATCGCTAGAAGATGGGAGGCGCCGGATTAGGACCTGCGACACCCATCGGACCGGACCCCTGGGTGAGTATAATATAACTCGTTTTTCTTCTGTTTCAGGTTACATCAGGGGCTTATCTACAGCATTACAGAATGCTGTAGATAAGCCCCTGATGGCGGTGGCTGCAGCTTATATACGAAAAAATAGGTGACAGACTCCCTTCAAATGTTTCACATCACCAAACAAATTAAAATATTAACAAAGAAAAAACCCACAAAAACATCCAAAGAACTGCAGGCCTCACTTTCTTGATCCCCAAGACTTTTGGGAGAATACTCTGTGGACTGAAGAGAAAAAAGTTGAACTTTGTGAAAGGTGTATGTCCCATTACATCTGGAATAGAAGTAACACAGCATTTCAGAAAAAGAACTTCATACCAACAGTAAAATAAAGTGGTGGTAGTGTGATGGTCTGGGGCTGTTTTGCTGCTTCAGGACCTGGAAGAATTGCTGTGATAAATGGAA
>JARQOD010000006.1:309786071-309865321 GCA_033576555.1 Oophaga sylvatica
CCTGAACACATGCTCTGAGCTCCAGATCCTCATGTCTTCCTTCCTGTGCGGTGAAGATGCGCGCTCAGTGCGGTGTGGAGCTGCTCATCACCGGGGACGGGTCCTCAGCCCTGTAGATGAGCCTTCGGCATACGGCATGTCTGGATGGGGGACGGTTGGGGAACGGTGCAGCCTGTGGGTGTGAGGGCTCCGGTGTACCCGGCTGTGCCGCTGCCTCCCTGGTCCGGCTGCTGAGGACGCTCCCTCCTTCCCTCCCTCCACCGTGTCGCATCAGCAGCAGCAGCGCACGTCACGGGGCTCCTGTCATTACTCAGTCCATTGTGCGCTGTGCGGCCCTGAGGGAGGCACATGGAGCAGGAGGACGGCACGACAGCTCCTGATAACAGCAGATGGCGCGCACTGCAGCACGGGCTGTTACTGGGCATTATGACCCGAGCTGCCACCATTCTTTGCGCGGCCCTTGTAGTAAGGAAAGCTAACAGCTCAGCCAGTCACAGCTTGTGGTTCCTCTGTCCCGTTACCTGGGCGAGGGGCGGACATATTATTTGGTGCAGCCTGTACAGTCACACAGGAGGTAAGGCCTGGCCCTGAGCATAGGGTAGGAAGAAGAGGGGACCAGCAACCCCTGAAGAAGCCTGTGAAGGATTCAGGCCGGCGTCACACTAAGGAATACGGACGAGTGAGAAGCGTGAAAACCACGCATTACACACGGACCAATACTTCTCTATGGGGCAGCTCTGATCATGCGTATATTTCTCGGGCGTATCTTACAGTGCGAGACACCCGCAGCATGCTGCGATTGTACGCGTATTACGCCCGTTGTACACCAATGAAAGTCTATGGGTGCGAGAAAACAACGGATTACACACGGACCAGGCGTGGGACTTGCGAGAAATACGCACCGGTGTCCTTTTGAAAATCCGGCAATTCATCCCCGGCTATACTGTAAAATCACACTGACAGGTTTAATAAAGAATGGAAAGAACAGATATATACACATATACATATATATATATATATACATATATATATATATATATACATGTCATTGTGACATATATATTTATAGTTCAAACACTTCTACATACTGTAATAGCCGCTAATTCAATTGCCGGCTTTTGTGAAACTGTACACCCGACATGAAATGACACATGGTTTACATACAGTTAACCATGTCATTTCATGTAGTTTGATATATGGTTTTCACTAACAATTACATGAGTGTATGTGTGCAAAATTTCATACATGTAGGGGTTAATTAAGGTATAAATTCGTTGAAAAAAAATGCGTGGGCTCCTGCGCTATTTTCTCCACCAGACAGGCAAAGCCAGCGAGTGGGGGCAGATAATAATAGCCTAGGGAGGGTGCATTTATATTGTGCCCCCCCTGGCTACACCAGAAAAGGCAAATCTATAATTAGATGCGCCCTTTCTGGCACTTAGCCCGTCTATTCCCATTGCCCTGTAGCGGTGGCAAATGGGTTAATAATGGGTTAAAGCCACCTTGCTATTGGAAGGTGACTTTAAGCCAGGTTAACAATTGAGCCGGGGGACTCCCTCTGACATCACTGATGCTGTGCGGTGTCCCCGGCTGACCTGAAGTGAACTGATTAGCCTGGGAAGCAATCAATTAAGCTTCCCACACTAATCACTTCCTCTCCTGCCAGCTGGGAGATTAGCTCATTCCTTCGGGGTTTACAGCTGAGCTGCCAGCATTAGCTGTGCTGCTAGCTGTAAACCTGTTAACCCTTTCCGATGGATTACAGCGTGGGACCTGACTGTGCGTCGGATAGGTAAGAATAATGTTGCTTTATTATTTTATTTTTATTACAGGAGAACAAGGGAATCGAGGATTACCTGTACAATAAAAGATGGTCAAAAACTCTTTGTTTATTTCATTAAAATGATTTTTCATTAATGTGTGTGTGTATTTTTTAACCATTTCATACAATAGGATTAATAATTGAGAGTTGTCTAATTGACAACTCTCAATTATTAACCTGGCTTAAAGTCACCTTCCAAAAGCAAGGTGGCTTCAACCCATTATTAACCCATTCGCCACCGCTACAGAGCAATGGGAATAGACGGGCTAAGTCAGAAAGGGCGCATCTAATTATAGATTTGTCTTTTCTGGAGTGGCTGGGGCAGATGTTAGTAGCCAGGGGGGGGCACAAAATAAATGCACCCTCCCTAGGCTATTATCTGCCCTCACTCGCTGGCTTTGTCTGTCTGGTGGAGAAAATAGCGCGGGAGCCCACTCATTTTTTTCAGCGAATTTACACCTTTAACCCCTACATGTATGAAATTTTGCACACACACACTCATGCAATTGTTAGTGAAAACCATGTGTCATTTCATGTCGGCTTCTGCAATTTAACAAAAGTCGGCAATTGAATTACGGCTATTATACTATGTAGAAGTGCATGAACTATAAATATATGTATATATATGTATCAATGACATATATATATGCATATATATATGTATTCTAGGTGTATATATCTATTCTTTCTTTTGTGATGTAAAAACTGTCATTGGGATCCATTATATGTCGGTTTTGCAAGCCGGCGAGAAATTCTCGCCGTAAGGATGACATACGGATGCTTACATGCGCAAAATATGCAGCCGCACCCTGAAAACAGATGAAATGCGGATTGTTGTGCCAGCAACATTTTGGCGTAATACGGCCGTACAATACGCTCCGTATTTTTATACGGTGAGTCTGACGCCGGCCTCACCGCGGGAAACGTGAGCCCAAAGAGAGTAGGTTTACGTAGCAGTAGTCCAGTGGAAGAACCACTGTGGGAACGTTCAGCAGAAGAGGTCGTGCATGAGCATAGAAGCGAGTGGGCCATCAGAAGTATCAGGGCAGGATAACCAGAGAGGGGTGGATGACCTAGTAGATGTATTTCTTATGCTGGATTGAAGTGTCTCCAGGGGAAGAGATTGAAGTGTGCCATTTTCACAGGGCTCCTCGTGCCGTCAATACTTAGTGGTCCATTCTGGTGTAGCAGAGAAGAAGAGGCAGAATTGTGAAGAATGTATTGCTGGTATCGATTAAGACATGCTTATGGTGTCTTGGATGTGCTGTGTCCAAGGAAAATAAAGCAGAACTGTTTGACGTGATTTGGAATCTGACTCAAATTGCTCTGTACGCTCCTTCACGGGAGAAGAACACCCCAGGCGAATGGAGACTACAGAGGTAAAATACGTAGCAGCTTCCAGTGCATCGGCCTCGCGGCCGTCCCTCTACAATGGCAGGTCATGTCATATGATGACGAAGCTCAGTTCCCAACTGCATCTGTCCCGCATTACGTTGTTCCCAGGCACCACTGCTTTTCCAGGTGGGCTGTTATGTTTTGGTAGCTGAGGCGAGCAGGCAAAAACGGCAATACACCAGAGAGGTTGGAATCTACTGGATTGCAGTACCCTGACTAACCACCACAACTAAAGGCAGCCGTGGAGCGTTCCTACGTTGGTCCTAGACGCCTCGTCACAGCCTGAGAGGTTAACTACACCTAAAGATAGAAAGAGGAAAGCTATCTGCCCCGGAGCAGATCCCCAAAGAACATAGGAAGCCCCCAAACATGTAATGGCGGTTAGACAAGAGGAAATACAGACACAGATAGAAAATAGTATGAGCAAACGCTGGGGCCCAATCTGCCTTGACAGAAAAGGATAGGAAGGATACTTACTGCAATCCACAAAAACACTAAAAAAAAACAACGCTACTAATTGCAAAAAACACCTGAGATCACACGACCTCTACCACCTAAATTAGTTCTCTGGTGTAACAAAACTAAGCCGCAGCCACTGAAAAAACTGGAAAAGGCAAATGAACAAACAACAGTGGCTCCAGAGGAACCGAGAGGAGCCCAAGCCCCCCGGAGGGGAAACCTGGCCAACCTCACAGAAATGCAGAGAAAAATGCAAATGGCAAGCACAAAAACAAAAAAACAGAAAATATCTTATCTGAGAGCAGTAGAAGAGGCAAGACTCAGCAAGCTTCCAAGTGAACCAGGAAACAACGTTGAGACAAGAACAATTGATCACCGGCAACCATGATGGGAGGGAACCTCCCTTATATCCAGCCAGTCCGTGATCCCTGATTGCCAATCCTCACTGAATGGTTCAGTACTGTTTGTAACCACCAGAGGGAGCTTCTGCTCAGAATTCATTTCTAAAACATTCACAACAGTGGGCCATCTCCTCCCTGCACAAACATGTTGCGGACCAAATCAAGAGTTTTAAGGCCAACATAACCACTGAAACATGGACCAGTAAGCACAGCCAAGGACATTACACCTCCTTAATTGCCCACAGGGAAATGTAGTGGCGGCTAGGACATAAGAGGAAAATACTCTAGCTCATGTCCTACCAGCATCTAGTGTTGCTGGACTTTTATCTGTCCAGGTTGCCTCCTCCTCCTACTCTCTTTCCTCCATCGCCATCTCATTCGGTCACAGGAAGACCTGCACCACCAACTTGAGCACAGCTAGATGGAAACAATGGCAGGCTGTTCTTAAACTCCTCTGAGGAAAAAATCCCTTAACGCGCAGGAACTGTGGACTCGGATAAAATGGGAGACAGATGAGTGGTTGGTGTCAGTGAACCTCAAGTCCGGCCTGGTGGTGTGCGATAACTGGAGAAATCTTGTAGCAGCTCTGGGCATAGCCTGCTTGATGCACATCCCTTGCCTGGCGCATGTGCTAAACTTAGTGGTGCAGAGGTTCCTGAAAAACTACCCACAAATGTCGGTGTTCTTGCTGAAAGTGCGGGCAGTGTGCGACGCGTACACTTTCGTCATTCTCACTCTTCTGATGTTCACCTCTGCGCTGCAGCGTCACGTCTGCCTTCTCGCTCACCGGCTGATATGCTATGTACAAACAAGGTAGAACTCCACCTTGCATATGCTGGTTAGACACTGTTCCAAGAGCCTTGGGTTCGGCCCACAAAGTTAGGTGCTTTACAGCCATGTGCCTGATCATGCTGGTGGTGGTCAGGCTGGTAGTTTTGCTACCTCTGCTGATGCGTGCATGGCAGGTGGTGTAAATGGCCTGTTTGGGGTTATCGGCAGAGTCTTTAAAAAATAACCAGACTCGGGAAGACCTAACAGCTGGACTGGCAACTCCCGTCATGTTGGTGTTACGGAGAACGGTTGCCTGCCTTCTGTCTGCGGCCACCACACTGCTTCTTCCTGCCTTTTGGGGTGCTACGCCTCCCTCCCCCTATGTGCTGCTGTCCTCGCTCTGCATGTCCTCCTGCCAGGTTGGGTTAGTTACCAAGGCCGATGTTTATTAATGAACATAATAAAATGGTACATAAAGAGTTAAAGAGACACACACACACACACACACAAAATCTGCATTATTATTGGGCTCCCGTGCAATTTTCAAAATCAGAACAGAGAAAGCCAGCGACTGAGGGCTGATGTCCAACCTCTTCTTTTACAACTCAAACTGCACTGTTTTAAATTATTAGGCACAGTAGAATTTCTAAACATTTGATATGTTTTAAAGAACTGAAAATGCTCATTTGTGGAATTTGCAGCATTAGTCTACTTTCACACATCAGGTTTTTTCCGTCAGGCATGATTGTTGTGAATGGACTTGAAATGAGTTCTGAGCACAGGCTCCCTCTGGTGGTTACAAGCGGTACTGGACTGTCCAGTGAAGATTGTGAGGATTGGGAATCAGGTGTTACTGACTGGTCTTATTTAAGGGAGTCGCCTTCCCATCAGTGTTGCCGGTGATCAATTGTTCTGGTCTCAATCCTTGATTCCTGTTTCCTTTGTAGCCTGCTGTGTCGTGTCTGCATCTCCTGCTAACAGATAAGACATTTTCTTCTTTTTGTTTTTGTGTTTGATTTTTGCATTTTGTCCTGCACTTCTGTGGGGGCCTTCAGGGTCCCCTCCGGGGGCTTTTGCCCTCTCAGTTTAGTTCAGCCACTGATGTTTTGTACATTTGCTTTTTCCAGTTTTTTCAGTGGCTGCTGTTTTGATTTTGTTACACCAGAGAACTAATTTAGGTGGTAGAGGTCGTGTGATCTCAGGTGTTTTTGAAATTAGTAGAGTTGGTGCTTTTCAGGGTTTTTTGGGATTGCAGTAAGTGCCCTTCCTATCCTTTTCTATTTAGATAGTTTGGGCCCCAACGTTTGCTCATACTATTTTCTGTCTGTGTCAGTATTTCTTCATGTCTAACCGCCATTACATGTTTGGGGGCTTTCTATGTTCTTTGGGGATCTGCTCCGGGGCAGATAGCTTTCCTCTTTCTATCTTTAGGTATAGTTAGTTTCTCAGGCTGTGACGAGGCGTCTAGGACCAACGTAGGAACGCTCCACGGCTGCCTCTAGTTGTGGTGGTTAGTCAGGGTACTGCAATCTCATAGATTCCAACTGCTCTGGTGTATTGCCTTTTTTACCTGCACTCCTCAGCTACCAAATCATAACAGTATCACCGGCCAAAACTGAAAATTATATGGTACTCACAGAAGGGAAAAATATTGTGAAAGAAAAAAAAAAAGGTTGTCAGAGTTGTCAGAGATATTTTTCTGTTTGTTGCATTTTTTTTTTTTTCCTCTGTATCTCTGGGTGCTGGGGAGGATTTTTTCTCTCAATGGAGTTTGCACAGTTGTCTGGCCGTGTGGATCAGCTTGCCACTGAGGTTCGGAGTATTGCTACCTATCTTGCTAGGTTGCCTGTTGTGGAACCTAGGATTCCCATGCCAGATTTGTTTTTGGGGATCGAGCCAAGTTTCTGAATTTCAAAAATAATTGTAAATTGTTTTTTTGCCTTAAAATCTAAGTCCTCAGGGAACGCAGCGCAGCAGGTTCAAATTGTCATCTCTCTCCTGCGCGGCGATCCTCAGGATTGGCCTTTTTCCCTGACACCTAGGGATCCTGTTTTGAGTGATGTTGATGCATTTTTTCAGGCCTTGGGTTATTGTACGATGAGCCTAATGTCACTGATCAAGCTGAAAAAGCCTTGTTGGCATTAAATCAGGGGCTTGAGGACGCTGAGTTATACTGTCAGAGATTCCGTAGGTGGGCAGTCCTGACCAAATGGAATGACGACGCTTTGGCAGCCCTTTTTCGGAAGGGTCTGTCAGATAATGTAAAGGATGTTATGGTGGGATTCCCTGTCCCCTCTGGTCTCAATGATTCTATGTCATTAGCGATTCAAATTGACAGACGTTTGCGTGAGCGGAGAAGTATGCGTGGAATAGTGTTGCCTTGTGAACCTGCTTCTGAACCTATGCAGTGTGATAGAGTGGTTTCTGGGGCACAGCGTCATGAGTTTCGAAAGCGCAATGGGTTATGTTTCTACTGTGGTGATGCCTCTCATGCTATTTCAGTCTGCCCTAAGCGGGAAGACGTTTTGCACGCTCAGTTGTCTTGGGTAGTGTTCAGACTAAGTTTTTATTAACTGTTACTCTGATATGCTCTCTGTCCTCATTTTCTGCTCAGGCTTTCGTTGATTCGGGAGCAGCTATTAACCTGATGGATTTTGATTTTGCTAAACGTTGCGGGTTTCCCTTGATACCCCTACAGAAGTCTATTCCCCTACTGGGGATCGATTCTACCCCTTTGGCTGAGAATAAACCTCAGTTCTCTACTCAGGTGATAATGAGGGTTGAACCTGATCATCAGGAGAGCTGCAAATTTTTGGTTCTGTATAATCTGCATGACATTATCGTGCTGGGTTTCCCTTGGTTACAGTCTCATAATCCTGTTTTGGATTGGAAATCTGTGTCTGTAACCAGTTGGGGCTGCCAATGTGTTAATACCAACACTCCTGTTTTTTCTGCCTCCCCCCAGGCTCAGGATGTTCCTGACTTTTTGATTGATTTTTCTGATGTGTTTAGCGAAAGTAAATCTGCATCCTTGCCTCCCCATAGGAGCTATGACTGCGCTATTGAATTAGTGCCTGGTAGTAAATTCCCTAAAGGTCGCCTTTTTAACTTGTCTGTACCTGAACATGACGCTATGCGGTCTTATATCAAGGAGTCATTGGAGAAGGGTCATATCAGACCATCCTCTTCACCCTTAGGTGCCGGTTTTTTCTTTGTGGCCAAAAAGGATGGTTCATTAAGGCCGTGTATTGATTATCGTCTTTTGAACAATATTACTGTGAAATATCAATATCCGTTACCCTTGATTTCTGACCTGTTTTCCAGGGTGAAAAACGCTACTTGGTTTACCAAGCTTGACCTCAGGGGGCATATAACCTTATTTGCATTAAGCACGGGGATGAATGGAAGACGGCATTTAGCACCCCTGAAGGGCATTTTGAGTACCTTGTGATGCCCTTTGGGCTCACTAATGCTCCTTCTGTCTTCCAGTCCTTCATGAATGACATTTTCAGGGATTTTGTGGATAAATTTCTGATTGTTTATTTGGATGATATCTTGATTTTTTCTAATGACTGGGACTCTCATGTGAAACATGTTCG
The DNA here is from genome assembly GCA_033576555.1 of Oophaga sylvatica. Lineage (NCBI taxonomy): Eukaryota > Metazoa > Chordata > Amphibia > Anura > Dendrobatidae > Oophaga > Oophaga sylvatica. Next base: position 309,794,519 of record JARQOD010000006.1, read on the forward strand.
AACTGTATTCCAGATTTTGAGAGAGAATGCTCTGTATGTGAAGGGATCAAAGTGTCTTTTTGGCGTACAGAGGATCTAATTTTTGGGATTCATTTTGTCCCCATCTGTTATTGAAATGGACCCGGTCAAGGTTCAGGCCATCTGTGATTGGGTCCAACCTACTTCATTAAAGGCTCTTCAAAGATTTTTGTGTTCTGCCAATTTTTATCGTAAATTTATTGGTAATTTCTCGGTTATTGTTAAACCATTAACTGATTTGACCAAAAAGGGTTCTGATGTGGTGAATTGGCCTCCTGAGGCAGTTTCTGCATTTCAGGAACTTAAGCAGAGATTCACTTCTGCTCCTGTTCTACGGCAGCCTGATGTTTCTCTGCCATTTCAGGTGGAGGTTGATGCCTCTGAAATTGGGGCAGGTGCCGTTTTGTCCCAAAGAGATCCAGAGACCTCTAAAAGTAACCCTTGTGCCTTTTTCACTCGAAAATTTTCTCCTACTGAACGTAATTATGACGTGGGTAATCGGGAGTTATTGGCCATGAAGTGGGCTTTTGAAGAGTGGAGACATTGGCTGGAGGGAGCCAAACATCAGGTGGTGGTCCTTACGGACCATAAGAATCTGGTTTATCTGGAATCTGCCAAGCGACTTAATCCTAGACAGGCCAAGTGGGCCTTGTTTTTCACACGTTTTAATTTTGTGGTTTCCTTTCTTCCTGGCACTAAGAATGTTAAGGCGGATGCCCTCTCGAGGAGTTTCCTTGCGGACTCTCCTGAGGTATCTGATCCTTCTGTTATTTTGAAAGAAGGTGTAGTTCTTTCCGCCATCTCGCCCAATTTGAGACTGGCTCTGGAGGGGTGTCAGGAGGATAGGCCCGAGCGCTGCCCTGTTGGGAAATTGTTTGTCCCGGACCAGTGGAAAAAGAGTGTGATGTCTGAGATTCATTGTTTCGCGTTGGCCGGTCATCCCGGAATTTTTGGTACCAGAGACTTGGTTAGTCGGTCCTTTTGGTGGCCTACCTTGTCTCGTGATGTCAGGGAATTTGTGCAGTCCTGCGGGACTTGCTCTCGCTCCAAGCCTTGCTCTCGCTCTAGTGGTTTGTTGATGCCATTGCCTGTGCCCAAGAGACCATGGACCCATATCTCTATGGATTTCATTTCCGACCTCCCTGTTTCTCAGACAATGACCGTCATCTGGGTGATTTGTGATAGGTTTTCCAAGATGATACATCTTGTGCCATTACCTAAATTGCCTTTCTCCTCCGAATTGGTGCCTTTGTTCCTTCAGCACGTGGTTCGTTTACACGGCATTCCTGAGAACACTGTGTCTGACAGAGGAGTCCAGTTTGTTTCCAGATTTTGGAGGACCTTTTGTTCTAAGCTTGGTGTTCAGTTGTCTTTCTCCTCGGCGTTTCATCCTCAGACCAATGGTCAAACTGAGAGAACAAACCAGACATTGGAGACTTATCTAAGATGCTTTGTGTCTGCTGATCAGGATGACTGGGTCTCTTTTTTGCCTTTGGCTGAGTTTGCTTTTAATAATAGGGCTAGCTCTGCCACTTTGATGTCTCCACTTTTCTGTAATTCTGGGTTTCACCCTCGATTTTCTTCAGGACAGACGGAGGCTTCTGCCTGTCCAGGTGTTGACTCTGTTGTGGAGCGTATGCAACAGATTTGGGACCAGGTAGTGGAGAGGTTGTCCCTCTCTCAGGAGAGGGCCCAGCGGTTTGCTAACCGGCATAGGACTGATGGTCCTCGGTTTAAAGTGGGGGACTTGGTCTGGTTGTCCTCAAAAAATATTCCTATGAGAGTGGCATCTCCTAAATTTAAGCCTAGGTTCATTGGACCTTATAAGATCATGGAGATACTTAATCCTGTTTCTTTTCGTTTGCTTCTTCCAGGGACATTTAAGATCCATAACGTGTTCCACAAGTCCTTGTTGAAGAGGTTTGTTGAGCCAGTGGTTCCTACTGCTTTGCCTCCTGACCCTGTTCTGGTTGAGGGCAATATGGAGTTTGTGGTTGAGAAAATATTGAATTCTCGTTTTTCTAGACGGAAACTCCAGTATTTGGTTAAGTGGAGAGGTTATGGTCAGGAAGACAATTCTTGGGTGTTTGCTTCGGACATCCATGCTAGGAGACTCATCCGTGCGTATCATAGAACTCATCCTGACCGACCTGGTTGCTCAAGTGAGGGTTCTGTGACCCCTCCTCAAGGGGGGGTACTGTTGTGAATGGACTTGAAATGAGTTCTGAGCAGAGGCTCCCTTTGGTGGTTACAAGCGGTACTGGACTGTCCAGTGAAGATTGTGAGGATTGGGAATCAGGTGTTACTGACTGGTCTTATTTAAGGGAGTCGCCTTCCCATCAGGGTTGCGGGTGATCAATTGTTCTGGTCTCAATCCTTGATTCCTGTTTCCTTTGTAGCCTGCTGTGTCGTGTCTGCATCTCCTGCTAACAGATAAGACATTTTCTTCTTTTTGTTTTTGTGCTTGATTTTTGCATTTTGTCCTGCACTTAATAATAATAATAATCTTTATTTTTATATAGCGCTAACAGATTCCGCAGCGCTTTACAGTTTTGCCACATTTTCGTCGCTGTCCCCGATGGGGCTCACAATCTAGATTCCCTATCAGTATGTTTTTGGAGTGTGGGAGGAAACCGGAGTACCCGGAGGAAACCCACGCAAACACGGGGAGAACATACAAACTCCTTGCAGATGTTGTCCTAGGTGGGATTCGAACCCAGGACTCCAGCGCTGCAAGGCTGTAGTGCTATCCACTGAGCCACCGTGCTGCACTTCTGTGGGGGCCTTCAGGGTCCCCTCCGGGGGCTTTTGCCCTCTCAGTTTAGTTCAGCCACTGATGTTTTGTACATTTGCTTTTTCCAGTTTTTTTCAGTGGCTGCTGTTTTGATTTTGTTACACCAGAGAACTAATTTAGGTGGTAGAGGTCGTGTGATCTCAGGTGTTTTTGAAATTAGTAGAGTTGGTGCTTTTCAGGGTTTTTTGGGATTGCAGTAAGTGCCCTTCCTATCCTTTTCTATTTAGATAGTTTGGGCCCCAACGTTTGCTCATACTATTTTCTGTCTGTGTCAGTATTTCTTCTTGTCTAACCGCCATTACATGTTTGGGGGCTTTCTATGTTCTTTGGGGATCTGCTCCGGGCAGATAGCTTTCCTCTTTCTATCTTTAGGTATAGTTAGTTTCTCAGGCTGTGACGAGGCGTCTAGGACCAACGTAGGAACGCTCCACGGCTGCCTCTAGTTGTGGTGGTTAGTCAGGGTACTGCAATCTCATAGATTCCAACTGCTCTGGTGTATTGCCTTTTTTACCTGCACTCCTCAGCTACCAAATCATAACACATGATCCAGCTATTTTTTTTTAAAACTGGATCCGGCGTAATCTACCGCCGGATCCGTTTTTTCCCATTAACTTGTATTAGCGCCGGATCGCTCCGCATGGCCTCGCGTTTCTTCAGTTTTGATCCAGCAAAAATTTTCATTCCGGTGTCTGGAAAAGCGTCTACAGTAACGTTTTTTGTCGGCGTTTCCGGCTTTTTGCTACAATAGAAGTCTATGGGCGCTGGAATGCACCGGATCCAGAAAAAGATGGATCCGGTTTTTAAGTCTGAGCATGCTCAGATCCAATTGGCCAGCCCCCAGGAAACAGATCATCGTTTGGGAGCCTCCCATGGGCGTTTTTAAACACCGGATTCGTTGTAAAACGGATAAAAAACGGATGAAATGGATGCAAAACTGATGAAACTGATCCGTTTCATCAGTTTTTACACAATTTATGGCGGATCCTGTGCTCCGGCACAACGCCGGATCTTGCCTGATGGAAAAAACCTGATGTGTGAAAGTAGCCTTAGGAGGTCACATTCAATGAACAAAAAAGCTATTTAACGCCAAAACATCCTAACAGGCCAAGTTACATGTTAACATAGGAACCCTTCTTTGATATCACCTTCACAATTCTTGTAGCCATTGAACTTGTGAGTTTTTGGAGAGTTTCTGCTTGTATTTCTTTGCATGAAGTCAGAATAGCCTCCCAGAGATGCTGTTTTGATGTGAACTGCCTCCACCCTCATAGATCTTTTACTGGATGATACTCCAAAGGTTCTCTATAGGGTTGAGGTCAGGGGAAGATGGTGGCCACACCATGAGTTTATCTCCTTTTATGCCCATAGCAGCCAATGGCTTAGAGGTATTCTTTGCAGCATGAGATGGTGCATTGTCATGCATGAAGATGATTTTGCTCCTGAAGGCACGTTTCTGCTTTTTATACCATGGAAGAAAATTGTCAGTCAGAAACTCTATATACTTTACAGAGGTCATTTTCACACCTTCAGGAACCTTAAAGGGCCCTACCAGCTGTTTCCCCATGATTCCGGCCCAAAACATGACTCCTCCACCTCCTTGCTGACGTCTCAGCCTTGATGTGACATAGTGGCCATCCACCAACCATCCACTACTCCATCCATCTGTACCATCCAGAGTTGCTCGACACTCATCAGTAAACAAGACTGTTTGAAAATTAGTCTTCAGGTATGTCTGGGCCCACTGCAACCGTTTCTGCTTGTGAGCACTGTTTAGGGGTGGCCGAATAGTAGGTTTATGCACCACAGCAAGCCTTTGAAGGATCCTACACCTTGAGGTTTGAGGGACTCTAGAGGTGCCAGCAGCTTCAAATATCTGTTTGCTGGCTTGTAATGGCTTTTTAGCAGCTGCTCTCTTAATCCGATGAACTTACCTGGCAGAAATCTTCCTCATTCTGCCTTTATCAGCACGAACACGTCTGTGCTCAGAATCAGCCACAAATCTCTTAACAGTACGATGATCACGCTTAAGTTTTCGGGAAATATCTAATGTTTTCATCCCTTGACCAAGGCATTGCACTATTTGATGCTTTTCAGCAGCAGCAGGGAGATCTTTTTTCTTTCCCATGTTACTTGAAAACTCTGGCCTGCTTAATAGTGTGGAACATCCAGTTTTCCTTTTATTGGGCTCACATGGCAAACTAATTATCACAGCTAAAGCCAAAAACAATTCCGTGGCCCCCTCGGAAATACCTCCGGGCCCAATTATACACCCAAAAAAAGAGAAAAAAACTGACTAAATAGATATCATTAAATACAAATCCGCAAAAAGGAGGATTTTATGAAATATAATCATTTATTACAATTAAATAAATATATACAGACAAAGGTATAAACATGAGGTAGATGATATAAACAGCTAAGAGATATGGCAATTTAAAGGATGTCAAATATTAAGCCAGACAGAAAAATATCCCATGGATATGCTGCACCTGGTATTATTATGTAGCCAATCAATAATCAATAAGCTATAATTAAGAACACAGGGGGTGGAGTGAAAAATAATATCATAGAATTCCCCCTTAGTTCATATAATATTAAGCAATAAAGAATGTTAGTCTGAACTTATTATAATAGAACAGGATAAAAAAATCTGAGCAAATGTCCTAATGTTCTGACTTCATTACAGGCTACAGAATAAAGTTAATACACATGTGTCATATGTGCCAAATATCCATAATAAATTGGTAAATTGGTTACTACTTACCTTGTGACATGGTAAAGACAGGTGCAGTGATGCCAATGGGATAGAGAAAAGCCCCGACGCGCGTTTCACTGTCCTCGGTTTCTTCAGGAGGCATAGTGAGGCGTACAGGGCGTAGGGTTTAAATAGAAGGAAGTATAAGTGAAGGACGAATCAGTGCTCACATCAACATAAAGTTACGCCCTGCAGTAATAATGCCGAGACGTACAGCACACAACAAAGGGCATGCATATAAGCGTTAATGGCTGCCATGGTAACGTACCGGCGCCTCGGTAATACAATCAAATATACTGCAGGGGATAATGTAAGTGATGACACGAACCATTGGCGAATCGACGCGCTACTCGGCGTGTGGTCCCCGCCCGTGATGATGCGGGCCAGGGCGCGCCGTGCATGATGGAATGGAGGACGTGCGTCATCCTCTAACATCACCACGGCAACGCACCTGTGTCTGCGGCATCACGGGCCGGATACAGCGCACGCGCGAAGCGCGTCTGCGCATGGCAAAGTAATTATGTAAATATATTGCTATTGTACATTGAAACAATTATTAAGAGCAAAAGAAAATGTTAATGATATAGTATGTATTGGAGAGAGAATGGAATTTAATACATCAGGGGCTAAGTCTACATATATTATCATAAAAATAAATAAATCAGATTAATATCAAATATCAAAATTTAACATAGACTACAAGTCCCTGGAATTAGTAGCATATCATATTGATATATCCAATACAAACCAAAAGAAAAGTTATATAAATCAATAAATAATAATAAAATCAAAATATAAAGATTATCAAAACAAAAAAAAATAAAAAATTAAAAAATATATATAGAACATACCATCAAATATTGTATATATAAAATATACCATAAATCAAACAATTTAAGGATGAGATGTCCAAAATAATTATTAATATCAGAATATAATTAGTATCAATAGCATACATTATCAATATAACTGATGATATAAGTCAGACTCATTTTTCAAATAGTGATATATAAGATATTATGCATAATCCGGAAATGACGTCCGATATTGGTCGTAATAGATCATCAGTCCAGAAAGTATAATGAAGTCGTCATACACCTTCCAAATATGGAAATTTCCTGAATGGAGAATCGCACACCCGTCCATAAATTGTAGAACACTGACCGTCATATATAGCAAAACCTAAAAAATACAGAAATGAATACCTAAACCGATAAAAACACACAAAAACCCAACACCCCAAGTAACCATATAATAAAAAATATATAAAATCATTGAGTACGTCTATAGGAAGGACTTGAAGCTGATGGCCTCATTTAAGCCATTAGGGACTAAAGTGTTCAAAATGACCATCCATCGAGTCTCCTTTTGGAGAAGTTTCTGTTTTATATTGCCGCCACGTATCCCTGTGTAGATGCGATCTATTCCCCGTGCAGAAAAACCTTTAGGGATACAGTTATGAACTTCACAAAAATGTTTGGGAATTGTTTTCAAAGATTGTGGGTCGAGACAGTCTGCTGCATTGTTAATATCTCTAATATGTTCCTGAATGCTACTAATTCCAGGGACTTGTAGTCTATGTTAAATTTTGATATTTGATATTAATCTGATTTATTTATTTTTATGATAATATATGTAGACTTAGCCCCTGTTGTATTAAATTCCATTCTCTCTCCAATACATACTATATCATTAACATTTTCTTTTACTCTTAATAATTGTTTCAATGTACAATAGCAATATATTTACATACTTACTTCGCCATGCGCAGACGCGCTTCGCGCGTGCGCTGTATCCGGCCCGTGCTGCCGCAGACACAGGTGCGTTGCCGTGGTGATGTTAGAGGATGACGCACGTCCTCCCTTCCATCATGCACGGCGCGCCCTGGCCCGCATCATCACGGGGCGGGACCACACGCCGGGTAGCGCGTCGATTCGCCAATGGTTCGTGTCATCACTTACGTTATCCCCTGCAGTATATTTGATTGTATTACTGAGGTGCTGGTACGTTACCATGGCAGCCATTAACGCTTATATGCATGCCCTTTGTTGTGTGCCGTACGTCTCGGCCATTATTACTGCAGGGCGTAACTTTATGTTGATGTAAGCACTGATTGTATTTCACTTATACTTCCTTCTATTTAAACCCTACGCCCTGTACGCCTCACTATGCCTCCTGAAGAAACCGAGGACGGTGAAACGCGCGTCGGGGCTTTTCTCTATCCCATTGGCATCACTGCACCTGTCTTTACCGTGTCACAAGGTAAATAGTAACCAATTTATTATGGATATTTGGCACATATGACACATGTGTATTCTTTATTCTGTAGCCTGTAATGAAATCAGAACATTAGGACATTTGCTCAGATTTTTTTTATCCTGTTCTATTATAATAAGTTCAGAGTAACATTCTTTATTGCTTAATATTATATGAACTAAGGGGGAATTCCATGATATTTTTCACTCTACCCCCTGTGTTCTTAATTATAGCTTATTGATTATTGATTGGCTACATAATAATACCAGGTGCAGCATATCCATGAGATATTTTTCTGTCTGGCTTAATATTTGACATCCTTTAAAATTGCCATATCTCTTAGCTGTTTATATCATCTACCTCATGTTTATACCTTTGTCTGTATATATTTATTAAATTGTAATAAATGATTATATTTTATAAAATCCTCCTTTTTGCGGATTTGTATTTAATGATATCTATTTAGTCCGTTTTTTTCTCTTTTTTTGGGTGTATAATTATCACAGGTGTCTGAGATTATACAAAAAAACCCTGTTTGGGAGAGAAGAACAAACAAATCGCGGCACCCTAAGTGCGTAAAAACAATATTATAGTCTTTAAAGGGTGCACAATTTTATGCACTCACCTGATAGAAGACTAATATGGCTTTAGATTGTGTATCCTCAAAAATCCTTCTGGGATACTTTTCAATAGACAGGGCTTGCAGCTTGCCTCGGGTGGATCCAAGTGAAAGAGCCAGATTCAGGCTCACACAGGATGAGTAAATCAAGAAAGGCACATCCAGCCCATGAATGGCAGCGCTTCCCAGGACTCACATCCAAAGATGATATTTTTTTTTTTTTTTATTTGATAAGTTAAAATAGAGGAGATACAACACGTTTCAGATACAGCATATATCCTTCATCAGGTATCATAAAAACACAGTACAAATCCTAATAGTATAAAATTCAGTTACACTTATATATAATAGCAAACCTTATATCCCAGTCTCAGACACTTGATTTAGGGTGTGGACCAAGCCAAGTTCAGGAACACACCCACTGATTGATCCAACCTTGACAACATAGATGCAAGAAGAAAAAAAAAACAATGTTCAAACTCTCTCTATGATATCATTCAATCCATTTGGATATAATGTTCCCAGACGATATATCCAAAACGTATCTGAGATTGATTTCAGTGATCCAAAGAACCCTGAGACACAATACCATCAATGGGTTTCATTTACAAAAAAAAAAAAAGCTATGACACTTATAACTAATTTGCATAATAATTTGGAACATGGTGTAGCTATATCTATCTATAGATATATCTATGTATCTATCTATCTATAGATGTATTCATCTATCTATCCCATATCTATTTATCTATAGATATATCTATCTACCTATAGATATAACAGTCAAAAAGCAGGAACAGCACACCGTTTTCTTGTGAAGGCTAGAGCTAATTTATTAAGCCCATAGTGGCGACGTTTCGGTCCTAACAGCACGGACCTTTTTCAAGACCAAAGAGTTTAAAAATAGAGGAATTTTGTTATAGATATCACTTTGTAATAGTAATAAGTATTTTTTTTATATTCATATATGCACAAGTTTACGATATACAAGTAAATTTTGGATATCTTATAGTAATAGTAATAAGAATGTTCTAAAGTATAATATTCACATATGCACAAGCTTATTATATAGATATAAATAGGTGATTTTATTGTTGTATGTTGAGAATTTTAGCATGATGGATCATTTAATTGAGCCCATTTACAGCTATGAGGTATTTCTAAAGATGGGCTGTTCCGCGCCGTGATCTAGTGCGCATGACCGGAACGGGCTGTGTTTGGGCTTTCCCGATGTGTTCTAGCAGGAGGTATGCAGCTTTGGTTGCTTAGCAGCACCGAGCTACGTACTTCTCGGAGCACAGGAGGAAATTCCCTTGTTTAAAGACGGGCCCGAGTTCGCGCATGCGCCGTTATATGATCCGGTTTCAGAATTATATAGTGACGTAGGAGTATGAAAGGAAATGACCTGTTGTCATGACGGGTCGCAGTTTGCACACGTGTTGAAATATGACCCGGTTTAGAATACACATAGGGATTCCTATTGGATACCGGTTCTTATATATAGACATACCGGAGCTAATTAAGGTCACGCCTCCTGACGAAGAAGCGGTGAAACGTGCATTGAGGCGGCAGGCCTGGGGGATTCCTTTTTTATTTGATTTAGATGTAAGTACGGACATTATTGTGCTCATTTATCTTACTATGCGCTTAAAGCACTTTAGGCATTATGCTAGGATGTTTATTTAAAAGCGTGACGGCTGCTTTTTCCATGCTTATATATATGAATTCCTTTTTATAAAGGTCATTATCATTGTGAATTGGCGGAATTTGCACACTCTGGCATTTGCATCCACTTATATGTTAAGTGCACATTATGTCCTATTTATTTAATATGCACTAAGGTGGTTTCCTCATTTAGCTTGCTTAGTGAGGTGCTCTGTTATTCTATGTACTTTTTAACTGAGATGTAATAAAATTTATTGATTTTTATTCCTAAAAAACTCTCTTGACCTTTTGTTACTTTAATTAGTATAATAAGGGTGTTGGTTGATATCGTAAAAGCACAGTACAAATCCTAATAGTATAAAATTCAGTTACACTTATATATAGTAGCAAACCTTATATCCCAGTCTCAGACACTTGATTTAGGGTGTGGACCAAGCCAAGTTCAGGAACACACCCACTGATTGATGCAACCTTGACAACATAGATGCAAGAAGAAAAAAAAAACAACATTCAAACTCTCTCTATGATATCATTCAATCCATTTGGATATAATGTTCCCAGACGATATATCCAAAACGTATCTGAGATTGATTTCAGTGATCCAAAGAACCCTGAGACACAATACCATCAATGGGTTTAATTTACAAAAAAAAAAGCTATGACACTTATAACTAATTTGCATAATAATTTGGAACATGGTGTAGCTATATCTATCTGTAGATATATCTATGTATCTATATATCTATTATCTATAGATGTATCTATCCCATATCTATCTATAGATATAACAGTCAAAAAGCAGGAACAGCACACCGTTTTCTTGTGAAGGATAGAGCTAATTTATTAAGCCCATAGTGGCAACATTTCGGTCCTAACAGCACGGACCTTTTTCAAGGCTTGAAAAAGGTCCGTGCTGTTAGGACCGAAACATCACCACTATGGGCTTAATAAATTATCTCTATCCTTCACAAGAAAACGGTGTGCTGTTCCTGCTTTTTGACTGTTGCATTCAAGGTTTGGTGTTTGCCTTTGGGAGCGATTTTGCACCCGGACTGTATATTTTTTTGTTTTTTGTGCTGTTCTAAAGGCACTGCCACACTTAGCGATCGCACCAGTGATCACGACAACGACACGACCTGGCGAGATCGCTAGTGCGATCGCTATGTGATCGCTAGTTAGATTCCAAACACAACTCATCAGCGATCTGTATAATGACCTCTGCGGTCGTTGGGAAAACCTAGTCCCACCTGCGACGGTGGTGAAGTCGTTCATAAAGGGTGTCACACTCAGCGATTCAGGCTCACCAGTGGGACACCAACGACCAAAAAACGGCTCAGAACGTTCATAAGCGATCAGCGACATCTCAGCAGGGGCCACATCGCTGCTACATGTCACACACAGCTAAGTCGCTAACGAGATCGCTACTGCGTCATAAATATCTATATGTCTATTTTCGATATATCTATAGATATATCTATTTAAAGATATATCTTTCTATTTATAGATAGATATATCTATAGATAGATAGACAGATAATGCCAAGGCCAATGTTTATTAATGAACATAATAAAATGGTACATAAATAGTTAAAGAGACACACACACCACACACAACACACACACACACACACACACACACACACCAAAAATCTGCATTAAACGCAATATCTGTTTAAATTAAAAAAAGAGAAAAAAAATTGCATGGGCTCCCGTGCAATTTTTAAAACCATAACAGGGAAAGCCAGCGACTGAGGGCCGATGTTTATTGGCTGGGAAGGGGATAATACCCATGGATCTTCTCAGGCTATTAATATCAGCTCACAGCCGTATAATTAGCCTTTACTGGCTATTAAAATAGGGGAGCCCACCAAAAAAATTATGTGCGGTCCCCCTTTAATAGCCAGAAAAGGCTATGCAGACAGCTGCGGGCTGATATTAGTAGCCTAGGAATGGACCATGGATATTGCCACCCCCCCCCGGCTACAAACTCCAGCCAATTTCGGCACTTAGCCTCTTTCTTCCCACTGCCCTGTAGCAGTGGCATATGGGGGTAATAGTTGTTGGGTTGATGTCACCTTTGTATTGTAAGGTGACATCAAGCCCACAGATTAGTAATGGAGAGGTGTCTAAAAGACACCTCTCCATTACTAATCCTATAGTTGTTATATGTTACACAGCCAGAATAAAGTATTTTAATGAAATAAAACACAACACAGTTTCCCATATTTTTTATACGCCTAATTCCTGTGATGCCCTCGTTCTCCTGCAAAAAAAATAAAATAACAAACCAATGCAAATACTCCCTGTTCCGATGTAATCCATTTAATAACGCGTGTCCCACAACAATCTCCCGTGTAGAGCTGTCACATCTATATGACAGTGCGGAATTAATCCACATATCTTCTTTATAGCGTCATTGGTAAAAGTCGCGTGTCGACTTCATCGATCTGCAGCAGCCGAGGCATACATGCTTTTAGTCTATACTACCAAGTGAGCAGTTACCTAAAATCAATTTGCAGCTATCCAGGAGATAAGACCCTATTTGCCCACACAGTCTCCGCCAACACACTCTTCCTCCTCCCGATCTGCAGCGTTTCTCGCACGCAAGTCTGCAGCAAATCTGCAGATCTTTTTACACCTGCGGATTTGACTGACTCAATGGAAGTCAATGGGCGCAGAAACGCTGCAGATCCGCACAAAGAATTGACATGCTACGGAAAATAAAACGTTGCGAATTCGTGTGTATTTTTCTGCAGTATGTGCACAGCAATTCTGAATTTCCTATTGACTAACATTGGCAGCGCACTTTATTGTGGATTTGATGCAATTCCGTGCGTCCAAAAACGCTGCGTATCCGCATCAAAATCCGCAACGTGCGCACATAGCCTAAGGGCTTGTGTATATGGCCGTATTGTCGGTGTGACCAATGTTATTCGATGGGGCCGGGCACGCCCGATATTTTCCCTTGGACCGTGACTGATGAAAAAATCACAGCAATATTCCGATCACGCTCGGCCATGCACGTCATTGAGAGTGTGGAAACCATCGTCCTGCACTCCGATAACGTGTGACTGTAGTCCGATCTTCACAGATGACAATATAGGTACAGCTTGCACATAAGACAATAGGACGTGGGCGGGGAGAGAGGCAGCTGGCACATAAGACAATAGGACGTGGGCGGGGCTAGGGGCAGCAGTCACTCTGACCGCACGCTGCAGCTGTGTATAGGATGTACGATGCCGGTGCGGGCGGTATAGACAGGCTGTTACTCTGCCGCACACCGATCACGCCGGTAAAACACGTGACTTCCGGCACGCAACTAAACCCAGCAACTAAACCCAACCTTGTGTGTACAATGATCATGACGTCACGCCGAGGAGACGTCACATGGTCGGAACTGTCACGCCCACGTCCCTGAATGTCATCAAGCCACGACCGATAACACAGGTCTCTGATTGGCTGCTGGCGGTGACGTCAGTGGTACGCGCCGGTAGGAGCCCGTGGAGGTCGTATTGGGAGGTGTGATGGTGCTGACATAACGTGACGGCTGCTCGGCGTCTATAGACCGGTCATGGCTCACCGCTGCCTGCTGGTGCACGGGCTCTGCCGACCTCTCACCGGGGCTCTGCTTCCCGTGCTGCCGCACAGCCGGCGTGTGGGGGCCTGCTGCTTGAGGAGAGTGAGTCCGTTTCCTATAGCTCTAGGAGACATGTCACTGGGGTGATAGTGGCGCCCCCTACTGTTCGCTAGAGCTGCCATTGTGGTTTTCACTTTACACTTTTCTCTCCTGAGCGTGGCTGGTGGTCTCCTGCACCCACCCACTCCTCAGTGACTGTGGGAGATTGGGGTACACCTGAGCCCCAGGAGTGTCAGCTACTAACACTACACTCTGGGCACGTGAGCCTCTCCTGGGCTTTGGATCTGGGTGTAAGGTGTCAGCTGTGTCTCAGGAGGGTCGGGGTGGACACGGTGTACTGCACCACTCCCTCCTGAAATGAACATATAGTGCACCCCCCCAGGGATGTGTGAGCTCCCTGTCATGGAGCCCAGGAGAGAATGCAGAACACAAACATAGGGTCACAATTGCTAATTTAAAAGTAGTGGACGACCCCTATGGCTGGTGGCACAAGCAGTTTTTTAGGCAGTGGCATCCACAGTGTGAAATAGTAAAAGGGAAGGCTATGGGGGCCACAGCAGTAAACGATCACTGCAGCCCCTACATTCTCAGGATTGGCAGCAGTCAGTTCCTTCTCTAATCAGTGTTCTTCCCTTTCCTAGTGTAATAGTCAGTGATGGGGCGGCTTGGTGGCTCAGTGGTTAGCACTGCAGTGCTGGGGTTCTGGGTTCAAATCCCTCCAAGGACAACATCTGCAAGGAGTTTGTATGTTCTCCCCGTGTTTGTGTGGGTTTCCTCCAGGTTCTCCAGATTCCTCCCACACTCCAAAGACATACTGATAGGGAACTTAGATTGTGAACCCCATCGGGGACAGCGATAATGTCTGTAAAGTGCTGTGGAACTAATGGCGCTATATAAAATGAGTAAAATAAATAAATGGTAATATCCCTGTATGTGAGCAGGGATTGATCTGACATATCTCTCCAGTGCTCTTCTGCTTTGTGATGGAAATGACAAGTTATTAGTTGTAGCTGCTCTACTAACTAGTATATTGGTATTCTTGGAGGATATAGATCTGTTGTGATGTCACTGGATGTATATATGATTTACACCTAGGATTTCAAAAATTGAAAGGCAGCTCACACATCCCTGGGGGCGATGCAGTATATATCCATTTCAGGAGGGAGTGGTGCAGTACACCGTGTCCACCCCGACCCTCCTGAGACACAGCTGACACCTTAGACCAGTGATGAATTTATAACTCTGGTGGTTGCTTTTGGAACGCAACATTCGTCTGGTTGAGAGTCGTCTCCCTCACATTGGATTTTGGCATGCAATGCATGAGCTTTCCTAAATGTGAAGTGGAAAGCTATAGGAGAAACTCAAAAGGTTTCACAGGTTTGCCAGATTTGATGAAACCTGAGTCATTCGATCAGAGGCAAGGGCACACAACCATTGTCTGTTAGTGTACAGACTTACCTAACTCTCAGAGGCCCAATCACAAGTCTATATTACAACCACCAATATAAGGAAAGTGGGAATGACTTCATACATTACACTGCCTAAGAAAGAAGATATTAAATTCAGTTAAATCCGAAGTCGTAAATTATGGAATCTGCTGTTTTTTTCAGACTAGTTCTCTCCAGTCTGCTACACTTGTAGAAACAAATGAAAACTTCACACAGACACCTCTATCTATATAAGATTCAATGCGCTGTGTTATTGCTTTTATGAATAACACTTATAAAGCTAATACAAAATTATCAAATATATATATGATATATATTTAATATTCTAAATAATCAAAGTAAAGTATAAAATATTTACCATATCAAATGAAATTTCAGTTCCTGAAGTTAGGCTTCATACAAGCAGGGTGTCTGAAAACAGAGGCTATGCGGGGCACAATATGCTTTGTGTTTTTTTTTTTAAATATAGTTAAAAACTGTGTCTGCTTAAGATGAAAACTTACCAAATGCAACATTTTGAGACATTTATTAGCTTACAGTCTGTAAGAAAAATTATTACATAATTAGGGTTAAAAAAAAACACATGCTCGTGAAGTTCCACCGAGGGCTGGGAAGGAATATATGGAATAGGGTTTAGACAAGTCCGTAGTGCATGATTGAGTCTGCCCTAAAGAGCAAATTTTTTTTTGTTTTTTTTTTCCTCTTGATCCCGAGTGTCGATTGAATAGATAAAGTAAATGGGTAAACAGCTCTGTTAGCTGTCTGTAGTAACATAGTAACATAGTTATTAAGGTTGAAGGAAGACTTTAAGTCCATCTCGTTCAACCCATATCCTGTCCTAACCTGCCCTAACATGTTGATCCAGAGGAAGGCAAAAAAAAACCCCAAGTGGCAAACCAGTAAGCTTCACATTGGTGAAAAAAATTCCTTCCCGACTCCACATACGGCAATCAGACTAGCTGTCTCTAGGAAGATTGACATGAACTGTCTTTATGTTTTTCAGATTCAGACTCAAGCCAGTGATATGCGAAAGAATGCCCTCCTGGCTAATGTTCTAGCTGCATACCAACGACTGTGCTCTCAGCCCCCTAAAGGTATATTCTATTGATCTATGTGCTCGAGGGAGCACAGCAATTACTACATTCACCATTTATGAGCGATTACCCAGTCAGAGCTGGAATATAGTATTACATTATTCATTACCCCATTTATTATATTGTTTGTACTTCACTCGGTTTTTATGTCTTTCAGGTTTTGAGAAATACTTCCCAAATGGCAAAAACGGCAAGAATGCAAATGATGCAAAAGGTAAATTCTCCAGTGTTATTATGGATCATCAGTGTTTGTAGGTTATATCAATATTTGAAGAAAAAATATATATGTTCACAATGTGGCATGATACAAATATATGACCATCTTTGTAGCAAATCTCTTGAAACTCACCTAAAATTCTACAAGGATCACAATTTACTATGGTATCCACAGGATAAATCATAAGTGTCTGTGTGAATGGAGACTAATGTCATTAGTCCTTACTTTTAGTTTTTCGTTTCGTGTTTCATACACCATGTGGGACATTTATCAAGAAAAATGCCTCTGAATTTTGGCACAGTAAAGATGTATATCTTCGTACCGTGTTAACACGTTTCTGAATTTTGGCATAATTTGTGCTAAAAACCAACTTGCATGATGTGCACCTTATTTATGATATGTTTTAAACCCTTTTTCCAAGTTGATCGCTTGGGGGGGGTGGCGGGGTGGATTCTGAATGTGTGATATATTGTGCCAAAAATGTGCCATACCTTATTGTCGCAAAGTAAGCCAACCAATAGGCAATGTCAAATTAGACCAGACAGTCTTAAAATTATCTAACAGCATAAAACACTTTGATCAGTTTTGTGCGTTTTAGTCTGTTTGCAGTGTCTAAATACTATACATCTTTGATAAATATGCTCTAATAAGTTATTATTCCTTTTTTTTTTTTTTTTATCTGAAGTAGGTGCTAAAGAAAATGAGAAGACTTCCTCAGGTGGAGGGGGTGAGTCAAGTGGAGGTGGCAATAAAGGTGGAAAGAAGGGTGGGAAATCGGATGGTTGGTGGTCAAGAGTGCAAAAGGTGAGACCCTTTTCAGCTTTCTCAATTTTGAAAAGTGCTAAACGTAGAAATAAAGAATGACGATTCTTCTATAATCACTGTATATGTGAATGTGACTGCAAGTTACAGAATTGTGAGTGTGCAATGCCTGTATTCCCCTTTGCAAATAGGAGGTTACATTACCACAAGTATGCGATCTGCAAAGTTGTGGTAACATGCTGACTAGTTTCTCATCCTCTTCTCTCAATGTTTGATTTAGCTGTAAATGTTTTTGCCTTTTCCTTTGCACATCATTATATTGGAAGGGGTTTTCTGGGGCTTGGATATTGTTTGGCAATCCTTATGATAGGTCATCAATCAGATATAGTGGCTGTAAGTTCTTGCTGTCATAAACTTGCATTTAGTAGTGACTTCTGGCTTGCCCAGCAAACATTGGAGCGATCCGGCAGGTCACAAACAGAAACCTGGTAAAGTTAGGCCATTGATGTTGACAGCTTTTTCTAAAGAATGATCTTTAATATCAAAATCCCCAAAAAATCCTTTAACCATTGCTGTTTCTGTCAACAACCAATGTCATTGAGGTACAGTAGTTCACAGGGGTGCAACGGAAAAGTGGAGCAGTTTCCCATAGTTAGTATTTAAATTGCTGATTTAATTTGCCAAAAAACCCTTAACAATTATTTTTGCAATCTTGTTGGTTGCTGTTGATGACATTCTTTTCCTTCACTAGCCTTTGACATATTTCCTCTACCGTCTATATAAGGTTTGCAAAATGACACCTTAATATATTTTATTTTTGTTTAATATGTTTGCTCAAATAAGGATTTTTGTAACCTTTTAATCTCTGATTTCCAGGGTGAATTTCCTTGGGATGATAACCAGTTCCGATACTACTTCCTAGCATGTACTGGATTTTGGGCTTTTGCTACTTACTACATCTTCTTCAGGAAGGTTCCTGTAGAAATCACCTGGAAAGACTTTATAAATAACTACTTATCGCAAGGCCTGGTGAGTGTGGAGAGCCTCATCTCTGCAGGGGTCAGACTAGAAAGAACTTACTGGCATTTTCATAGTCAGCACACAGTTTACTAGCTAAACATGAGATCACCAGAACATGTATTATTCAAACGTCCAGTTAGATTCTCTTTCCAAAATGCAGTGATATGAAGTTTGGTGGGTTAAGTTCCCTGCTAAATATTGTGCCTGTACATCTCCGTAGGATGTGTACTCCAAATAGATATGAGGGTCGCGTATAGTTTTTTTTGGTTATAGCATCAGCTGTCAAGCATGCTACAGCCTTTCAAATTTGGCATAGAGAGTTAAACAGTATATGGACGTTCTCTAGCCGCTTACCAATTCCTGCTATTCACACTGTGTTGTAAAATATATTAATTACATGAGGAATAACAGGAATGGCACAATGCCTAGTGCTTAGAAATGATGCTCAAGGATTTTTTATTTTCCATAAGAAACACAAGTATTCACTAAAAGAGACCAGTCAGGGGATCTGACAGATGGGGAAACCAATAACATTTGTCATTTCTTTTAATACCACAACTCAGTATATCACATAGTGTTCACTTTCTTTCTTAGGTGGACCGTCTGCAAGTTGTAAACAAACGTTTCGTAAGGGTTGTGCTTATTCCGGGAAAGTCTACTATGGAAGGGGTAAGAGATGTGTGATTTATTATAGGCATTTAAATATATATAAAGCAGCATCCAGTCCAGGTGAAAAAGTAAAAAAAACTTCTTTATTCTGCCATCAAAAACATCAAATACAACGTTTCGGCCATAATGTGGCCTTTTTCAAGTATACATTCAAAGGCAAATGGCGGCCTTATATGGTGTGGAGGAGCCAATCACCACTTGGTAGCCGCCCATATATAAAACATTTTTATTTAGTGCAATAATAAACATCAGACATAATAAATACAATCGCGGACATAAATAATACATAAGACAATAAATCATCATGCGGTATAATTATAACATCAACATGTAAACAATATCCCCATATGTGTATGCCAATGCATTCACAGCATTGTGGTAGCTATAGTCACCATATACCAATCAAAGATATTGTTGTGTGAACTAATCTCATGCACCAATCGCCACCACTAACTCTCTTGGCGCCGACTAAGTGACCAATCATATCACATTTTGCAACCAGTCGTCTCCCAACTCAGTTACCGCGCCTAGTCTGCAGGATGTAAACAAATGTACATGTGCAGAGACATACTCAGGATCACAACCCACCATAACATTAGCATCACAGCCTCCACGGTCATCAGCGCTAGATCACAAGTACCGCTATTAAAATGACACAGGCACGCATCCTCAGGTAGATCAAATCACGCAGCCAGCGAGATCTCGCGATATCTTCAGCGTATCCACATCTCCACGCCTTGCAGCATGATGTCACTCCTCAGCGACGATCTCCACAACAAACCAAGAGAAATCATGTGATCAAGTCACATGAGCGCTTCCTTGCAAAGGCTCCTCCTGCCTCATACATCCTGAGGATTTAAACTCAGAATTTCAACAGCCATATCCATGGCAACAGATATAGGGGCATATCACATAAGCTCTAATAAGTGACTACTTATATATTTTCATATATATATATATATATATATATATATATATATATATATATATATATATATATATATATATATAGAAGCAATAATGTGAACAGGGGGCAATATAATACCTAATGAGAGACACGGGGAATAAATTCAATAATGATAACCATCAAATGTAGTTACAATTACACTGCAACTTCAGGACTCTTCAGTCCCCATATCATCAAGTCCCTCTAGACCGCTCTCAAATATAAGAAAAAACACAAAAATAATTCACAATTTTTTTTTTTTTTTTATATAAAAAAAAAAGAAAAACACTAAAAACATTCTAACACGGATGATAGTGCCAAATAGACAAAGGGGCCTCACATATTACAAATATGTAAATTATAATCAATATTAAGACCCCGTGGTTACAGGGTATCTAGAACCGATATCCATCGCAATTCCTTCTTTTTCAACATTTTAACTCTATCGCCACCTCGCCTCAAAACTGGGACTCCGTCTATCACTCTAAACCTTAATTGGTTAACAGAATGTTTACAATCAATGAAATGCTTAGGATCAGGTAACTCCACAGATTTGGTCCTGACAGTACTTTTGTGTTTACTAATACGCGCCCTGATTTCCATTGTTGTCTCTCCCACATATATAAGCCCACATGGGCATACTATTAAGTAAATTACAAAACTTGAAGAACATGTATATCTCTCCTTGATAGAAAACTTCTTTCCAGTCCGTGGGTGGTTGAAAGAATCTCCCTTCAACATATTCCCACACACGCACAACCAAGGCATGGAAAATTGCCCGTTTTAGGAGGGCAAAGTGTTCTTTGTATGGAGACCTTCCCAGAGCCAATATCAGATTTCACTAATTTGTCTTTTAAATTATAACCACGTCTATATGACAACAATGGTTTGTTAGAAAATTCTTCAATGTGTGGTAGACCCTTGTGTAGTAAACTCCAATGTCTATTCAAGATACCTCCAATTCTACCAATAACTGGGCAGAATGTTGACACAAATGGGATACGTTTTTGTCTGACCTTATCACGTTTATATTTCAAAACTTCTGGTGATATTGTCATAGCCCTTTCTTTATGACTTTTAACATTCCGCAGTGGGTACCCCCTCTTAATGAATCTATCACACATCTGATCCAACCTCATATCTAACTTCTCAGTTTCCTTCACAATCCGTCTTACCCTTAACACCTGACTCCACGGAAGGGACTCAATCATGCGTCTGGGATGGTTACTGTCATAAACCAAAAGATTATTCCTATCTGTTTCTTTGATAAACAAATCAGTACAGAGAGATTCATCCTTCTTATAAACCAAAGTATCCAAAAATTGGATTTGGTCAAGAGCGTATGTTAATGTAAATTTCAACTCAGGGAACACATTTTCAAATGAACTTGGAAGCACAAAAGATACTCCACACTCCCCTCCCATATACAAAAAATATCGTCCATGTAACGCCACCAGGCCCGGACATGGCCCCAGTAACTGGAACTGTACACATGCTGGTCCTCGAACACCGCCATGTAGATGTTAGCATATGTTGGGGCCACATTGGACCCCATGGCGGTACTGCGCAACTGTAGGTAATATCCCCAAAGAGAAAAAATTCCTCCTGAGGATGAACCCTAACAGTGCTAGGACCAACTGTGTACATTCCGGGGCCATGTCCGAGCGTGATAGCATCACATCGACGGCATTTAATCCTCTATCATGTTCGATAGAGGTGTATAGGGATACCACATCAAATAAAACCAACACAGTATTGGGATTAACCTTAATTGTATCAATTTTATCTAAAAAGTCATTTGTGTCCATGATATATGACTGGGCTAAAGTGGCAAAACCTCGCAATACTTTGTCCAAAAAAATAGCAATTTTATTACAAAGTGAGCCCCTCCCGATACTATAGGGCGCCCGGGGGGTTTAACAAATTTTTGTGGATCTTTGGCAAGGTATATAATATGGGCGTTACAGGATTCTCCATAAACAGATATTCCGACAATTTCTGGTCAATAAGACCATTATGGAGAGACTCAATAATCGCAATTCACAGGAAAAACGGGCAGTGGGATCACCCGACAATTTAGTATATACCGCTTCATCAGATAGTTGACTGTAGATCTCAGCTTTATATTTATCCGTATCCATTATAACTACTGCCCCACCCTTGTCAGCGGTTTTAATTGTAATAGCAGTATTATTAGCTAAATTACCAATCGTTTCTTTCTCAATAGAAGTTAGATTATGTTTAACAAAACCACAGGAATTCTTCCTCAATAACCTGAAATCTCTTTCCACTAACTGTATATAAGATTCAACAAAGTTGTTTTTCACAGGGGGGTTGAAAATTACTTTTGTTATATAATCCAACTCTCTGAAGTGTAAAGCCAGCCAATTCATTATCAATCACATTACATGAAACCTCTTGTTTATCACAGAAATTACATGCAAGTCTTAATCTTCTGAAAAAAGCAAATAAATCACATTAAATTTGAAACCAATCTGGAAAATTGGTGGGGCAAAAGGAAAGACCTATTGCTAGCACATCATAATCATTATCAGAAAGTCTCTGTGATGAGATATTTACCACTAAATTCTTCTCTTTCAGAGTGCTCTCTTCCTCCCCTCCATGTTCCGTGTCCGCATTGTTGCGTACAGTCCCTGGTATCTGATTCATTCCTTTTTCTCCTGTGTTTCCTACCACCACAATGGGACCTCCTCTTATCACTGGAACATCTGGTTTCTCTTTTCCTAAAAAACTAGAAGATGAAGAAACATCCATATTTGAATCATCAGTAGAATCAGACTCCATTGTAGTGAAGCCAAAATTTTGTTGTTACCTTGGCTGTGGTCTTCTCCTTCTCCGAGACTGCACAAACCGCTCTCTCCTAGGGTGTATCTGAGTACCCATATGCCATGAAAAAATACAACCAGACTTATAGTCCTCATTATCACGGAACCACTTAGTCCTCTTTGTTTTTTCAATATCACCACAATATTTTGTCAACTTATCCTCCAACTGGGTCTTAAAAACATCCCACTCCTGTGTCGTCATTTGTGCTGTTAACTGTTGTTCCAGATCTGCAACATTTTTACTCACAGTTTCTACTTCCATATGGAGAAACTCAATGTTCAAAAGCATCAAATCAAATGCAAACTTGTTAGTACTGGACTCAAACCTGCTGCAAAACTGTGTATTATCTGCCAACAATGTTGGACGTAAATGTGGTCTTAGACCACGAGGTATCCTATGTACCTTATAATATTCACACAGTGTCATAGCATGCAATTCATACGATATACGTTTCCTCCTTACATTTTCATATTTCTTCTTAAGCATTTCAACAGTAAGTTTGTTTAATAATGTCATGTCCATATGAGATCCAGACAGGATCCTCCTGGCATCATCATCCGTGTGAGAAAAAATCATAGCAGAGTCCAGTTCACCCACCTCTGGATTAATATGTTCCATCATATAACTCACCTCACCAGTGCACGTCTGCATAGATCCAGTCCATAGAAAATTGAGAGCCACTGACAGCACAACAGGAGTATTTGGGATGCACGCTTCCAGTTCAAGGACCCAATTGAACCACAAAAGTCATAAAGACATAATAAATACAAACGCCGACATATATAATACATAAGACCATAAATCATCATGCGGTATAATTATAACATCAATATGCAAACAATACCCCCATATGTGTACGCCAATGCATTCACAGCATTGTGGTAGCTATAGTCACCATATACCAATCAAAGATATTGTTGTGTGAACTAATCTCATGCACCAATCGCCACCACTAATTAGCTATGTCTCTGCACATGGACATTTGTTTACATCCTGCAGACTAGGCGCGGTAACTGAGTTGGGAGATGACTGGCTGCAAAATGTGATATGATTGGTCACTTAGTCGGTGGAGAGTTAGTGGTGGCGATTGGTGCATGAGATTAGTTCACACAACAATATCTTTGATTGGTATATGGTGACTATAGCTACCACAATGCTGTGAATGGATTGGCGTACACATATGGGGATATTGTTTACATATTGATGTTATAATTATACCGTATGATGATTTATTGTCTTATGCATTATATATGTCCGCGATTGTATTTATTATGTCTGATGTTTATTATTGCACGAAATAAAAATGTTTTATATATGGGCGGCTACCAAGTGGTGATTGGCTCCTCCACACCATATAAGGCTGCCATTTGCCTTTGAATGTATACTTGAAAAAGGCCACATTATGGCCGAAACGTTGTATTTGATGTTTTTGATGGCAGAATAAAGAAGTTTTTTTACTTTTTCACCTGGACTGGATGCTGCTTTATATATTTTTATGACTTTTGTGGTTCAATTGGGTCCCTGAACTGGAAGCGTACATCTCAAATACTCCTGTTGTGCTGTCAGCGGCTTTCAATTTTTTATTATAGGCATTTGTCTAAATAACTTTCGTTACTTAATTTGTAGTATTGGGTGCGTGTTTTCTCCCAATATATAATTTTTTTTTTTATTTCTTTTACTATTTCTTGCCTGGTCATTGAGTATGTAATCCGGCATGGGCATAATTTAAATGAGTGCAAATAGGAGAAAGATGAAGCAAACAGGTGAACGAAGTATAAAAAGTATAAATTTTATTGAACACAATAAAGAGGTATAGAAACACAGTACACAAAAATTAAATAAGAGAAAACATACAGGACAAACCCAAGTAAGACACCAGGGCAAAAAAGACCCCAGACAGACCCCAAAATGTCACAAAAGTATCACTACATAGTAAATTGATATACAGGGGATGATCCCTCTAAAGTGCCAGTGCATCCATGTATGATACTGCAAATGGGTGAAAGCTTCCTATGTAAAAGGCAAGGCAAGTCTTCATTGTTCAACCACCACAACCCCTTTGTATACCAGACCAATGCCCTAACCCCATAACCTCCCTCTCCAACATAACTGAATGGGAGCTTAATTGTCTTCTCTCCAAATCGCACCTCACAACCTGTGCACTTGACCCCATCCCAACCAACCTCCTCCCCAACCTCACCGCCACTATTATTCCATCCCTAACCCACCTCTTCAACCTATCACTAACTTCCGGTACCTTCCCTTCTGCTTTCAAGCATGCCACAATCACGCCTATCCTTAAAAAGCCAACCCTCGACCCAACCGCTATGTCCAGCTATCGCCCAATGTCGCTGCTCCCATTCGCTTCCAAACTCCTGGAGCTGCATGTCCATGCTGAGCTTTCCTACCACTTCTCTTCTAACTTGTTCTTTGACACTCTACAATCTGGTTTCCGCCCCCATCACTCCACTGAGACAGCCCTGACCAAAATTACTAATGACCTACTTACAGCCAAAGCGAACGGACAATACTCTATACTCCTGCTTCTTGACCTGTCCTCTGCTTTTGACACAGTTGACCACTGCCTTCTACTACAGATTCTTTCCTCCTTTGGCATCAAGGACCTCGCCCTATCCTGGATCTCCTCATACCTTTCCAACCGCACATTCAGCGTCTCCCACTCCCACACTACCTCCTCGTCCGACCCTCTCTCTGTTGGAGTCCCCCAAGGCTCTGTTCTAGGACCCCTACTCTTCTCAATCTATACACTTGGCCTGGGGAAACTCATAAAGTCCCACGGATTCCAGTACCACCTTTACGCTGATGACACTCAGATCTACCTCTCTGCTATCCAGAATCCCGGAGTGTCTATCAGCCATATCCTCCTTCTTCTCCTCCCGCTTCCTCAAACTCAATGTGGACAGATCTTCCTTACCTGACCTATCTATCACAATTAACGACATCACGCTTTCCCCCGTACCAGAAGTCCGCTGCCTCGGAGTAACCCTTGACTCTGCCCTGTCCTTCAAACCGCACATCCAAGCTCTTTCTACCTCTATCGCCTTCAGCTCAAAAATATTTCAAGAATCCGTCCTTTCCTCAACCCTCAATCTACTAAAATGATTGTGCACGCCCTCATCTCCCGCCTCGACTACTGCAACACCCTTTTCTCTGGCCTCCCTGCTAACACCCTCGCACCTCTCCAGTCCATCCTTAACTCTGCTGCACGACTAATTCACCTCTCTCCTCGCTACTCCTCCGCTTCTCCCCTCTGCAAATCTCTTCACTGGCTCCCATTCCCTCAGCGTATCCAGTTCAAATTACTAATACTGACCTACAAGGCCATCTATAATCTGTCTCCTCCTTATATCTCTCAACTAATCTCCCATATCTTCCCTCACGTAATCTCCGATCCTCCCAAGACATCCTTCTCTCCTCGACACTTATTCGCTCCTCACCCAACCGCCTCCAAGACTTCTCCCGAATATCCCCCATCCTCTGGAATTCTTTGCCCCAACACGTCCGACTATCAAACACATTCGGATCCTTCAGACGGAACCTGAAAACACATCTCTTCAGGAAAGCCTACAGCCTGCAATGACCCTGCTACCTCCTCACCACTACCGGAGATATCGCCTCAACCAACACCGGAACTGCTGCAACCCCCCGACCTACTGTCTCCTGCCTCACAATCCTGTAGAATGTAAGCCCGAAAGGGCAGGGTCCTCTCCCCTCTGTATCAGTCTGTCATTGTTAGTTTGTTTACTGTAAGTGATACCTGTAATTTGTATGTAACCCCTTCTCATGTACAGCACCATGGGATCAATGGTTCTATAGAAATAAATAATAATAATAATAAAAGGCGCCACAGCAGCCATAGAGAGGTGCCAAAATCGGGTACAAAAAAGGACCCACATATCGAAGAAAGCTTACCCAATGTATGAGGGGGTGCTGCCTACACTCCCCTTGAGGAAGCGGTGCCGTGCGGGCACGCGAAACGCGCGTCGGGGCGTCACTTACCTGGCCCAGGGCACCTCTCAGCACCCCCTCATACATTGGGTAAGCTTTCTTCGATATGTGGGTCCTTTTCTGTACCCGATTTTGGCACCTCTCTATGGCTGCTGTGGCGCCTTTTACATAGGAAGCTTTCACCCATTTGCAGTATCATACATGGATGCACTGGCACTTTAGAGGGATCATCCCCTGTATATCAATTTACTATGTAGTGATACTTTTGTGACATTTTGGGGTCTGTCTGGGGGTCTTTTTGCCCTGGTGTCTTACTTGGGTTTGTCCTGTATGTTTTGTCTTATCATTTAATTTTTGTGTACTGTGTTTCTATACCTCTTTATTGTGTTCAATAAAATTTATACTTTTATACTTCGTTCACCTGTTTGCTTCACCTTTCTCCTATTTGCAAGTATTTTTGAAGTGGGTTTTTTCCCTTCTTTGTAGCCATATGTATACTCCCACGGCAGGCATTATTTTCATGCCACTATGGGGGCTTATGATCAATAATTTAAATGAGATATACCAAACTACATTAGTAAAATTTAGGTTCTGAATATCTCCTAATTTGTGTTATAGTTAGTCATGTCAAGAAGGCTGTAGCTCACATTGGTCTCTGCAAGCCCTAAAAAGTATACCTTTTTTTTTATGTGCCCACAATCCAGAGTAGCCGCATTTTGGACGCAGCTCACCTGCGCTTCATCTAGAACGCTGCGTTTTAGCTTACAATCACAGTGGATGGAAAACCACACAGAAAACTAATAGTAGTCAAAAGGTCAATATAAAATGTAATATTTATTAAAGAATATTAAAATCCAGGATAGGGCAAGAATGGGGATGTAAATTCACACTCAACACATGGTAAGCAGGGCCATGTGATCAAACAAACACCCACACATGGGTTAATAGATATAGTAACATCTCTGGTATAATAGATGACAAAGCAAAAGCGAGTTGGAGAACATCATATGCATGTGCAGGTAAACCGTTATAGGAAATGTATCCAAAACATCGCTGAGAGTCCACACTAAATCAAAACAAGAGTGAAAATAATTACCCAGAGGTGAGGGATTGGTGACCGCAGGGCCGCCCTGACGCGCGTTTCGGAGTTTGGGAAACTCCTTCCTCAGGGGGCGCTTACTAGAGTCCCAAAATTGGGGCTCTATATAGGCTGTCAGGTGGCGCGCAGCTGCCGCTGCAATATCATTACCACCCGGAAGTCTCCTCCGCATGCCAGAGCCGGAAGCACGCGGGGCCCCACGTGCTCCAGCGTCTGACATCACCGGAAGTGACACCGGTGGCACTGAATGCAGACGGCGCATGCGTCTCTGCACACTGACCTGGATGCCAGAGAATAAGATGGCGATACATGGTAATAGCATAAAGGGTAATATAAATACAGCACAGAACAAAAACAAAAAGTATAACACCGATAATAATGAAAAAATAACAATGCTGAATATGCCCACATAGTACAAAATGAAAATGAAATATAACATAATTCATTTCATGTTATATTTCATTTTCATTTTGTACTATGTGGGCATATTCAGCATTGTTATTTTTTCATTATTATCGGTGTTATACTTTTTGTTTTTGTTCTGTGCTGTATTTATATTACCCTTTTTGTTTTTGTTCTGTGCTGTATTTATATTACCCTTTATGCTATTACCATGTATCGCCATCTTATTCTCTGGCATCCAGGTCAGTGTGCAGAGACGCATGCGCCGTCTGCATTCAGTGCCACCGGTGTCACTTCCGGTGATGTCAGACGCTGGAGCACGTGGGGCCCCGCGTGCTTCCGGCTCTGGCATGCGGAGGAGACTTCCGGGTGGTAATGATATTGCAGCGGCAGCTGCGCGCCACCTGACAGCCTATATAGAGCCCCAATTTTGGGACTCTAGTAAGCGCCCCCTGAGGAAGGAGTTTCCCAAACTCCGAAACGCGCGTCGGGCGGCCCTGCGGTCACCAATCCCTCACCTCTGGGTAATTATTTTCACTCTTGTTTTGATTTAGTGTGGACTCTCAGCGATGTTTTGGATACATTTCCTATAACGGTTTACCTGCACATGCATATGATGTTCTCCAACTCGCTTTTGCTTTGTCATCTATTATACCAGAGATGTTACTATATCTATTAACCCATGTGTGGGTGTTTGTTTGATCACATGGCCCTGCTTACCATGTGTTGAGTGTGAATTTACATCCCCATTCTTGCCCTATCCCTGGATTTTAATATTCTTTAATAAATATTACATTTTATATTGACCTTTTGACTACTATTAGTTTTCTGTGTGGTTTTCCATATCTCTTGTAGTTGGTCTTGTTATCCATTTCAGCCCATGTTGGTGGTATATTTTCTTATATAGGACATCTTTATTTGCCACCCATGTATATTGCCGGCTTCCATCTTGTTTTATTACAATCACAGTGGATGGGACTAATAGAAATCCCATGCCCACTGTGCTTCTATTTGATGCTGCATAAACTCACCTGCGATGCAGATTTATGAGCCGCAGCATGTCAATTATCTAGTCTCTGCTGCTTAGTCTCACCCATAGCTATTATTTTAGATGCAGTAAATTTGCACGGTTCTGTGAACACATGCGGATTTACCTGTCTGGTTAGAACACAGTCTTTTGGACGCAGCAAAAATATGCTGCGTCCAAAATGCTGCTAAATCCTGATCGTGGGGACATAGCCTTAATGGCAAGGGCAAGCAACTAACTATACAGTAATAACACTATATGACATGTAAAAATGTATTGACGGGCTCAGCTGAACTTGTCTTGATATATTTGACAGCCTTCTTGTTATGAATACTATCAGCTATGTTTGATAACCACAGTTTCTTGAGCAGTTCAGTTTGTGATCTGTTGTATTTTTTTCTGTTTTTACATGTAGAAATATGTCTGGTTTAATATTGGCAGTGTGGACACATTTGAAAGGAATTTGGAAACGGCACAGCAGGAGTATGGTATAGAGCCAGAGAATAGAGTGCCTGTGGTGTATACAGTGGAGGGTGATGGGTAAGTTGAAGTTCCCTGTCTGGTTTTGGTCTCGTCATATGTGACATTTCAATTTTTCCTCTTTTGACAGCTGAAAAATTTCTAGCTGTATTTCTCCTTCGCCTCATTGGGGGACACAGACCATGGGTGTTATGCTGCTGCCACTAGGAGGACACTAAGCTAATACACAAAGAAATTGGCTCCTCCTCCGCAGTGTACACCCTCTGCTGGCTCTAGCCTGAACCAGTTCTTGCTTAGTGTCTGTAGGAGGCACTAGGGTCTGGCTTCAGACCCCGATGTTATTTTATTTTTCAAATTTTTTACTTTAACCTTTTTTTCTACGGAGTAAAGTGGCGACGGGGCCTTT
Source organism: Oophaga sylvatica (assembly GCA_033576555.1). NCBI lineage: Eukaryota > Metazoa > Chordata > Amphibia > Anura > Dendrobatidae > Oophaga > Oophaga sylvatica. The sequence continues at coordinate 309,824,648 of JARQOD010000006.1, forward strand.
CAAGGTCCCGATCTCCCAAAATCATCAACAGGCGGGCACGCGGAGTGTCGTCTCCCCGTATCCCCTCCTGCAACCTCAGCGCCGGCCTGAGCTCTCCTCAGGGGCGACGGATTCCTTCAATGGGTCCGCTCTCCCCACATCAGCAACAGATGGGAACATGGGGTGTCGCCCCCAAGTACCTCCTTCTGGAGCCAGGTTCTTCAGCCGGACATGCCAGCTTGCCTCAACAATTCTGACAGGAAAATTACCTCAGGTAACATGTAGAGGCTCCATGCGGCGTCCGTGCGGCCCCACTGCATCACCACTGCCCAAAAGTGGATGGTGACTAGAGGCTAACAAAACCTCTCCACCTTCTTATCAAAGGGATGGTGGATTGAGGAGATAATCGGTGCGGATGGCGAGTGGTTTTTCAATCTCCTGTGACCTTTACGGCCTCTGCTACATTGCAGGCCTCAGCTGCCCCCATCGTGGCCTCCGCTGCCCCCATCGCGGCTTCCCAGCATGGCCACCGAGACCGCAGCCGCTGCTGTCTTTTATCTCGGCCGCCATCGCTGTGACGCAGTCACCATTGCAGTGCCACTGCCGCCGCCCTCGTCACAATAACGTGGCCGCTATTGCCGTGCCGCGTCCGCCGCCGTCATTACTGGGACACAGCCGCCATTGCAGCACTGTGGCCGCCGTCTTTACTGCGGCCGCCGCCATCACTGTGACTCGGCCGCCATTGCAGTGCCACGACCGCCGCCATTACCGCACCCGCCGCCCTCATCTCCATGACGTAGCCGCCATTGCCGTGCCGCGGCCCCCACCGTCAGTTACTGTGACTTAGCCGCCACCACCGTGCCGCGGCTTCTGCAGCCATCACAAGGCAGAGGGCGATCAAAAATTTAGGTCCCGGCTTCTGGCAGGGATAGGCCTAACTCCGCCCACCCGGCCGACTCCGCCCTCTTTTCTGGCGCCTCTCGTTCCTCACGAGAGGCGCCAAATCTGCCATTATGAAGACAAAAAAATGAATACAGTAGAATCTGTATTGCTGGCTGCAAAGTTCCGCTTGCCTGCATATACAGGAAGTGCTTCAGTGCAGAGATATGGGCATGTGTGATGGACTAATATTTCCTGCTGCAGACCAGCAGAATCATCCACAGGTAATAGACGGGAAAATGGGGTGTCGCCCCCAAATACCCCCTTTCTGGAGCCAAGTTCTTCAGTCGAACATGCCAGCTTGCCTCAGCAATTCTGACAGGAAAATTACCTCAGGTAACATCTGAGGCTCCATGCGGCATCCGTGCGGCCCCACTGCATCACCACTGCCCAAAATTGGATGGTGACTGGAGGCTAACAAAACCTCTCCACCTCCCTATCAAAGGGATGGTGGATTGAGGAGATAATCAGTGCGGATGGCGAGTGGTTTTCAATCACCTGTGACCTTTGTTACTCGTCTGTCACTGATACGCAGACTGCAGTCTTTGGCGGCACCCCCCCCCCCATCGGCGACAGGGAGAGTCCTGATAACGGCGCTTAGCTCCCTCCTCTTGGTTCCCAGGTGGAGCTTCTGTCTTGGGGCCACCTGCAGCTAAGGGCGCACTATTGCGCCGCCGCAGGGTTTTTGTTTGTTTTTGCGGCGTTTTCGGTGACCTCCGCGCCGCCCCCCCTCTGCCGGCGGCCACAGTTTCTAATTGAGGCCCCAGCTTCACTCCAGGCCTACTTCCGGCGCCGGCTCCGCCGCTTGTTCACTTCCGGGCGGGCTTTTCTCTCGCCCGTCTCTCCTTACAGTGAAGTCTGAGACCCCGCCCACCTCTCTCTCTCTGCTCCTCGGTGCTCTGTAGCCGCCCTATATGCGGCTCTGCACACAGCGCTTTGCACCGCCCCCTGGTCCACCGCTGAGAGCGGGAACCCTCAGGGCAGCAGCGTGCGTTTTTACAGCCGGACGCCATCTTCAAAGAGGGAGAAACACCCCCCCAGCAGGACGACTTCTCTACAGCCTGCCAATATCGCTCACAGCTGAGGAACAGCATCAGGAACCGTAAGTTGCTCTGCCCTGCAGAGCTGACACTCTCCTCTGTCTCTTTTTCTGTCCCCCAACCTTCTGACATCAGTTAGTGGGATTGTTTTCACCATGCCATCTTCCTCTTCCTCCACCACTCTGGTCAGACACTTTGTGTGTTCTTCCTGTAATAGCAGACTCCCTTCAGGTCAGTCATCTCCCCTCTGCCAGGCCTGCAGCGACCCCACGGTACCCACCCAGGAGTCCCTTTCTGTCCCTGGCGGTTCGGAGCCCCCTACCCCGGAGTGGGCTGCTTCTCTGTCACAAAACGTGACGGACCTCACCAAGGTGTCACAAACCCTAGTGTCCGTTTTGGACTCGCAGCCCGGTAACTCAGGCCGTAAGAGACCTAGACTGGAGCACCGTTCTAGGTCCTCTTCCCGCTCTGCCTCTCCAGACGATCTCTCAAGGCGTGATCTCTCTCTAGCGCCCTCCCCTCCGGAGTCAGACGAAGCGTCTTCGACACGATTTCGGAAGATGAGTCGGACCTTGATTCAGAACAGGCTTCCAGCATGACGGATATGGTGCAGAGCCTGATCGTGGCAGTCAACCAGACCTTGGGCATCAAAGATACTGCTACGGAATCCGCAGATCAGGTGGTTTTGTTCAGACGGTCCAAGCCACCTCCACGGTCTTTGCCTCGCATACCATGCTGGGCAATATTTGGTTTCGGCCTCCCTGGATGCCGTGTCTTGCGCTGCTCAGGCTTCCAACAATTCTGTAGCCATCCGGAGGAATATTTGGCTGAAAGCATGGCAAGCTGAACTTTCTTCATAGAAGTCGCTCACAGGCCTCCCCTTCCAGGGAGACCATCTGTTCGGCTCTAGGTTGGATCAGATCATTAAGGAGGCAACGGGAGGCACGAGTTCTCTCCTCTCTCAGTCCAAGCCTCGCAGTTCCGCTCCTTTCGGCCTTTTCGCCGTTCCCTGGCGTCGGACGATTCTTCTGGTCAGCACAGGCCGCAGAATCGCCAGACCAAGAAGAGAGCTTCCTTCAGGGCCACCCCTTCCTGGCGTTCTCATAACTCCCATGGTAGATCCTCCAGGGCAAGACCTAGCAGATCCTCCTCGGCTTGACTCGGATCCAGAGCCCAGTGTTTTTCCCAGGCTGGGTGGTCGTCTCGACCTGGTGGAAGACGCATGGGTCAGGGAGGTTGTATCCTCTGGATACAAAATAGAGTTCTCTTCCCGCCCCCAAGATCAGTTTGTAACCCCACCCAAGGGACCCTTCCTTGGTCCCGGGTTTCTTTGCGTGCGCCATCCACTCTCTTCTCGGTTCCGGGGTTATCGTCCCAGAGCCAGATCGCTTCACAGGTTCTATTCAACCTGTTTGTTGTGCGGTAAAGGATGGCGCAGTTCGGCCCATTCTGGTTCTCAGGTTGACGAGCAGAAGAGTCCGCATGCGTCACTTCAGCAAGAGTCCCTCCGCTCCGTTATTTCTTCCATAGAGGCACAGAAATATCTGTGCTCCATAAACATTCTCAATCTCCTGGTGGATGCCCCCTGAAGTCTCCCAGTCAGGCCAGATCTTCCATCACAGAGTTGATCTGCTACCCGAGTTCTCGGTTGCTCAATTTGACGGCGCGGCTGTTGAGACCGCAGCTTTGAGCGCATCCGGGTTCTCCGTTTGGATGATTCGCACCACGGTCCAGGCCTGAAGATCGTCGTCCTCTCGGTTCTTCTACCGAACCTGGAAGGCCTATTTTCGCCGGTGTGAGTCTATCACCACCCCGCCAATGAGGTTGTCGCTCCCAGCTATCTTCGATTTTTTTTTCCTCCAAGCGGGACTGGATTCTGGTCTCTCTTGCCACTCTAGAAGGGGGCAGGTGCCAACTTTTTCTTTCTTTCAGAAGTCCTTGGCATTTCATCCTCTAGTCAAGACTTTCCTTCAGGGAGTAACGCATTCGGCTCCCCCGTACCGGAATCCTGTGGACTCCTGGGACCTCAATCTGGTTGTAGAGGTCACGAGGTGTGCTCCATTTGATCCTCTCAGGGAGGTTCCTTGTATTTTTGTCCGGGAAAATGACCTTTCTGGTGGTGTTCACTTCCATCAGACTGTTTTCACTATAGCAGCTCTCTCCTGTCGTTCCCCTTTTCCCTTCACCAGGATAGGGTAAGGTTGCGGCTTCCGCCTTCCATTCTTCCCAAGGTGGTTTTCACCTTTCACTTGAATGAGGATATTGTCCGGCCTTCCTTCAGGAAGTCGGATTTTCCGTTCATTTTTCCAGACTGAGCGCGAAGAAGCCTGCCGGGCTCCAAGGCTACGACTGAGTGTTGGATTAGGTGCCTATTGGAGGCTTACCGGGTCAAGATCAGAGTGTCCCCCTGGGGTTAGGGCTTACTCCACCCGGGCAGTAGACGCCTCCTGGGCGGTTTTCCCATGGGGCATCCGCCCTGCAACTTTACAAAGGGCAACCTGGTTTTCCATCCACACGTTTGCCCAATTTTACAGGGTCCACGCCTACGGTTCGGCAGCCGCCAGTTTAGGCAGAAGGATCTCGCATTCGGCATTGGGGACTTTGCCGACCTGTATGGAGTTTCCTGCCATTTTTTCCCACCCCATGGACTGCTTTAGGACGTCCCATGGTTACCTGTGTCCCCAATGAAGCGATCGAGAAAACAGGATTTTGGTTGCTTACCGTAAAATCTGTTTCTCGGAGCGCTCATTGGGGGACACAGCACCCTCCCATATGTTTACAACTCTTGTCCTTTCTTCTGATTGTTATGGTTATGTTTGAGTTGTCTGTTCTGTTGTTTGGTTCTGTCATGTTCTTCTACTGCTTTCTCACTAACTGATTAGCTTGATGCCAGTCGGTGGGGTGTATAGTGTAGAGGAGGAGCCAACCTTTTTTGCATTTGCATAGTGTCAGCGCCTCCTAGTGGCAGCAGCATACACCCATGGTTACCTGTGTCCTCCAATGAGCGCTCCAAGAAACAGATTTTACGGTAAGCAACCAAAATCCTGTTTTCTTATCTTTCAGGTTGGACCGGAGGCTTATCTACAGCATTACAGAATGCTATAGATAAGCCCTGAAAAGCAGCGGTCGCATCTTATAGCGGCCAAAACAGGTGACGGGTTCACTTTAAAGCATTTATTTATTTTTTATTTTTACCACTAAAATAATAAAAACCAAAACTGGACAAGTTTGGTATTGCTGTATTGTTCTGACCTGGACAATCGTGATGCAAGGTCATTTTTACCACACAATGTACACTGTAAAAACAGTTTGCTAAACAATGTCATAATTGCATTTTTTTCAGAGTTTATAAACATTTGGAATTTTCCAATTTTAATTAATTAAAAAAAGTTGCCGGGCTGCTTCTTTCTTCGACCATTCACTGTGTGTGGAGGCATCTGAGTACTGCTCTCTTGTGCTTCTTTGTGCCCCATAGACCTCATATAAGACCTCACCACATCTGCTCAATTGCTGCTTTGTCCACACTCCTCCACATTGCAGTTGTGTGGTTGTTGGGGTGTAATATGCGGCTTGAGACCCCTGTTCTAGTGATTGGTGGGAGTCTTAGTAAGGCCCTTAATGAATAGATATCTACCACCAGTCCCGTCGGCAGATGATAAAGGGATCTTTCACAATTGACATTTTACTATAGCAAGAGGTATAATCTTTTACAAATACTGTAACTTATATGATGGCTGTTAACCTGAATATTCATTCTGTCCATAGCTCCTTTTTTCTGAACATCCTTCCAACATTCCTTATTCTTGCCTTCCTTGTGTACACTCTGAGGAGAGGTCCTACTGGAGGAAGGACAGGTCGCGGTATGGGAGGGCTCTTCAGTGTCGGAGAGACAACTGCCAAAGTGCTGAAGGATGAGATCGAGGTTAAGTTCAAGGATGTCGCTGGATGTGAAGAGGCCAAGCTTGAGATTATGGAGTTTGTCAACTTCCTAAAGAATCCAAAGCAATACCAAGATTTAGGAGCAAAAATTCCAAAGGTGAATGCGTTGGGTTTATGAGAGAGAGATTTTTTTTTTAAGGGGACAACTTTGTAGCCTTTGTTACTACTGGCACTGTGCTCTTGGTACCTGTTAACAGCCAAAAAAAGGTAGTGATTTTACCAAAGGGTTTCTCAAGACATTAATATTGATGGCCAGTCCTTTAAAATTGGACATCAGTATTTGGGAAATCAAGACCATCTCCCAGCCCATCTGCCAATAAACTTCATAAAGGAGTTGGGGGCCTCGAGAAAGCCCATCCTCCTGTTCATTGTGTAGCGAGGCACATAGCCACATGTACAGTTATGAGTGGGACGTAGATGCTTGTGGCTGCAGCTCTGCCTGGTAATGTAGCTATCAAAACCTCTTTAAGATAAAGATAGTGATACACATGATGTTGGATCATATAAGACATCTAAACCAGTTGTTTCTAATATTTTCCAACACATTTTGTTTCGTCCCATATTAGAGAATCACAGTATATTATGTCATTAACAAGATAGGGGAGGCGATGAATGTGCTTCCATTTATTTTAGATGACCCTTTTCTGACTTTCAGTGAATAACACATTGTCCAAATAATGGCAATACTAACATCCAAATGCAATGCCACATTTGAGCACCAGGAGCCCCCATGAACAGTATTCAGCTTTGTAGGTCCTTGCTATTTTTTGCCTCTGTAATCATTACCAATTCTCTACATGCTTAATACCTTTATCTGTTTTTTTCCCCGCACTTACATGACCTTTTTACATTAACCTATAGTGATTTGTAGAATGACATATTGACTTTTTTCAGGGCGCTATTCTGACAGGTCCTCCTGGCACAGGAAAAACATTATTGGCAAAAGCCACTGCCGGAGAAGCCAGTGTTCCTTTCATTACAGTCAATGGCTCGGAGTTCCTAGAGATGTTTGTTGGTGTCGGACCTGCCAGAGTAAGTTTTTATTTTCATTTTCGTGACGGTCAGCCTTTAAAATATTACCAATTCCAGCCAAAAAAAAACAAAAAAAATTATTTATTTTTTTGCTCTTTTTTTTTTTCATCACTTTACTGTAAAAAAGCAGATCAGCTGGTGTGCGGGACGATGGGAAGAATGGTTGTGGATTTTCATGACTGGATGCAACTTACTAATACACCGTATGTCCCTTCACTGTGGGAAGATAAGTCAGTGCTATAGAATTAGGATAGACATTCCCAGACAAGGATTTTGGGCTTAAACTGCTGATTGCCCTATAATCAGTGCAGGGTTGCAGACTCTGGGCAGGAGAAATGTTAGAAATTTGCTGCTATTTGTATTATATGTACATTAAATGGATGAGACTTGTAAATGCTGTGTAAAATGTATCATTGCACATGCAGATCAATTGTGTAATAGGTTATTTGTGAATATAACCTTAGGGTAAAGTTTCCACTATGATTTTTTGACATTGCATATTTTCGTTGCACAAAAAAACCCCGCAATTTCTTACAGTTCTAGCAAAGTGGACAGCATTTACCGAAATCTCATGCCCACTGTTCTTTTCGTTTTTTTTTCACCCCACATAACCTGACCTGCGGAGTTTGAAGTCTGCAAAACGTTTCTATTGTGGATACGCTGAGGTTTATATACAGATTTATTCCATTGAATTGCATCAGATGCAGAAAATCCGCACCTAAAAACCTGCGTGATTTTAGTGCATTTCTGCTGCGGCACCTCACAAAAAACATATGTAATTCACACCTGACTATGTCAATATAGCCTTGTCAAAGCCAAATACCAGGAATTCTCAAAAACACAGAAGCTTTAGTTAACCGATGAACCTTACAAAACATACGGTATATAGATAAAAAAAAATTCTGAATTGCTGTTTTTTCTCCATCGCCTCATTGGGGGACACAAGACCATGGGTGTTATGCTGCTGCCACTAGGAGGACACTAAGCAATACACAGAAAAAGATTAACTCCTCCTCCTGCAGTATACACCCTCTGTTGGCTCAATCCTGAACCAGTTCTTGCTTAGTGTCTGTAGGAGGCACTAGGGTCTGCTCTTAGACCCCACTTTTTTTCATTTTTTACCTTTTTTATTATTTTTCTCTCTTCACGCACGGAAGGGCGACGGGACTTGTACGAAAAGTCCTGATCTCCCACAAACATCAACAGGCGGGCACGCGGAGTGTCGCCTCCACATAACCCCTCCTGCAACGCTACCATCGGGCGACGGATCCCCTTCAATGGGCCGTTCTCCCCATGTGTCAGATGGGTAACGCGACCCGGAGTTTTTTTTGGATTATAGCACCCTCACCACCACTAGTGAAAGTGGCTGGTGCTAGGACGATGGGAAAGGGTCACTCTCCGCCTCCCTATGAAAGGGATGGCGGATTGAGGAGGCACGGATACCTCAGCCATTCACATCTGAGCCAGGAGGCTCCACAGTGAGTACAGGGGAAGGACATCTTTATTGCCTTTATGTGCATCCCCCTGTGCTGTCACAGTCACCGCTGCAGCTCCTTCTCCTTCCGGCCCGGCGTCGCTACAGTCAGCTTCCGGCTGCATTGGCTAGGTCGCGCTTGCGACCTCGTTCGGGCCGCAAGGCCATCGCCGCTCACCGCTGGGCCAGCTCCAAATTTAGTCCCCGGCTTCAGGCCGGGGTAGGCCCGAGAGTATGGGCGGGCTTACCGCTCTCACTGGTAGCTCCGCCCACATCACGCGCTCTCCACAGGTCTCTTTCTCTCCCTCCCACCTTTTTCTGGCGCTTCTCGGGAAACGAGAAGCACTAAGGACACAAATCTCGGGCGCCATCTTCCGGGACGCCGGCTCTATCAGCGCTGCGGTATTGGGGCACCGGACAGTTCTTTTCCTCAGCGCCACCTCTGGACCTGGGTAAGCCTACACAGCGCTTAACCCCTTGTCCTGCAGCAAGCTCATAGCTGCAAGAAATGTCGCAATCAAAGGGCTCTAAAAAGGCTGACAAAAACTACACAGTAGTATATGCTGCCTGCGTCTCATACAACGCTTCCCTGCCGTCAAAGCATGGTTCCCAATTCTGTGCATCATGTGCCCAAGAGCCCACTGCGTCTACCGCTCAGGAGCCCCCTACTACCGTCCCGGAGCCCCTTTCTACCCCTGATCCCAATGAGCCGGGTCCCTCAGGGTGGCCTGCGTTTCTAGCACAGTCCATGGATTCTCTGACTAGGGCCTTGGATACCTTCCGTGGCTCCTCTTCTAGCCAGGGCGTCCCTTTTTCTGAAAGGGGCCCGTCAGCCTTCAGAGAGACCTCATCAGATGGGGTCGACCCACGCATCAGCAAAGCGGCCGTCTGGGAAACGCCGCCATAATACATCTCCTAATCCATCTAGCGGTTCGGCATCTGCGAGCTCAGGCTCTCGTTCCCCCTCTCCCAGGGAGCTCAGTGATCATGATTCTGAGTACGAGTCAGATATAGACGATGACCCGAACTCGCCAGAGTTTCAGGAGTCCCTGGATTCTCTCATAGAGGCAGTTAAAGCCCTGAAGGTAGAGGATGAACCCGGGCCTCACAAGGATCACCCTGTTTCTTTCAAAAGAGCTAAGCGTCCCCGCAAGGTTTTCGGTAACCATCCGGAGTTTAGCAACATTGTTCAGGGACATAGGGAAAAGCCGGACAGACGTTTTTCAGGACTGAAGTCTCTGAAAGCGCGTTACCCTTTTTCGACAACTGTAGCAAAGGAATGGACTGAATCACCGGTGGTAGATCCACCTGTATCTCGCTTGGCTTCAAAAACCCTTCTGTCCCTTTCAGATGGCTCATCTATTAAAAATCTCTCAGATAGACTGGTGGACAACCTTGCTAAATCAGTCTTTGAGGCTGCTGGAGCATCGCTCTCTCATTCCTTCGCGGCTACCTGGGTGGCAAGGGCCATGGTGGCCTGGGCTGAAGATCTGGTCAAAGTTACTAGCGATATTCCTCTTCCCCCTGAGGCACGTAATCTTGCCTATCAGATTACTCGGGCAGGCGACTACTTAGTCCATGCATCCTTAGATGCAGCTAATTGCGCTGCTCTCACAGCCGCAAATGCCATTGCCATTCGAAGGTAACTTTGGCTCCGAGAATGGCGCGCGGATTCTGCGTCAGAGGTCGTTGACCTCGTTGCCTTATCAATCAGGGCGTCTCTTTGGGGAACGTCTCGATCAGATTATTTCTGACGCTACTGGTGGGAAGAGCAAATTTCTTCCGCAGCGCAGATTCAACCAACCCTTTCGGTCCCAGTACCAAAGCCGCTCCCGTCCTTTTCGGACCTCCTTTAACTGGACCTCTGCCTCTACCTCGTCCCGTGCTCCCCGTTCTTCTCACAGGGACAGGGGCTCGCAACCATCATTCAGGTCCTCTCACCCCTGGAGAAACAGATTCTCCCAGTCGGGAAATAAGAGTTCCTCCTCTAGAAAATTATCCTCCCAATGACTCCTTGCTGGGGACGGGGGACCCAAACAGGGTAGGCGGCCGCCTACTCTTGTTTCGCGAGGTCTGGGGGTCGGTCGTTCACGACCGGTGGGTCCGAGATCTTGTAGATTCCGGCTACAAGATCGAATTCTTGTCTCTTCCCCCAAGGCGCTTCTTTCAGTCTCGCCCCCCAAAGTCCAAGGCCCTCGCAACTCCCTTCCTTCAGGCCTTGAACATTCTTCGCTCCAGCAGGGTCACCGTCCCAGTTCCTCACGGGGAAAGATTCCAAGGTTTTTACTCAAACCTTTTTGTGGTTCCCAAGAAGGACGGCTCTTTGCGTCCTATTCTAGACCTAAAATTGCTGAACAAGTTCATCAGAGTCCGCCATTTCAGAATGGAATCTCTCCGTTCTGTTGTCGCATTGCTAGAAAGAAAGGAATATCTGGCGTCAGTCGACATCAAAGACGCATATCTACACATTCCAATCTTCAGAGGCCATCAAAAGTTTATGCATTTTGCAGTCGGAGAGGATCATTTTCAATTTGCCGCTCTGCCCTTCGGACTCGCAACCGCCCCCAGAGTGTTCACAAAAGTCATAGTGGCCGTCATGTCAATTTTACACTCTCGGGTGTGGTGGTCCTCCCGTACCTAGACGACCTGCTTATCAAAGGACCGACCTTTCGGGCCTGCACAGAGAGCGTCGAGATCACTATCGACACCCTCTCTCGCTTGGGTTGGTTAGTGAATTTGGACAAGTCCTCTCCCATCCCCTCTCAGAAAATTCCTTTTCTAGGAATGATTCTGGACACCTCCCAAGGGTTGGTATCTCTCCCTCCAGAGAAGATTGCTTCTCTGAGGCGGGGGGTGCTCCTGTTGTCTCTGGGCCGCTCCCACTCTCTACGGTTCGCCATGCAGGTCCTGGGGAAAATGGTAGCCTCTATCGAGGCAGTACCGTTAGCTCAATTCCATCTCCGACCTCTTCAACAGGAGCTGATATCAGTCTGGGACAGGAACCCAGCGTCCTTAAGTCGCCGCTTTCGTCTTTCTCCCAGAGTCAGAATCTCCCTGAAATGGTGGACAAATGCTTCATCGCTGAATCAAGGGAAATTTTTTCTGCCTGTCCATTGGCTAGTGGTGACCACCGATGCCAGTCTCCTCAGATGAGGAGCGGTGTTCCTTCACCACACGGCTCAGGGCCGCTGGTCTCTCCCAGAGACCCGTCTCCCGATCAACATCTTGGAGATCAGAGCTATCAAACTAGCCCTCTTGCATTTCCATCATCTTCTGGCCGGTCGTCCCATCCGGATCCAGTCAGACAACGCCACGGCCGTGGCGTACATCAACTGTCAGGGAGGCACTCGCAGCAGATCAGCGATGCTCGAGGTATCGCACATTCTGCGGTGGGCCGAGTCAAACCGCTCGCCCATCTCCGCGGTTCACATCCCAGGAGTGGACAATTGGGAGGCCGACTTTCTCAGTCGCCAAGGCTTAGACTCATGAGAATGGTCCCTGCACCCGGAAATATTTCAAATCATTTGCCAGCGTTGGGGAATGCCGGATGTGGATCTCATGGCATCCAGGCTGAATGCCAAAGTGCAGACCTTCATAAGCCGATCTCGCGATCCACTAGCCATCGGCTCGGATGCACTAGTTCTCCCTTGGAGTCAATTTCGCCTTCCTTACATCTTTCCGCCTCTTCCGTTAATCCCCAGGGTGATCCGAAAGATCAAGGCGGAAGGCGTTCCTCTCATTCTTGTCGCTCCGGACTGGCCTCGCCGTCCGTGGTATGCGGAACTAGTGCGTCTGGTCGCAGACGTCCCTTGGAGATTACCAGATCATCCGGACCTTCTTTCACAGGGTCCAATTTTCCATCACAATTCAAAAGCGCTGAATTTGACGGTATGACCATTGAAGCCTGGATCTTAGGCCAGGCTGGGTTTTCTCAAAAAGTTGTCTCTACAATGATCAATGCCAGGAAGCCGGTTTCCGTCTGCACTTATCACCGTGTCTGGAAGACATTCGTTTCCTGGTGTAAGGATAAAGATCGTTCCCCCTTGGTTTTTTCTATCTCTTCCATTCTGGAATTCCTTCAGGCAGGATTGGACTCGGGGTTAGCACTCTTCTCCCTCAAGGGGCAGATTTCCGCCTTATCCATACTTTTCCAACGACGGATCGCATCTAAGTCTCAGGTCAGAACTTTTATCCAAGGAGTGTCACATCTCGTTCCACCCTACAAGAGGCCTTTGGAGCCTTGGGATCTTAATCTGGTCCTCAGTGCGTTACAAGAATCCCCCTTCGAGCCTTTGCCGGAAGTGCCTTTGTCTCTTCTTTCCTGGAAGGTTGTCTTCCTAGTTGCAATTACCTCTATCAGGCGGGTATCGGAATTGGCAGCCTTGTCTTGTAAACCTCCTTTTCTTATCTTTCACCAGGACAAGGTAGTCCTCAGGACTTCTCCTTCTTTCTTGCCCAAAGTCGTTTCGGCTTTTCATATCAATGAAGAGATAGTCCTGCCCTCGTTCTGTCCGGCGCCGAGTCACCGTACTGAAAAAGCCCTTCACACCTTGGATTTGATGAGGGCTCTCCGAAGGTACATTTCGAGAACTGCATCTTTCCGTAAATCGGACGCCCTGTTTGTGCTTCCAGAAGGACGCAGACAGGGTCTTCCTGCTTCCAAGGCCACGTTAGCCAGATGGATCCGTTTGGCGATCCAAGAGGCGTACCGTGTCAGAGGTCAGTCTATCCCTGCTGGGATTAAGACACACTCCACTCGGTCAGTGGGGGCCTCCTGGGCCATTCGGCACCAGGCTTCGGCACAACAAGTGTGCAAGGCTGCGACTTGGTCCAGTCTTCATACTTTTGTCAAGCATTACCAAATCCATTCTCAAGTTTCTTCAGATGCGGCACTCTGCAAACAAATTCTGCAATCAGCTGTTGCGCATCTGTAAGTTGTCTGTTTAAGCGTTTTATGCATGTGGTTCATCTGCTTCATCTGCTGTTATGGCTTCCCACCCAGGGACTGCTTTGGGACGTCCCATGGTCTTGTGTCCCCCAGTGAGGCGATGGAGAAAAGGAGATTTTTGTGTACTCACCGTAAAATCCTTTTCTCCGAGACGCTCATTGGGGGACACAGCTCCCACCCTTGTTCAGCCTGTAGCCTCGTTGTTTCTTTGATTTGTTGACATATTGCATTATGTTATGAGCTCCTACTGCTTTGGCACCGAACTGGTTCAGGATAGAGCCAACAGAGGGTGTATACTGCAGGAGGAGGAGTTAATCTTTTTCTGTGTATTGCTTAGTGTCCTCCTAGTGGCAGCAGCATAACACCCATGGTCTTGTGTCTCCCAATGAGCGTCTCGGAGAAAAGGATTTTACGATGAGTACACAAAAATCTCCTTTTTTGTTCATTTATTCATTTTTTTCATATTCTGTGTCTGAAAAATCTGAATAAAAAGCAATCAAAAAATATTATGTACCCCAAAATTGTACCAAAAAACTCTCCAACTCATTATGCAAAAATTAAGCCCTCATACAGCTCTGTTCATCAAACAATAAAAAAATTACAATTCTTCGAATATGGCAACGAAATAGCAATTTTTTATTTTATTTTATTTTTTTTACAAAAAAGCATTTTTAGTATGTGATGGCAGCAAGACATAAAAAAAAGATACAAATCTGTTATCACTGGAATTGCAGGGACCTGAAGAATAAAGCTTTCTAATCACTTCTAACGTGTGGCAAACCGCACAAAAATAAAAATAAGAACTATTCTTGTACTGCTGTCTATATGTTCATTCTACCTCTCAAAAATGGGAACAAGGCTCGGCTCACATTTATCCTGCGCTCTCCGCTGAGTGGTTGCTTCTTGGTTTATGTGTAAATACCCAAAACTGCAATTCACACACAATCCCGATGGACCCACTCGCTTATGAGGCAGATGGAGCCACTTTGGACTGCTGTTTTTGCAGCGGTGGAATATCATTTTAGTCGTCTTTTTAGCTCACAAGTTGGGCAACCACAGATCTGTGCATGCCTAAAAAGATGGATACCACCATAACAGATGCCAAATGGAGTCCAAAGTGTCTCCATCTGCCTCAATATGCTGGGTATTTCTCTGGGAGTTTCGTATGAACCTCATTTATGTGCTATTTACACGGAAACTCCAACGTAAGTGCTCAGCATACAACACAAGAATGTGGTCCAGCCTTATACTGTAAGCAATCGAAAAATATTATGTACTCCAAAATGTTACCAATAAAAACTCTAACGTTTCCCGCACAAAATCAGACCCCACCCACGTCTGTCATCTGTCACTGGAACTTAGTGGGTTGCCACATTACTAGTAGAGCAAAGGCATAAAATCCAGTGAAATCTGTGCCCCTAAATCCAAATGCCTCCTCCCCATGAACCTCACTGTAGCTAAATCGCAGTAAGCGGCCACATGTTTGCCATTATTGTAGCAGGGAGAGAGAAATTAACAATTACGGAGTGCATGTCTTACGAAGTATAAGCTGGGAACAATGTATGGCGTACTAGAATATCTGGCGCTCTACACTCTATGGGGGCACACTATATGGGCACTAAATTGGCATATTTGCAATTTTCCAGAATAAAGCATGGCGTGAATGTTACAAAATATGAATTCATTGAGCGGTACAGTTTCTAAAATTAAGTCACTTTTGGGGTTTTACTCCTGTTCTGGCACCTTTTGGGGGCTCCGCAAATGTTGATTCTAGCAAAATCTGCTCTAAACGCCAAATAGCGCTCATTCCTTCTCAGCCCTGACATGTGGCCGAACAGTAATTTTTGACAACATATGGAGCAGCGCCATGTTCGGGGAAAAATTGCTAAATAAATTGTGGGGTCTTGTTTCAACTTTTATCCCTCGTGTAACTGATAAATGTGCAAAACCAAAAATAAAATTTTTGCAACTAAAATGTTATATTTCCATGTGCTAATTTAATAAATTTCTGTGTTTTTCACCTGTGGGTTCAAAATCCTCACAACACCGACCCCCCCCCCCCCAGATTACATTTTTAAGCAGTGAAGTTTCCAATTTGGGGTCACCTGTGGCGAAGGGGGGTCCTGCTGTTCTGCTACCTCAGGGCTCTGCCCATAATCTATTAAAATGGAATCTGCATTCTAAAAGCCAAGTAGCTCTCCTTCCCATCTGATCCCCTCCGTGAACTCAAACAGTAGTGTACAACCAAATATGGGGTACTGCCGTGTTCGGTAAAAATTGCATAACAAATTATCGGTCCATTTTCTCCCTTGAGAAAATTATAAATTTGGTGCTAAAACAGTATTTTAGTGGAAAAAAAATAAAATGTTTTGGTTTTCAAATCTAAATGTTATAAAGTTTTATGAATCACCTGTAGGTTAAAAATGCTCAGTACACCCCTAGATGAATTCCTTGATAGGGTCTAGTTTCCAAAATGGGGTCACTTGTGGGGGATTTCTGTTGTTTAGGCCTGTCAGGGGTAGAGATGGGCGTACATGAACAGTAAAGTTCGGCGTCCGTACCGAACACCTACTGTCCGGGCACGGACACCGAACACGGACTTCACCAGGAAGTCCGTGTTACTGTTCAGGTTCGGCTGCCGGAACACCGGGTGTTTGTCGTGCTGTCATGTGCATAACAAAATAAACCAATTGTGGCAGCCAAAAGATCCAATAAAATCAACTTTATTGAATACAATAGATAAAAAATACAGAAGGTGTGTGATATAGGCAGGGGCAGATAAACATAGAGGTGTCAGCACATATACGCCATACGGGACGGGGTCCCGTTTACCCACATAACCCAATCTAAATGTAAATAGTACCCATTATATACTGCAGCCATCCTAGGTAATCATACATAATGTACATGTTAGTACTAATCTATCAATATACAAGAGATATCATGGACAAATATAATATATACCTGATTAGGTGGGACAAGACAGGACCACAGACCAACCCCGACGCGCGTTTTGGAGACTTCAGCTCCTTCCCCTGTTTATCTGCCCCTGCCTATATCACACACCTTCTGTATTTTTTATCTATTGTATTCAATAGAGTTGATTTTATGGGATCTTTTGGCTGCCACAATTGGTTTATTTTGCATGTCTATTGCAGTTTTCCCACATTGTCCCGCATAGCTATAGACCCATCATAATGATTATTAGTTATCTTTGAATGTATTATTTTTCTGTTTCTGGGTATATGCGATGGTTTCTGCTATCTCTTTATCATGTGCATAACAGCGCGGCAGACACCGCTTCTGAATGGCGATGAAATCATCCCCACTGGTCAGAGATCCGTGGTTCCCACGCTGTCAAAAGTCAGCGTGAGCGCTCAGCTGTGATCAGAGGTATAAAGCTTACCTCCGGTCACTGGTGTCAGCTGATGGGACTACTGATCCCATCATCCGACACCTGCTACCGCTAATTACAGTGAGAGCAGAAGCGACGGATAGGAGGATTCATCAACCGCTGCTGTGCTGTAAATAATTAAAAAAAAAAAAAAAGCGACGTGGGTTCCCCTGTATTTTTGCTAGTCAGCCAGGCAAAACTCACAGCTGGGGCTGCAACCCTCAGCTGTCAGCTTCAGCAAGGCTGGTTATCAAGAATAGAGTGGTCCCCACATTGTTTTTTTCATTATTTAAATAAATTAAAGCAGACTTGGGTCCCCCCCATTTTTGACAACCAACCTTGCTAAAGCAGACAGCTGGGGGCTGTTATTCTCAGGCTGGTAAGGGTCCATGGATATTGCCCCCTCCCCCCCAGCCTAAAAATAGCAGCCAGCAGCTGCCTAGAAAAGGCACATCTGTTAGATGCGCCAATTTTGGTTCATTGCCGGGCTCTTCACACTTGCCCTGTAGTGGTGGAAAGTGGGGTGATAGTTGGGGGGGTTAATGTCACCTTTGTATGGTCAGGAGACATCAAGCCCCGATGTTAATAATGGAGAGGTGTCAATAAGACGCCCCCATTATTATCCCCATAGTCACATTGGAAGAAAACACAGACACCCAGACTAAAGTCCTTTAATTGAAAAAATGACACAGACTCCTTTAATAATCTCAATTAAACCATACTTACGACCTCACCTAATTCCACCGAAGCCCTTGATCTCCTGTAATAGAACTAAAATAAAAAGCCAACAATATACCATACCTGTCCATCATTTTGTCCCACGCCGTAATCCATGTCTGGGGGATAAACAGTTTTCAACCTGGAGGGTGCCAAAATGCGACCATCCAGGCTGAGAACCACTGGTGACTGAACTGCTGGGAGCGCGGCCTCGGAGACCGATGGTGACTTATCGAGGTTACCTCCGGTTATTGAGGCACCGTTCCCAGCCGGGCTGAACTGCGATGACCTCGATGACATCCCCGCTAGCAGTGTGCCTTTTCTGGGCAGCTGCCGGCTGCTATTTTTAGGCTGGGGAGGGGGGTCAATATCCATGGCCCCTTACCAACCTGAGAATACCAGCTCCCAAATGTGAGCTTTAGCAAGGCTGGCTGTCAAAAATGTAAATTTAATGTCAATTTAAAAAAATCTTTTTTCTAACTTTTTTTTACTTAGTCCCACTATGGGGCAATGATTTTTTGCAGGCTGCTCTCTTCTATAGCATATAGATGAAGCAGTATCTGCATGCTACAGAAACTGTCAGCTCTGCATTAACAAAGACTTGCTGATCATGCACTGCTCATGATCAACAAGTTTCCTAGCTCTGATGACCCGGATGTCGTCATAACGATATCGGGTTACCATGGCAACGATCAGGACCCCGCGTCACGCCGCGGGGCCTCCGATCCAGAGGCAGAGTGGCTGTCAGCCCTCTGTCGGCTTCCGGAATGTAATTGCAGTATTTCAGGGATTAAAGTGCCAGGTGTCAGCTGTCGGAATCAGCTGACACCTGGCGGCGATCGCCTGTGCACCCCTCATGAGTGCGGGCGATGACTTAGTGATCCTTCCATGGTCAAATAGGCCCAAGTCACATGGACGGATTATTACGTCCGATGTCAGAAAGGGGTTAAAGGGGTTTTCCCATGAGCAAAGTTAAGTTTCAAGTTTTAATTAACAGATCTTGGAATAATAATAAGTTCCACAGTTTGATGTATTAAAAAAATGTCCCTGTGCTGAGATAATGTTATAAATGTGTCCCTGCTGTGTAATGGCTGTGTCTGACCGTACAGGAACATGGTCTGATCATACCACAGATCCTGGGCAGGGGAGGGTGAGCAAAAGAGAGGATACAGATAGCACAGCACAGAATCACAGCTGTTTTTTTTGTGAGATAAAGCAATTCCCTGCCTGATTTAAAAAAAAAAAATGTTTTGCCTCCAAAGAATCAATCATTTGCGGTCCCCATGCTGTAATGTCTGTATCCTCTCTTACTTCCTCCCCTGGCCAGGACCATGTTCCTGCACGGTCAGACACAGCCATTACATAGTACACAGTGGCACATTTACGGTATATGATTATCTTGGCACATTAACATTTTTTTTAAATGCATCCAGATGTGTAAATTATTAATTATTCCTAGGTCTATTGATTAAAATGAACTTTGTTAGTGGGAAAAAAATGGCTCAGTCATTAGGGGGTTAAAACATGACATATCAGAGTGTCAAAAATAAAATAACAATGTAACATTCTAAAGCTCATTGTGCAAATGTAGCTTAAAGCAGACCATACACTTTAGATAGTGTTCAACCATGCATGCTTTTCTCCTGAGTGAGAAGAGAGTAGCAGGCCACTGACGGGCACCCCTGGCAGTGGAGCATTTTGGAATCCAGCATGGTCAGTTGCTGAAAGTTGAAACACCTCTATGCACATTGGATGCTTGGCTGCTCCTCTTGAAATCTTGACGTTCGACTGACTTTATTATAATGTGTATGGCAATTTAAGAAATTCACCCTAATGGCAAGTGATTGGCTGCAAATGAGGCTACCTTGTGCTGGACCTCAAGACCATTATATCTCCCAATATGTTTTGGTAGACCAGTGTAGATTGCTCCTTCTATACTTAGAGTCTGTTGCTAATATGTGAAATATCCAGATGGCTCATTGTGTTTAACCTAGGTCTTCTCTAACCCATGTCTTATAGGTACGAGATCTGTTTAGCATGGCTAGAAAGCATGCTCCCTGCATCCTCTTCATCGATGAGATTGATGCTGTTGGACGGAAGAGGGGACGCGGCAACTTTGGTGGTCAAAATGAGCAAGAAAATACACTGAATCAGCTCTTAGTAGAAATGGATGGTAATATACTCCCTCTACATTTATCTGTGCCTGTCCATTTCCTATCTGTAAATCTACAATGCTCTAATGTGACTGATACACACAGAGCCTGGCAATGTCAGGACAGAGCACTTTTCATGGTGTGTGCCCTGTCTATAAGCTGCAGAAGTATATAGCAGCAACTCCCCGCTCACTGGCAGGTGATAATGCTTCCATTTGCTTTATGTGATTACAGGTTTTAATACCACAACAAATGTAGTTGTATTGGCTGGGACTAATAGACCCGACATCTTGGATCCAGCTCTCATGAGACCTGGCCGGTTCGATAGGCAGATTTACATAGGTAAGATATCATTAATTTCATGGCTGAGCCGTCCACGTATGTATATAATTCCAACCAACGTCTTGTTCGTTTTCCTTCCACACACAGGCCCTCCAGACATAAAAGGCAGAGCGTCTATATTTAAAGTTCATCTTAGACCTTTAAAATTAGATAGTACATTAGATAAAGAAGTCCTGTCTAGGAAAATGGCAGCTTTAACGCCCGGATTTTCAGGTGAGAATAGAAATGTAAAATGTGTAATAAACTCTGTCTCAAATTCTGTGTTTCAGCTGCAGAATGGAAGGGAGGGAGACACAGGAATTCATTACTGATGGGTAGGCGGAGCCCCAGATCAGGATGTCACCTCAGATCAAAAGCGTGCTGACTGGCTGGCCCCTCCAGCTCGGGCTCCTCCTACTCAGTTCCAGTCTAAGATTTGAGGTCCCAGAGGATGGTCGCTGCTAATGCAGCTCCTCAGAAGATTTTATTATTTTATATTCGGACAGGAGACTTGGATCACCAGTTGGTCTAGAGGTCTCAGGGGTACCAGCGCTGCTGTACCCCAACCTCTCCCTTGGCAGATCTGTATTTACTCAATAGTCCCTGCAGAATCCTTGCCGGCCCTGGGGGATGAGGAGAGCTTCCCTGGCGGGACGCAAACCACACGTGCGGTCACTGCGTTCCTCGCCCTGGGGGGAAGCATGGGCACAGCGCCAGAAACCCCTGAGGGTCCCTGTGGCGCTTTGGCTGGTGAGTACTCCACACAAAATTTTATTATTAATGTGTGAGTGCTTTAGCGTCTGATGGCAGCGCTATTACATGTATATCAGTATGCTTCAGCGCTGCGGTGACAGCGCTATTACATGTTTATCAGTGTATTTCACCAGCCTCTCCCTTGGCGGATCTGTAACTACATAATGGTCCCTGCAGAATCTTGCCGGCCCTGGGGGATGAGGAGAGTTTCCCTGGCGGGGGCGCAAACCACACACTGGGGTCACTGCGCTTCCCGCCCTGGGGGGAAGCATGGGCATAGCGCCAGAAAACCCTGGGGGTCCCTGTGGCGTTTCGGCTGGTGAGTACTCCACATTTTGGTAAAATGTGTGTGAGTGTTTTAGCGACTGCTGCGGCAGCCGTTGTACATATATATGCCGGTGACTAGTTTTTCTATGTCCGCAGGAGGATGCCTGCAGGACGAGGGAAAGGAGGGGAGTACGCGCTCTTTTTATTTTTTGAATTTCGCGCCGCTTCTGAGCGCGCCTTTACTGCAGCCTCCATTTCCGGCTCCTCTACATGGAGCACACGGAGGCAGAGCGCGGTGGCCATTGCTGATAAAGCGCTGCAGGTTGAAAGCTCCCCGGATCGTTCTCCTCCCTCCCGGCAAGAATACGTGACCAGCTTGGTGAGTCGCTTCTAGCCCGCCGGGCAGAAGCTTAACCCCTTCACCTCCACAGCGCGGGGAGTGACAGGATTGCGCTGTCCTGCGGCTGTTCTCGCATAAGGGGCTCGCACACTCTTTTAATATTAATAAAGAGGCTGTGGGGAGTCTGCGACATTAATGCTGCCACTATACGTTTCCGCTGACGATCCTGATGGCGTCGCATAATATTGCGATCGTTTGTGTGTCATTTTTAGTGTCGCTGGTGACTGCCAATCTGGGCAATCGCATAGGCGATTAGCGATCTCCTTGACAACTTTGGCGGTCATTGCGTTATAAAAAACAGCGCAATTTTTTAGCGATCTTGTGGAACGTTTTCTGTTTAGTGTGGCATGGCTGTCCTGCAGCTGCGACCTTATAAGAGGCGCCTGAGATTCGCACACCCTTTTTCATTATCAAGGTGTGGGGAGTCAGCTACTTTAACCCCTTCTTAGGAGGTTAACTCTTAATGGGAGACAGCTGGGGTAGCTCTCGCTTTAGAGCTTTAACCCTTCAGCGTTTGTTTTTTATTTAAGTACTGCTCTGGTTACTGACAGGTTTATCCTGCCATATACTATGCAAGGGCATGTCAGAGACCCTCTCCCAGATCCGCTACGGACCAGCCTCGCGTATCTGACACGCAGACCTCGACTCATACACGGTCAGAGGTTCCAATGGTGTCAAAATGGAGGCCTTCACTGGTTTCTATTGATGACCTTTTAGGTTATGGAGTGTCAACTAGATCCTCTCAAGGGAGCGACACAAATCAGTGTTTTCCTTCTCGCTTAGCGAAGAAGTCCGATTCGGTCAAGGAGGATCGGCAGGGACACCCTGCCTCTCTCAGGGGCCGTACTAAAATTTCTGTGGAAGCCATGTGGACGTTACAGTTACCGGAGGAGGTAACTAGTCGTCCTGGTAAGTCGGCCCGGATGTTTGCAAGGGTCGCATGGGTCGCGATGACCTTACAAACTGTATCCGTTTTTTCTACGGAGTTATTTGTTAATTGGACCCCTTCTCCTGAAGTGAATGTCCCTTTATTCCAGCTTAGCAAATCTTCCTGGTAAAAGGGAAGACGAGTCTGCAGGACACGCTGGACAGAAGAACGGAGATGGCAACAATTTCCATCTGTGTAGCCGTGGATCATAGATTCGGTATTAAGGATCTAGGTGTACTTGTTAAGTTCCCCTGAGCCGGTTGGACCGTCTAAGGACGGCGTGGCAAGTTTCCCTCTATCAAGGTAGATGGGCTTTTCTAGTTGAAGGATAATGCGTCACTGCTATCCAGGGAGCAATCCTCGGCAGTTACAGTCAGAAGAGCACTGTGACTTGGATGGAACGCGGTTTTCCAACAGGGTTTGCTATCTTTAGCTTAGAAAGTGGTCAGCTATTTGACTGACCTCACGGAGCTGATGCGAAGGCAAAGGCAAAAGAAGCAGCTTTACCGCAGCGCAGAGCTGTGACTTCTGCGTCTGGCAGGACTGGTGCCGATAGTTATCGGCAGTCCTTTTCGGTTCAAGGGATGATCTGACCAACCCTCTGGGGGTTTGTGTCGTCTTCTCTTTTTAAAAAAGAAGCTGGCAAAAAAAAAAAAAAAAAAATTCGCTAAGGCGGACTGACTTCTGACATTCCGTCAGAGCCGAGCATGAAGTCGCTTCGCTCAGTTATGGCAGCCCTGTCGCAGAACGATCAATCGACATTCGCGACGCTTTTTGGCATGTTCCCATCGGAAGACCTCACCCAGGTTGTGGCTCGACCATTCGGCTTGGCCTTTAACGCCCAGAATTTTTACAACGATTCTGACGCCAAAATCTCATGGCAATCCTTCAAAGACGGGGACTTACGATTCGTCCCTATTTGGACGGCCTTTTCGGTTGTGGCTTCAAAGGAGAAGTCGTCTCTGGAATCGTCGCAGGCAATCCTGTTTTTGAGGATGCATTTCGACACGGTACGGGCGGTGTTGTCCCTACCTCCAGACAAGCAGGCATGTCTGCTCCAGCATGTACAGACTATGAAGTCTGCGACAGCAGTGTCCCTT
Organism: Oophaga sylvatica; assembly: GCA_033576555.1. Taxonomy (NCBI): domain Eukaryota; kingdom Metazoa; phylum Chordata; class Amphibia; order Anura; family Dendrobatidae; genus Oophaga; species Oophaga sylvatica. The sequence goes on from JARQOD010000006.1 coordinate 309,848,032, forward strand.
CGGAAGGTATGCGCCTTCTGGGTCTGACGGTGGCGTCCATGAGGTTTTTTTTTCCGTTTGTCCAATTTCATTCCAGAGCTCTCCATAGGCTCATTCTGAGTCGTTGGGATCAATCGCAAGGTTCGCTGGATTGCAGCGTCACCATTTCTCGCGCGGTGCGGGATTCTCTAGAATGGTGGTTACGTCCAGGGGCATTCTCCCTGGGGAAGTCTTTCCTCCCTCCGAAGTGGTCAGTCATAACCACCGATGCCAGCCTGACGGGCTGGGGGGTGTTTGGAACAATCTCTGGATTCAGGGGGTATGGTCATCGGAAGAGTCTGTTCTTCCGATCAACATCCTGGAATTGAGGGCGATTTTCCTTTGCCTCCAACATTGGACGGTCCCTTTGAGCGGTCTGCCAGTCCGAGTGCAGACAGACAATGCGACAGCTGTCGCGTATATCAATCACCAAGGTGGGACAAGGAGTTCCAGTCTCATGGTAGAGGTGTCCCGAATTCTGATTTGGGCAGAGGCCAGTGTACCAGCCATTTCGGCGATTCACATTCCAGGGGTTCAGAATATTACAGCGGACTTTCTCAGTCGCAGAAGGATGGATCCCGGGGAATGGAGCCTCCACCCGGAAGTTTTTGCACTACTGTGCTCTCGCTGGGGAACCCCCCAAGTGGATTTGATGGCATCCAGGTCCAATGCCAAGTTACCGACGTTCATGTCCAGGTACAAGGACCCGAAGGCTGTGGCGGTGGATGCTCTAGTGGCTCAGTGGGATCAGTTCGAGCTGATCTATGTATTCCCGCCGATATCCTTACTTCCTCTAGTACTGCGTCGGATCAGACTAGAGAGAATTCCAGCTATTTTGATAGCTCCAGACTGGCCAAGAAGGGTGTGGTTCTCGACAATAATGTCGCTGTTGGCGGCACCTCCTTTTTCACTCCCTCTTCAACCGGACTTGTTGACTCAGGGGCCCGTTTGTCATCCGGACTTGATGTCCCTGCGTTTGACGGCGTGGCTCTTGAGACCGAAATCTTGACCCGTAGAGGTTTCTCAGCCGAGGTCATTGCTACCCTTCGTGCTGCAAGAAGTCCGGCTACTACTAGGATTTACCACAAAATTTGGGAAACCTTCTTTTCGTGGTGTTTGGGGTCCTCTCGGAACCCGAGAAAATTTTCCATTCCCAACCTGTTGGCTTTTCTGCAGCATGGGCTAGACAAGGGTTTGGCAGTCAGCACCCTGAAAGGTCAGATTTCTGCTCTGTCCTTATTGTCCCGGAGAACCATTGCTTCGAATAGAGACGTGCTCTCCTTTTTCCGAGGTATATCTCGTAAGTTTCCGCCGCGGAAGGCACCCGTGTCTTCTTGGCGGCTCAACCTTGTTTTGGAGGCTCTTCAGCATAAACCTTTTGAGCCTATGGTTTCTGCTAGCCTTTCTTTACTTTCTTGGAAGGTGGCTTTCCTTGTTGCAGTCACTTCCTTGAGGAGAGTATCTGAGTTGGCAGTTCTTTCTTGTTCGCCTCCTTTTCTGGAGTTTTTTCCGGATCGTGTAGTGCTTCGCACTCGGGGTGATTTTTTACCTAAAGTGGTGTCACAATTTCATGTCAACCAGGATATTGTGTTGCCTTCATTCTGCCCGGATCCGAAGTATGTGAAAGAGCGAGCTTTACACACATTGGATTTAGTGCGGGCCTTGAAGTTTTATCTATCTATTACTCAAGGTTTTCGTAAGACGGACTCCCTATTTGTGGTTCCAGTCGGTTGTCGGCGTGGTCAGCGAGCTTCCAAGGATTCTATAGCTCGTTGGATCCGGTCAGCTATATTGGAAGCTTACCGTCTTCAGGGTGAATCTTGCCCGATTAAGATTCAAGCCATTCCACGAGGGCTGTGGCTTCATCGTGGGCTTTTCACCAAGGTGCTTCGGCAGTGCAGCTCTGCCGGGCGGCAACTTGGCGCTCTGTCCACACGTTTACGAAGTTTTATAAAGTGGACGTCAGTGCTTCCGCTGATGCAGCCCTCGGGCGTAGGGTCCTGCAGGCAGCTGTAGTTTAAAGTTCTGGATGAACTTGTGTTTAGCGCTGGTTGCGCTTTGTGGTTAAGGTTGTTGGGTTTCTGCCTCTTGTTGGTTTTTTCCCACCCTTATTTTTGAACTGCTTTGGGACGTCCCATCAGTAATGAATTCCTGTGTCTCCCTCCCTTCCATTCTGCAGCTGAAACACGGATTTTGGTAAGAACTTACCGGTAAAATCCTTTTCAGCGAAGGAAGGGAGGGAGACACAGCACCCTCCCAAGGCAGAAGTGTGTTGATGTTTTCAGATGCAGCGCGACCCTTGTCTGATTGCGATATCTGGACTGAGGTCAGCGCGCTAAGGCTCTGTTCCAGTATCGCCAGCTCATCGCAGTAGTCAGGTTCAGTGAATAGTACCTGGAACTCTGTGGTTTTTGGCTTACTTTGCATGCATAACCTGTATCCTTGTGTTTTTGCTCTGAAGTTTCTTCAGAAGGGGTTATGTTGCTCCGCTGGTGATCTTGGTTCTTCCCTAAAGCTTTGGTACGACTGGAGCTGAGTAGGAGGAGCCCGAGCTGGAGGGGCCAGCCAGTCAGCACGCTTTTGATCTGAGGTGACATCCTGGTCTGGGGCTCCGCCTACCCATCAGTAATGAATTCCTGTGTCTCCCTCCCTTCCTTGGCTGAAAAGGATTTTACCGGTAAGTTCTTACCAAAATCCGTGTTTTCAGTAATAGACTAGTCGACTTAAAAATATGTCTCTTGTTTTGCTTCATTAAACTTTTCTAATACTTTTGTATGTGTCTATAGATAGATATATGGACTTCCAATAACCTACTCCTGGCAGCCCCCGTTAACTTCTTATGGACTTCCCATAAAGTACACACTTCTCTGCATTTATGTTCTAAAACGTCAGTGCAGTGTAAGCAGCTTGCGCAAGATAGTGAAGCTGTGGGAAGATGGCTGTGTATACAGTTTAAGAAGAGATTAGGAAGCGCTGACTGTGCTTCTTATTACAAAGTTTACAGGGCTATAGTCTGTTTAGAAATGACCGTAAAAATAAGCGAGGTGGGGGTGTGTGTTTATATGTAAAATCATCCTTAAAACCCATCCTGCGTGATATCTGTGAATCTAATGAAGATGTAGAGTCTCTGTGGGTGGAGATTAGGGGAGGGGGAAAAAAATAATAAATTACTGATAGGGGTTTGTTATAAGTCTCCTAAAATAATGGAAGCAACAGAGAATATCCTCGTAAAGCAAATAGATGAAGCAGCAACTCAAGGAGAAGTCATTATTATGGGGGACTTCAACTACCCTGAAATACATTGGGGAACAGAAACCTGCAGTTCCAGCAAAGGTAATAAGTTTTTGGCAACTATGAGAGACAATTACCTTTCACAACTAGTTCAGGACCCAACAAGAGGGGGGGCACTGCTAGACCTAATATTATCCAACAGGCCAGACCGCATATCAAATATAAGGGTTGGGGGTCACTTGGGTAATAGTGATCACAAAATAATAAGCTTTCATGTATCCTTTAATAAGATGTGTAGTCGAGGGGTTACAAGGACACTAAACTTCAGGAAGGCAAATTTCCAACAGATGAGAGATGATCTTGGTGCAATAAACTGGGACGATATCCTGAGACATAAAAATACACAAAGAAAATGGGAGACGTTTATTAGCATCCTGAATAGGACCTGTGCACAGTATATACCCTATGGGAATAAACATGCTAGAATTAGGAGGAAACCACTATGGCTAAATAGAGCTGTAAGGGGCGCAATAAGGGACAAAAAGAAAGCGTTTAGGGAATTAAAGCAAGTAGGTAGTGAAGAGGCATTAAATAAATACAGAAGACTGAATAAATTCTGTAAAAAGCAAATCAAGACAGCAAAGATTGAGGCAGAGAGACTCATTGCCAGAGAAAGTAAAAATAATCCCAAAATATTCTTTAACTACATAAATAGCAAGAAACTAAAAAATGATAGTGTTGGTCCCCTTAAAAATAGTCTGGGTGAAATGGTGGATGAGGATGAGGAAAAAGCCAATATGCTAAATGACTTTTTTTCAACTGTATTTACACAAGAAAATCCCATGACAGATAACATGATCAGAGATAAAAAAATTTCTCCATTAAATGTCACATGCTTAACCCAGCAGGAAGTACGGCGGCGTCTAAAAATCACTAAAGTTGACAAATCCCCGGGCCCGGATGGGATACACCCCCGAGTACTGCAGGAATTAAGTACAGTTATAGATAGACCTTTATTTTTAATCTTTAAAGATTCCATAATAACGGGGTCTGTACCACAGGACTGGCGTATAGCAAATGTGGTGCCAATATTCAAAAAGGGGGCAAAAACTGAACCTGGAAATTATAGGCCAGTGAGCTTAACATCTACTGTGGGTAAAATCCTGGAGGGTTTTTTAAGGGATACTATATTGGAGTATCTGAAGCTGAATAACCTCATGACACAGTATCAGCATGGGTTTACGAGGGACCGTTCTTGTCAGACTAATCTGATAAGCTTTTATGAAGGGGTAAGTTCAGGACTGGACCAAGGGAATGCAGTGGACGTGGTGTTCATGGACTTCTCAAAAGCTTTTGATACAGTGCCACACAAAAGGTTGATACATAAAATGAGAACAATGGGGATAGGGGAAAATATGTGTAAGTGGGTTAAGAACTGGCTCATGGATAGGAAACAAAGGGTGGTTATTAATGGAGCACACTCGGACTGGGTCACGGTTAGCAGTGGGGTACCACAGGGGTCAGTATTGGGGCCGCTTCTCTTTAACATATTTATTAATGACCTTGTAGGGGCATACAGAGTAGTATTTCAATATTTGCAGATGACACTAAACTCTGCAGGGTAATAAATACAGAGGAGGATAATTTTATATTACAGGAGGATTTATGTAAACTAGAAGCTTGGGCTGATAAATGGCAAATGAGCTTTAATGGGGATAAATGTAAGGTCATGCACTTGGGTAGAACAAATAAGATGTATAATTATGTGCTTAATTGTAAAACACTGGGCAAAACTGTCACTGAAAAAGACTTGGGTGTATGGGTGGACGACAAACTCACATTTAGTGGCCAATGTCAGGCAGCTGCTGCCAAGGCAAATAAAATAATGGGATGCATTAGACGAGGCATAGATGCTCATGAGGAGAACATAATTTTACCTCTATACAAGTCACTGGTGCGACCACACTTAGAATACTGTGTGCAGTTCTGGTCTCCGGTGTATAAGAAAGACATAGCTGAACTGGAGCGGGTGCAGAGAAGAGCGACCAAGGTTATTAGAGAACTGGGGGTCTGCAATACCAAGACAGGTTATTACACTTGGGGTTATTTAGTTTGGAAAAACGAAGGCTTAGGGGTGATCTTATTACAATGTACAAATATATGAGGGGACAGTACAAAGACCTTTCTAATGATCTTTTTACTCTTAGACCTGTGACGGGGACGAGGGGGCATCCTCTACGTCTGGAGGAAAGAAGGTTTAGCCATAATCACAGATGCAGATTCTTTACTGTAAGAGCAGTGAGACTATGGAACTCTCTGCCGTCTAATGTTGTAATGAGTGATTCCTTACTAAAATTTAAGAGGGGACTGGATGCCTTTCTTGAAAAGTATAATATTACAGGCTATATTCACTAGTTTCCTAGATACAGCTGTAATGTATGTAGTACAGTTCATATAGCGTCTTGTGCTTGGGTGCGATGAAAATACATGAGACACAGGTTTGATATAGAAAGTCTTGTATTACTTCATACAAGTTGGCAAAAATAGTCACACAGTTTGCAGACACAGAAGCAGGAGACACAGCAGGCCAGAGTAATCTAAGCTCAGCAATCACTCTCCACAACAGGTTCAGGATCTTCTTCTCTGTTACCGTAAGTCCATGCAAACGTGGGTCTTTCAAAGAGCAGGGTTCAGAGTCCACAAGTGCTTCAGAGTTCCTCAGTAGGAATAGCTGGAGTACAAGGTCCAAGGCTTTAGGAGTCAGGTCACAGGTTCACTGCAGGCTAGATTCTGAAGCACTGATTGCTCAGCTGTGGCTGCTTAAGAAGCAAAAGGAGAGAATCAGGGCGGGAACATGCAAGCTGGAAACTCCATTTTGACTGAGGGCAAGATAGCTGCAGCAAGACAGAAAGTAAAATGGCTGACGAACAAACTGAGTTTCAGGAACATGTACACAGAACCTTACATTACTCCCCCTTAGGGACAACCTCCGGATGACCTCAGGCCAGGCTTGTGTGGGTACCTCTGATGAAACTGACGGAGCAAGCGAGGAGCATTAACGTTATTGACTGGTTCCCATGAGTTGTCCTCCACTGGGTAGCCCTGCCATTTAATCAGATATTGTAACTGATTTCTATACAACCTGGAATCTAAAATCCTTTCCACCACAAATTCTTCCTGACCATCGACTAGCACTGGGTCAGGGCAAGGAGAAGAACGTCCAGGATACATGAAAGGGGTACAGGGTGAATTCTCATAGTTCTGGGCAGTTGAAGACGACAAGCAACGGCACTTATAATTTTACTGATTTTATAGGGTCCAATGTACTTATGTCCCAACTTAGACGATGGAATCCTTAACTTAAGATTTCTGGTTGACAGCCAGACCAAGTATCCTACCTTGAAAGCTGGTGCAGGTTTACGAAATTTATCTGCTGCTTTCTTGTACCTTTCCTGAGCCGATTCCAGATTCTCCTTTAGAAGATCCATATTCTTCTGTAAAGACGTGATTCTTTGAGCCACTGCTGGTAAAGGCGTTTCTATGGGAAATCGTGGTAGAATGTTAGGATGATAACCTAGATTAGAGTAAAAAGGAGACTGCTTAGTGGAGGCACTCTGAGAGTTGTTATACGAGAACTCAGCTAATGGAAGTAGATCCACCCAATCATCCTGTAGGTGGCAGATAAAGCAGCGGAGATACTGCTCCAGGGTTTGATTGGTTCGTTCGGTCTGTCCATTAGTCTGGGGATGAAAAGCAGAAGAAAGGTTTACTTTAATGTCCAATGCTGCACAGAAATTTTGCCAAAACCTAGAAGTGAATTGCACCCCTCGATCCGAAATAACCTCATCCGGTACTCCATGTAAGCGAAACACATCTTTAATCATCAAATCTGATGTCTGTTTTGCAGTGGGTAAGCCGACACAAGGGATAAAATGAGCTGCCTTTGTTAGACGGTCAACCACCACTAGAATGGTGTTCTTCCCTTGAGAGGTTGGTAACTCCACAATGAAGTCCATAGAAATGGATCCCCACGGGCGGGACGGGGTGGGAAGAGGCTGTAACAGACCAGTTGGTGAGGAGCGAGGTGTTTTGCATCTTGCACAGACTTCACATGAAGTGACATAGTTTAAAACATCCTTCCTGCAAGTGGGCCACCAAAGGAAACGAGAGAGAAATTCCTGTGTCTTTAGAATTCCTCTATGCCCAGCTATCTTGGAATCGTGAATGAGTTGCAATACTCTCAATCTGACTGTTTCAGGAATATACAGGCGTTGTCCCTGAATCCACACACCATTCTTAAAGACAAGACTTACGTCCTTGGGGGTTGTGCCAAAAAGGAATCCGCATGGTATGCTTCCTTGATGTCCTTAAGTAGGTCTTGATTATGAATTACTCCTAGGAATCTAGAGTCAGGAAGAATAGTCTTAGGAGGAGTAATTGGACGTGTCTCTGCTGAGTAAATCCTAGAGAGTGCATCAGCCTTTCCATTGCGCGATCCTGGTCTATAAGAAATGATAAAATTAAATTGGTTTAAGAAAAGATTCCAGCGAGCCTGGCGAGGAGTCAGGCACTTAGCCGACCTGATAAACTCAAGGTTACGATGATCTGTCAGGACGACTATTTGCTGTGCAGCTCCCTGAAGAAGGTGTCTCCATTCTTTGAAGGCGGCAATAATGGCCAACAACTCTCTATTGCCCACATCGTAGTTCCTCTCAGCCGAAGACAACTGCTGGGAAAAGAAGGCACAGGGATGCAAGACATTCTTCTCACCTGTTCTCTGAGAGAGTATAGCTCCAACGGCACAGTCTGAAGCATCCACCTCTATTATGAAGGCAAGCTCGGGGTTGGGATGTACTAGGATAGGTGCAGTGGTAAATTTATCTTTTAGACGGGAAAATGCTTCCTGGGCTTGGGGAGTCCAGGAGAACCTAGACTCTTTCCGGGTAAGTTGGGTGATAGGTGACACTACCTCAGAGAAATTTCTAATGAAACGTCTATAGAAGTTGGCAAACCCGATGAAGCGCTGTACCTCCTTCACATTTCTAGGACTTGGCCAATCCTTGATGGCTTGGGTTTTGCTTCCATCCATACTAATTCCTTGTGTAGACAGTACATACCCAGAAATTGAATTTCGGTCCTATGGAATTCACACTTTTCAAGTTTGATGTAAAGATGATTTTGTCTTAGACGTTCCAAGACCATTCTCACATGTCCATGATGTTCCTCTGTGGAGTTAGAAAAAATTAGAATATCATCCAAATAAATTACCACGAATGTATCTAGGAGATCCCTGAAGATGTCATTCACCAAGTGTTGGAAAGTGGCTGGGGCGGTACTCAGACCAAAAGGCATAACTAGATATTCAAAGTGTCCATAGCGTGACCTGAATGCAGTCTTCCATTCATCCCCAGGTCTAATACGGACTAAGTTATAGGCCCCACGAAGATCTAGTTTAGAGAAAATTTTGGCATGTCGCACTCTCTCCAATAACTCAGGGATTAAAGGCAATGGATAACGGTTTCTAATAGTAACCTTATTGAGTTCCCTATAGTCTACGCAGGGTCTCAGAGATCCATCTTTCTTCTTTACAAAGAAGATGGGTGCACCTGCAGGAGATGAAGAGGGGCGTATGAAGCCCTTGGCTAGATTTTCGTCTATGTAATCCTTTAAAGCCTTTAGCTCGGGCCCCGCCAGGGGGTAGATCTTACCAAAAGGTATCTCTGCTCCAGGCAATAATTCAATTGGACAATCATATGGACGGTGAGGAGGAAGCTGGTCAGCGTTCTTCTTGTCACATAAATCCACATAGTCCTGGTATACAGCTGGTAGTTCAGGGACTGACATGGTTCCTTTAGGAACAGAGCAAGCTGAAACTTTTGGACTCATCTGTTTCTCTGGAAAGTGTAATTCCTTGGTCTCCCAGTTAATGGTAGGATTCTGAGCCTGCAGCCATGGTAGCCCTAGAATAATGGGAAAGTGGGGAGAAGAGATAAGCATAAAGGACGTTTCTCTTGATGATCTTTACCCATAAGAACCCTCAAAGGCTCTGTTTCCTGATCCACTGGTCCAGAGGTCAGCAGGGAGCCATCCACAGTTTCCATCTGTACTGGAGTAGCCTTCTTCACTGAACGTATCCCCTGTTTCAGAGCAAAGGAGACATCCATAAAATTTCCACTTGCCCCTGAGTCGATCATAGCAGAGCTAGACACCCAAGCTGAGTCAACCCAGAGTTTGATGGAAAGAAAGCAATGAGAATTGTTTTTCTTACAACTCAGCTGGGACACCGCTGAGGAAACTTGAAAAATGGCAGCGTTTACACAGTCAACGTCCTCAGAGGTAACGGAGTTTAAGTCAGAGAAATCAAGATCTGTTGCTGCAGATCTCTCTGGAGCCTGAGGCTCGGACCTGACAGATCCCCTCTCGCAACACTCACAATGAATGAGTGCTGCAGTAGTCTTACGAGAACGGCTGGGGCAGTTTATAATGAAGTGCCCTGACTTACCACAATAGAAACATAGATTTTCCTTAAAACGATGTTCCTTGCGTGCATCACTAACCCGTCGTTGTAAAGAGTCTACCTGCATGGGTTCGGGTTCAGGTTCCCGTGTAATCCTACTCAAAGGTTCCTTAGCTGGAGAGGAAGGTAGGAAAAGGTTAGTGCGATTGCTTTCGAACCATCTCTCTTGCCTGCGTTCAGTCAGACGAGTATCAATACGGATGCAGTAGTTAATAAAGTCACCTAACGCAGTGGGAGGGTCGGCACGAGCAAGTTCATCCTTAATCAGTGGAGATAACCCTTTCGAAAAATAGATTTTTTGGCGGAACTGTCCCAGGTGGTATCAAGGGCCCATCTCCTGAAATCCAAGGCATATTCAGCTACCGAGTGCTTACCTTGGCGCAAAGCTAACATGGCTGCTTCAGCTGTTGCACCTCGATTGGGGTCATCAAACACCTGCCCCATGGCTGAAATAAAAGCATCAAGGTGATTCAAACAATCATCCTCAGTCTCAATCAGAGGGTTTGCCCACATCAAAGCCTTGTTGGTAAGCAACATAATTATAGTAAGCACCTTAGATCGTTCAGTGGGAAATTGTGAAGCATGTGCAGAAAAAAAAAGATTGCATTGATTAATAAATCCCCTGAATTTCTCACGTTCACCGCCAAAACGAAAAGGGGGCAACTTGGGAATCCCAGAACTCGGGGCTACGGCAGGAGCCTGGGCTCGCTCTTCTAGAACCTCAATCCTGGCTCGCAAATCCTGGGCAGTCTGTCCAAACACTTGCAAATTGTGATTAGTGAGGTCCTGTAGGCTTGAAAAACGGGTCTTTATATTCTGCAAATCTGCAAGGATATTATCAGTCACTCCGCAAAGTTCCTTTATGCGGGCCTCCATTTTCCAGATCTTTTAAGACAGGAGTACTGGAAGAAGAGGAGAGGAGAAAAAAAACAATAGTGTTTACCTGTGGTAACACTGCAGAGAGAAAAAAAATTAAGGGAACTGCTCACCTGGAATGGTTGTGAGAAGTCACAACCACTATCATCACAGAAAGTTCACCCGGACATCTGATATCCACAGTTACAGCAGACAAAAAAGAGAAAAGAGAAAAAAAAAACAATAGTGTTTACCTGTGGTAACACTGCAGAAAAAAAAACACTTAAGGGAATTGCTCACCTGGAATGGTTGTGAGAAGTCACAACCACTGTCATCACAGAAAATACAACCGGACATCCGATATCCACAGTTACAGCAGACACAGCCTTTCCAGACCCAGCAGACACTAAAGTTTTGGCTTCAGAATCTTGTAATGTATGTAGTACAGTTCATATAGCGTCTTGTGCTTGGGTGCGATGAAAATACATGAGACACAGGTTTGATATAGAAAGTCTTGTATTACTTCATACAAGTTGGCAAAAATAGTCACACAGTTTGCAGACACAGAAGCAGGAGACACAGCAGGCCAGAGTAATCTAAGCTCAGCAATCACTCTCCACAACAGGTTCAGGATCTTCTTCTCTGTTACCGTAAGTCCATGCAAACGTGGGTCTTTCAAAGAGCAGGGTTCAGAGTCCACAAGTGCTTCAGAGTTCCTCAGTAGGAATAGCTGGAGTACAAGGTCCAAGGCTTTAGGAGTCAGGTCACAGGTTCACTGCAGGCTAGATTCTGAAGCACTGATTGCTCAGCTGTGGCTGCTTAAGAAGCAAAAGGAGAGAATCAGGGCGGGAACATGCAAGCTGGAAACTCCATTTTGACTGAGGGCAAGATAGCTGCAGCAAGACAGAAAGTAAAATGGCTGACGAACAAACTGAGTTTCAGGAACATGTACACAGAACCTTACAACAGCGTTGATCCAGGGAGCTAGTCTGATTGCCGTATGTGGAGTCGGGAAGGAATTTTTTTCCCCAATGTGAAGCTTACTGTTTGCCACTTGGTTTTTTTTTGCCTTCCTCTGGATCAACATGTTAGGGCAGGTTAGGATAGGATATGGGTTGAACTAGATGGACTTAAAGTCTTCCTTCAACCTTAATAACTATGTTACTATGTTAAAGTGATCACTGGGTATAGAGGGGGAACTGAAGCTGGTGGGTCCTAGGAGACCACGTCAGATCTGTTATGCCAATAGGAGGCCGAAAATCCCCTTTAACTGGGGCTAGTCTATTAGCCCTCAGCAGCTCCGATTCAACAATTAACGCCTTTCTGACATTAGACGTACTATCCCATACATGAGACCTGGGCCCGTATGCCCATGGACGTGATAGTACGTCATATGCGATCAGCCGAGCTCACGGGGCCTCCTCCCTTCAGGTCCCCGCATCCATGATGACCGCGGGGTCCTTCCGGGTCCTGCAGGGAGGTGGCTTGTCAGTGCCTGCTGAGAGCAGGCGCCGGCAAGCCTCCTACACTGCCTGTCAGATCGCTGATCTGACACAGTGCTGTGCAAAGTGTCAGATCAGCGATCTGACATTATATATTAATGTCCCACCCTGGGACAATGTGAAAATGTAAAAAAAAAAAAATTATGCTCTGCAAAAATATTTTTTTAAAAATCCCTAAATAATAATAAAAAAAATTTCCCCAATAAACACATTATTATTATGTAACTAAAAAACACAATAAAAATACACATATTTAGTATTGCCACGTCCGTAACGACCAGCCCTATAAAACTGTCCTACTAGTTAACCGCTTTAGTAAACTCCTTAAAAAAAAAAAGGCAAAAAAACAATGCTTTATCATCATACCGGCGAACAAAAAGTGGAATAACATACGATCAAAAAGACGGATATAATAAACATTGTACCGCTGAAAACATCATCTTGTCCCGCAAAAAAACGAGCCGCCATACAGCATCATCAGCGAAAAAATAAAAAAGTTACAGCTTGCAGAATAAAGCGATGCAAAAATTATTTTTTTATAAAATTGTTTTTATTGTATAAAAGCGTCAAAACATAAAAAAATGATATAAATGAGGTATCTCCGTAATCGTACTAACCCGAAGAATAAAACTGCTTCATCAATTTTACCACACGCGGAACCGTATAAACGCCACCCCCCCCAAAGAAAGAAATTCATGAAAAAAAAGCGATCCAAAAATGGTACCAATAAAAACGTCAACTCGTCCCACAAAAAATAAGACCTCACATGACTCTGTGGGCCAAAATATGGAAAAATTATAGCTCTCAAAATGTGATGCAAAAACTATTTTTTTCAATAAAAAGCGTCTTTTAGCATGTGACAGTTGCCGAACATAAAAACCTGCTATAAATAGTAAATCAAACCCCCCTTTATCACCCGTTAGTTAGGGAAAAATAATAAAATTAAAAAATGTATTTCCATTTTCCCATTAGGGTTGGGGTTAGGGTTGGGGCTAAAGTAAATAGAGGGGTTTCCACTGTTTAGGCACATCAGGGGCTTTCCAAACGTGACACGGCGTCTGATCTCAATTCCAGCCCATTCTGCGTTGAAAAAGTCAAACGGTGCTCCTTCCCTTCTGAGCTCTGACATGCGCCCAAACAGTGGTTTACCCCACATATGGGGAGTTGGCATACTCAGAACAAATTGCTCAATAACTCTTGGGGTCCAATTTCTTCTGTTACCCTTGGGAAAATAAAAAAAATTGGGGGCGAAAATATAATTTTTGTGGAAAAAAAAATGATTTTTTCATTTTTATGGCTCTACGTTATAAACATCTGTGAAGCAGACTTGGGGGTTCAAAGTGCTCACCACTCATCTAGATAAGTTTCCTTGAGAGGTCTAGTTTCCAAAATGGGGTCACTTGTGGGGGGTTTCCACTCTTTAGGCTCATCAGGGGCTCTCCAAATGCGACATGACGCCCGCAGACCATTCCATCAAAATCTGCAATCCAAAAAGTCACTACTTCCCTTACGAGCCCCAGAGTGTGCCCATACAGTAGTTTCCTCCCATATATAGGGTATCAGCGTACTTAGGACAAATTGGACAACAACTTTTGGGGTCCAATTTCTCCTGTTACACTTGAGAAAATAAAAATTGGGGTCTAAAAGATCATGTTTGTGGAAAAAATACGATTTTTTTTTTTTTTAATTTTCATGCCCGGGCGTTATAAACTTCTGTGAAGCACTTGGGCATTCAAAGTGCTCACCACACATATAGAGAAGGTCCCACTGTATAGGCATATCAGGGGCTCTCCAAATGCGACATGGCGTCCAATCTCCATTCCAGCCAATGTTGCATTGAAAAAGTCAAACGGCGCTCCTTCCCTTCCGTGCTCTGCCATGCGCCCAAACAGTCGTTTACTCCCACTTATGGGGTATCGGCGTACTCAGGACAAATTGGACAACCATTTTTGGGGTCCAATTGCTCTTGTTACCTTTTGGAAAATAACAAATTGGTGACTAAAAGATAATTTTTGTGGGAAAAAAATAGGATTTTATTTTCATGCCCAGGCATTATTAACTTCTGTGAAGCACTTTGGGGTTCAGTGTGCTCACCACAGATCTAGATAAGTTCCTTAGGGGGTCTAGTTTCCAAAATAGTGTCACTTGTGGGGAGTTTCCACTGTTTAGGCACATCAGGGGCTCTCGAAACGCCACATGGCGTCCAATCTCAATTCCAGCCAATTTTGGTTTGAAAAAATCAAACGACGCCCCTTTCCTGCCGAGCGCCCAAACAGTTTTCCCCCACATATGGGGTATTGGCGTACTCAGGAGAAATTGCACAACTTTATCTGTCAATTTTCTCCTTTTACCCTTGTGAAAATAAAAAAAAATTGTTTGTAAAAGATCATTTTTGTGACTAAAAAGTTAAATGTTCATTTTTTCCTTCCACGTTGCTTCAGCTCCTGTGAAGCACCTGAAGTGTTAATAAACTTCTTGAATGTGGTTTTGAGTACCTTGAGGGGGTGCAGTTTTTAGAATGGTGTCACTTTGGGGTATTTTCTGCCATATAAATCCCTCAAAGTGACATCAAATGTGAGGTGGTCCCTAGAAAAAATGGTTTTGTAAATTTTGTTGTAAAAATGAGAAATTGCTGGTCAACTTTTAACCCTTATAACTTCGTAACAAAAAAAATTTGTGTTCCAAAATTGTGCTGATGTTAAGTAGACATGTGGGAAATGTTATTTATTAACTATTTTGTGTGACATAATTCTCTGTTTTAAGGGAATAAAAATTCAAAGTCTGAAATTTTCAAAATTTTTGCCATATTTCCTTTTTTTTCATAAATAAACACAAGTTATATCGAAGAAATTTTACCACTATCATGAAGTACAATATGTCACGAGAAAACAGTCTCAGAATCGCGAAGATCCGTTGAAGCGTTCCAGAGTTATAACCTCATAAAGACAGTGGTCAGAATTGTAAAATTTTGCCCGGTCATTAACGTGCAAACAACCTTCGGGGGTAAAGGGGTTAAGAGAATGTATTAATAGGTTAAAATGCCTCACCAAATGTCATGCAGTATGTTAAAAAAAAAAAGACAGTCAGTCTGATTTGCTATTTCTAGCTCTGCAACCATTGAAAAAATGTCTGTGTAGAAATAATATCTATTGAAACGCAATTTAAAATGTTTTTAACATTCATTTGTGGTCTGAAAAAAGTGAAAAATGTACAATTTTTTTTCTATTTTTCTTTACATTTTCCCCCAATTATCAGCAAAATATAAAAATGACATAAATTAAAACTATGTACTGTGAAGAAAAGGGAGGAAAATTTAAAATATGTGCTTGTTCAGTATTTAAATAGCACCTGTAAAAGCACATGTACAATGAAATCCAAAACTGCGCCTGGCCAGGAAGGAGTAAAAATGGCCTAAGTAAAAATAGCTCTCAATCATATCATGTTTTGGTTTGCATGTATTGATGGTGCAAGAGCGGTCATATGGCGGCATGTATGAGATTTGCCTACTTCCCCTCACATTCCGACTAGACATGCTCAACCTTGCTTAAACCCTTAGTGACCAAGCTAATTTTGACCTTAATAACCAGGCCAATTTTTACAATTCTGACAGGTATCTCTTTATGCACATCTCGTATCTTCACAGCATAGACAATTGCCTTCAGATACGAGATGTGCAGCATCTGAAACAACGGATATTGGAAGCCTGTGCTAGCATTTCTTCTGCGGTGTTGCTATCAATTTGTGAAGAGTGGGAGAAGAGGGTTGCATTGACAATCCACCACAATGGGCAGCACTTTGAACACATTTTATAGGTGGTCATAAACTTGTAAATAATTCATGAAAGAATAAAGTTACGTTAAAACCAAGCGCACCATTGTTTTTCTTGTGAAATTCTCAGTAAGTTTGATGTGTCATATGACCCTCTTCCCATTGGAAAAAGTAAAGTTGGATCCAAAATGGCCGACTTCAAAATGGCCGCTATGGTCGCCACCAATCTTGAAAAGTTTTCCCCCTCTCATATACTAATGTGCCACAAACAGGAAGTTGATATCACCAACCATTCCCATTTTATTTAGGTGTATCAGTCAGTCTCAGACCTGACGAAAATATCACAGTCCCTGGTTCAGGTCCTGGAACGAATGCCGTATCTATCTGCCGCCACCAGTGCTCCCAACGCCTCCCATGGAGATTCGCATGCACCGATCACGACCTTCACAGGAACAGGTCAGGAGAAGACCTAGGAAGCGGACTTTGTCTAGCTCTTCATCCAGTTCACTGGGCCCCTCTGCGGCACCCATAAGGCCCTTCTCTACCGTTCCCCTTCCTCGGAGGCAGACATCGGGTCAGATATAGCTTCTCAGTCAGAGTCGGACTCGGATGAGGATCAGACTTCTGGGACGCAGGACATGGTAGATAGCCTGATTTCGGCTATTGTCCAATCCCTCAAAATAAAAGAGGAGGATGTGACTGCTCAGGACGACTCTGTTTCTTTTAAACGGGTAAAGCGTCCCTCCAGGGTTTTTTCCCAATCACAAGATATTCGAGGCTACTACCAGACACTGGGAACATCCGGCAAACAATTTCCGGGAAGAAAACATCTGGACATTCTGTACCCATTTAATTCAGACCTGGTCTCCAAATGGTCCGAATCCCCTAAGGTGAACCCGCCGGTCTCACGCTTATCTTCTCAGACAGTCCTGTCCATTCCGGATGCGGCGTCCCTCAAGGACACTACGGACAGACAGATTGAGGCTCTAACCAAATCGGTGTTTGAGGCGTCTGGCACCTCTCTCTGCCCTATTTTCACCTCCACCTGGGTGGCGAAAGCCATATCAGTCTGGGCCAAGGTTCTTCGCCGGGGCATTGTTGCTACAGCTCCTGCAGAGGAACTAGCTGATTTGGCAGATCATATTGGCCATGCGGGTAAATTTCTCTTGAATGCCTCTTTGGATGCGGCTGTCTGCTCCGCAAGAGCAAACAGCAACATTATTGCTATTCGCCGTGTCCTTTGGTTAAAGACATGGAACGCGGACCCGGCATCTAAAAAATCCCTCACTAGCCTTCCGTTCCAGGCTCTTTGGTACCAAGCTGGACCCGATCATTTCGGATGCCACTGGAGGTAAGAGCACTTCTCTGCCCCAGTCCAAACCTAAACGCCCCTTCAATA
>JARQOD010000006.1:309865421-309938493 GCA_033576555.1 Oophaga sylvatica
TGAACGTAGAAATACCCCATATGTGTATGTACAGTACAGGGCGAGATTCGGGAGGCACTGAGCCCTATTTTCCTCCTGGAGTGCATATTTTCCTAGAATAGTTTGCGGACTCCATATACAGAGCCCCCAAGTGCTATGAGAACAGAATCCCCCCTCAAGTGACCCCATTTTGGAAATTATACCCCATTGGGAATTTATCTATCCATGGATGTTTTCCAGAAACGTGCAACAGTGGATGTTGCTGAGTGAAAATTTCAAAGTGCAACTTTAGTGAGCAGTACTTTGTGGTGCCCAGCTTGTGTTTCTGGAGACACCCACCTGTATATTAAGCTGGCTCTTATCGCTACAGAAATGCCAAACATGTCGACGCTAATATCTGGGTTTCCATCTAAATCCTGCAGGTGATGTGATTCAGATGAAACCCTGAGGGATCCATTCACTATAATGAGGCAGCAGAGTTTCTCTGGACTCCATCTGGCCTCTGTTCAGCATTGTCCTTCTTTTTCGAAGTGCACAGAACTGTGGCCGATGGCACTGTTGAGCTCCCCTAAAAAGACTTGACACCGCCATAGGCCAGACGGCGTCCACAGTGCCTCCATCTGCCTCATTTACAACGGAATCTTCTGCCAGGGATTCCATCTGAATCACGTATTTCAGAGAATTACACAGAAACCCCGGTGTAAGCTCTCGGCGTAGAGCGCAGGATAAATGGGAGACGAGCCTTACTACGATCTTTGGGAGGCAGAATGAAAAAATCAGTAGTAGGTCAAAAATTGGTTTTATTAATTTTTACACCATTATAGTCATGTGAGGGCCTGTTTTTAGTTTTTTTTTTTTTTATTGCTTTCTATTCTGATTTGTGGGAGGCAGAGTGATCAAAAACCAGCAATTTGTGAATTATTATTTTTTTTCTTTTTATTGCCGTTTCGCATGGGGTAAAATTGGTAAGGCAGCTTTATTCTTTGGGTCAGTACGATTACAGCGAAACCACATTTGTCTTTTTATGTTTTGGCAATTTTATACAATATTTTATAGAAAATAATTATTTTTGTATCTCTTTATTCTGAGAGCTGTAACTTTTTTTTTTTTTTTTCCGCTGATTGAGCTGTATGACAGTTTGTTTATTGTGGGACATGATGACTTTATCAGAGATAACATTTTTATTTGCATTCTTCTTTTTGATCGCGTTTTATTCCACTTTTTGTTCGGCGGTATGATGATAAAGCATTGTTTTTTTACCTCATTTTTTTTCTACATTGTTCACTGAAGGAGTTAACTTTTTTCATAGCAATATTTATTTATGGGTACACTAAATACATTTTTATTTTTTTGTGATTTTTTTTTCCATTATTTTTTGCAATTGTTTTTTGTTTGTTTTTTTGTACTTGGTTCCTCTATGGGACTTTCACTTTGGCAGCACTGATCACTTATAAAGCAAAGCAATGCACAAGCGTTGCTATGCTTTATAAACTGCCAGTGCTGCACTGACATACAAGCTTGATACACCATGTCAGTCTCGATCGCAGCATTTAGCGAATAAAACTGCCAAGAGTGGTGCAGGCAATGAGTGCCAGGTGTCATATCCATTGAACACCTTGCGGTGATCACCCATGCACAGCCTCCAGTGCGTGGGTGATTGCCATGACGTAGATATACCTCATCGGTCAGGAAGTCCTTCTCAACCATGTATATACTGCAAATGTTGGGAAGGGGTTAATACCTCATGTAAACATTTTATCTATTAATACACTTTCTACACTAAAGTCGATTTTTTGTATTTTGTAGATTGTCCAGTTTGGCATGAGTGACAAAGTTGGTCAAGTTTCATTTGACCTTCCTCGTCAAGGGGAAATGGTGTTAGAAAAGCCTTACAGTGAGGCCACCGCGAGACTCATTGATGATGAAGTTCGAGTACTGATTAACTCTGCCTATGAAAGGACTGTGAAACTACTTAAGGAGAAGAAATCTGATATAGAGAAGGTAGGTCATCACGTTGTAAACAGTTTAGCTGTTTTTTTTTCTATTATGTTACAAGTTAATTTTAAACCATAGTTTCATGTTCAAATTTTTTTTTTATTTTTTTAGGTTGCACTTCGCCTTCTAGAAAAGGAGGTGCTGGATAAGAGTGATATGGTTGAACTTTTGGGGCCAAGACCATTTGCTGAAAAATCTACATATGAGGAATTTGTAGAAGGTACTGGAAGCATTGAAGAGGATACAACACTTCCTGAGGGTCTGAAGGACTGGAACAAGGATCGCGAAAAGGAAAAGGAGGAGTTAAATGATGAGCAGATAGCCCGCCATATCAGTGGAGGAATGCCATTTTGATTTTTTGTACAACACCTGGCTTTTAAGACATGGACATCGTTTTTTTCTTTTAAACAGAATTTAAAGTTGTCAAACCTCTAGAAAAAGTTTAGCAGTGAATGGCTTAAAAACAGCATTCACACTTGCCTACTGTCACACGAGTGGATCCAGTCATCATGTCCCTCTGATGTGGAAACGTTAGAGTCCCTTAACTGAATAAGTCCCTTAACTGAACTTAACCCAGAATAGACCACAGTTGGTGGATCTATGGGGGGGAGGGACAGCAGGTGAATGAATGGCTGTTTTTATTATTTTTAAGCCATTCTTGCCGCTTGTAAATTTTGTCTAGTGGCTAGACATCTCCCTCCCCTCAAACCACTTATAAGGGTTCCCAGGTCTTTGAGAGCTATATTTATCAGCTTTCTTCTCAAGAAAGCAGAGTTTTAATTCCTATGCAAGGGATCTATTAAGTGCTCTAGGTATGACAGAGCACTTAAGGAGACTTTTTCCTCCCAAGGTTGTTTTCTCACCCAGCACCAGCCTGTCTAGCTTGATTGAAAGTTCATGGTCTGTGTGATGTCCAGTAACAGGCAAGGAAATCAGACAGTGAGCTTCCATTCATGCTATTAAAGCTGGTGCTGGGTGGGGAGGCAGAGCTCATAAGTGCTCTGTCAAGCCCAGAGTGCTTAATGCCACTTTTGCATATGAATTAAAACTGCTTTATCGGTAATGCAGCGACATAAAGAAGATATAAAGGTGTTAATGGATTTAGCTTTTGAAGACCATGCAAGGTCTTCAAAAGCTAAATCCATTAACACGTTTGAATGCTATTCCCTTCACAAAAAAATGGAAAAAAATAGTACTGTGCAGACATTACGCTTGTCCTACTTACTACACACACTGTCCTAAATTATTGACAGTCAGAGATTTAATGCTGAAAATAGTTATTTATTGGTTACACAGATCGGTGAGAGAAGCAAATCTACTTGCGGATAAGAATATCTGAATTATCTGATTTTGGACTACATTCTTCTATAAAAGCAACTAAATCTAACGTAAGATATGAAGTGAAGGTTTTACAGACATTGTATTAATTACCATAAGGCACATATTTCTCAAGTCTGCATTGCTTGTGTGGACAAATAAAACTCATAAGCTCATTTCAGTCTGGAAAAATTACCTTCAAATGATAGCCATTTATGATATAATGGTGATATTTTTATTGTGCTTGCTGCACAAAAAACTCTGCAGACAGGGCCATGCCATAGATAATCCACATTGCCCCAACAGGAAGAAAGCATTGATTGAATCCCCAAAAATAACTGTGAGAGTGGGTTTGCTTGTACATAGATGTGAATGTAATTCCTGCTGTATAAATGTTTCATGTATTCAGATAAAATATAAAAAATTACAGTATGGTGGATGTCTTGATGAAGTTTTTCTTATCTGAAAAATAAATACACAGTGAATATGTAACTAGTTATTTCTTTTTTACCCATTTAAGGCCGGTTTCACACGTCCTGACATTTTTGTTACCGGAAAAACCGGTACAGGAGATATCCGTGTCCATTTGTCACATCCGTGTGGCATCCATATGCTGTTCGTGTGTACCATCCCGTGTGTGATCCGTGTGCTGTCCGTATGGATACGTACCAGAGCCTGGTATTGAAACAATTTGTTTCAATTTTAACCCTATGACTTTAAATACGCACATGGATGCTATCCGTGTGCAATACGTGTTTACACGGACCCATTGATTTGTATGGTCCATGTGATCCAAGCAAATGCACAAAAACGGACATGTCAACGTGTGGAGCACATGGACACACGGTCCATGAGAAAACACAGATATGTGCACAGACCCATTCATTTGAATGGGTCTACGTGTGCCAGTGTCTCCGGTACGTGTGAAAATTGTCACCACACATACTGGAGACACTGACGTGTGAAAGAGGCCTACAGAAGAATCCCTGTAATATAACAAATACAATGGAGGGGGGGTATGATTTCTATGTGGACTGTTGCACATTGGCAAGTGTGGCCTTCACTGAGCAGCACAACGTCACGTTCTCAAATAAGGACAAACAATCTGCTGCTTCGTCTACTTTTTTGTATTCTCATGCAACTATTTCTTTGTAGTGTTTCCTCTTTAGGCTGCATTACTGTCATTATATTAGAAATGCGTTTTAAGGCACGGAGGTCAGGTTCACACAGCTAAGGTGTGCATGTGTTAAAGTTATGAGCCGCCAATGAGCAAAGCACCACCCATCCCAAATGTGCGTTCAGTGCTGAGAATTATGTGGACTCTAAGTAAGCTATGTACTAAATGTATATGCCATGTACGGTGATGCACACATTTGTATCAGAGCACTCCCTCAGTATTATTCTGTCGTTTGTTTCTTTTTTTATACATTTTGAATGTTTTATGTGGTTTCAAAATATTGGGTTTTTTTACTTCTTGTTGGAGCACCATTAAGACAAGAATCATTGTGATATAAGAAAGCCAAACACCAAACTTCTTGCTCTTGGGATGTCCCATTATGACAGAAATGTGTTTGTGAATGTGATAACAATTGAATCGATTCAGAGTCTTCAGTTACTCTGTAAAGTGTACCTGCCCTTCAAGGTCACTTTCGGAAAAAGTGTGTATGTGAGGAGTTACACTATTTCTGGACTTTATGACTTGTTTCTATTATTTTTCACCCCTCTCTCGCTCTCTTTTCAGTTGTCTGAGCTAGTGGGTTGAAGCTAGCTTCTATCGTGTCTCATGCACAGCAGAGAGGCAAAGGGATAACTGCTCCTTTCTGAAGTAGCACTCAGACAAAAGTAGCAACAGCATGGAGGACATTATTTACTAGTACTGAGCAATGTAACTGTTACTCCAGCTCTGCAATAAGCGAACACACTTAAAAGATGCAGTAACATTTGATTCTATGTCTGTTCTCTCACTGTGAAAAGACTGTGTAACCTAATACTTCAATATGTCTTGTCTCAAGCAAGATGGATTGAGTGAATGATGAGATCAGAGGGAAGAAGTATTGGCTCATAAGTGATTATGGGAGCATATTTCTCTGCAAATTATATGTTGCAATGTTTCGTATATTTATTGTAATATTGATTTGTGCTAAGTTAGTAAATCAAAGCAGCATATTTAATTTGTAGACAACTGAAATGTAAACTCTTTCCATGGTTGAGCGGAGGCATTTAAGCTTCTTAATGTGGATTTAAATCAGAATTCACACCTGAATTGCTGGGATTATTTTTATTATTAAACCAGATCACTTTTGCAAAGTACAAGACTTTGTATTAAAATGCAGAAGCTGATGAAACCTATGCAGTCTTTTTTGAGACAATTAAAGCACATTATCAAATCTTGACATTGGCCTGATTGTACGACCTTGTCCGTTCAAATGAGTGGCTCTCCACACTCGCCTTCACAGCACATGGAAACAAGACATATTATTGCTGGATTCAATAAATCACCAAAAAAGATTATTTTTATTTTTTTTTAGTTTTATTCATGAATTTCTTCCTCATCTTCTTCAAATGCTTCCTCTCCATCATTGGCGTAGCTTCCTGATACTGTTGATACTCTGAGACCAGGTCATTCATGTTGCTCTCGGCCTCTGTGAATTCCATCTCATCCATCCCTTCCCCAGTGAACCAATGTAGGAAAGCCTTCCTTCTAAACATGGCAGAAAACTGTTCCGAGATTCTCTTAAATAATTCTTGAATTGCTGTGCTGTTCCCAATGAATGTGGAAGCCATTTTGAGGCCTCTAGGTGCAATGTCACAAACGGCCACCTTGACATTGTTGGGAATCCATTCTACGAAGTAACTGCTGTTTTTGTTTTGGACTGCAAGCATCTGCTCATCCACCTCCTTCATGGACATTGGCCCTCTGAAGACTGTAGCCACAGTTAGATATCGACCATGCCGTGGATCACAAGCTGCCATCATGTTCTTGGCATCAAACATCTGCTGGGTAAGTTCCGGTACAGTGAGTGCTCGATATTGTTGGCTTCCTCTAGCAGTTAGTGGTGCAAATCCAGGCATGAAAAAATGAAGACGTGGGAATGGGACCATGTTCACTGCTAGCTTTCGAAGATCTGCATTGAGCTGACCTGGGAAACGTAATGAAGTGGTTACTCCACTCATTGTGGCAGACACTAGATGATTCAGATCGCCATATGTGGGTGTAGTTAGCTTCAGCGTACGGAAGCAAATGTCATACAAGGCCTCATTGTCAATACAATATGTTTCATCTGTGTTTTCAACCAGTTGGTGGACAGACAAGGTGGCATTATATGGTTCCACAACTGTGTCTGAAACTTTGGGTGAGGGCATGACACTGAATGTATTCATTATTCTGTCTGGATATTCTTCCCTTATCTTGCTGATGAGTAGTGTGCCCATGCCAGAGCCCGTTCCTCCTCCAAGAGAATGCGTAAGCTGAAATCCTTGCAGACAGTCACAATGTTCACATTCCTTTCTGACAATATCCAGGACCGAATCCACCAGCTCTGCACCTTCTGTATAATGTCCTTTGGCCCAGTTATTCCCTGCTCCAGTTTGTCCTGTAACCGAGAATAGCAAAGTAAATTTTACTTTGATAACCCTAATCACATAAAGCACAAAAAGCCACATCATACATCAAACAAATCCACTAGTGTTTTTTTTTAATTTTTGTTAGTTATGAAAGGAGGTTAATGGATGAATAAGATGTTGAATATTGCACATTTTAAAATTAAATGAAAACTGTACTTTCTACAAACTTTGCAGAAATCAATAGATTCTGTATCTTTCTCCATTTATGAGCAATGGATGGAAGGGTTGAGGAGTCAGAAGCTGAGTGATGAAACAAGCAGAGGGAGGCACAGAGAGAGTGTGCTGAGCTTTCTAATAAGTCTTTTGCCTCTCCACAAATCTGGATTCCCAACTATACTGTACTGCAGAATAATGTATTCCATGCTTCTCTCTGTGTGCTAACAAAGGAATAAGATGCAGGAATTTTCTTCTATGTGTTGTGCAATGTATAGCAGGTTTCATAGCAGCTTGTCTCCTCCCACCAGCTCAGAGTCAATTGCAAAATATAAAAAGTGCCTGCAGAGGGAGAAAAATGGTGGCAGGATACATATAATGGCCAGATGTAATGTTATTCCTCATGTATACAAACAAGATCGCTTATTCTAAAAAAGTTACTTGAAAGTATAGCTACCCTTTAAATAACAAATACTTACCAAAAACAAAATTATCAGGTCTAAAAAGTTGTCCAAATGGGCCAGACCTAACGCTATCCATGGTACCTGGTTCCAGGTCAACTAGTACTGCTCTTGGCACATATTTCTGAGCTGTTGGGACAATAGGAGAACACAATTAGGTTGCAGTTCTTAATATCACGTTGGCATTTCCTCTATTACTATCATTAAGATCCTTATGCTCTGTTCACATTAGCATCATGTTGTGGTTCAGGATATTATTGCAGAAGCTGGGAGCCGGTATCCAGGGTACATATCTGGTAACTAGGTGCCGCGCGGTGCTTAGTTAACCGTTATGTACATTGGATACCAGCTCGCTAATCGTTGGTCTCCTGCTGTCACACGCAGCGATGTGCGCTGGCCAGCGGGACACCAACGATGAAAAAATGGTCCAGGACATTCAGCGATGATCAGCGATACCCAGCAGAGGGGCTGATCGTTGTTGCGTGTCACACTAAGCGATATCACTGGCTAGGTCGCTGTTGCGTCACAAAATCGGTGACACTTCAGCGATCTCACTAGCGATCTCGCTTAGTGTGACGGGGGCTTTACACTAAAGTTGCGTTTACACTGGCTAATTATCATGAGCGAGCTAGGAACACTGGTTTACAGATAATCATTCAGTGTAAACACTGCCAGTCGCCCAACTAAAAAGCAAAGTGCTTGTTCTATGGAAGAAATGATCTTTAAGATTGCATAAAAAGCCTTGTTCTCGGCAGCACATTGTTGTGTGCTGCCAAGAACAATGACAGTGTATACAGAATGATCTTCTACTGATCGTTCTGTGTACTCTGGAAGTGGGGTTGACCTGTCCAAACCAGCTATTAAATGACCATCGACCAGCAGTTGTTTAACCATCATGATTGTGTAGTGTACGTGCACCTTAGTTGTCATTTTACGCCCCAGAAACAGGAACCTCTATATATTGTCTCATGTGAGCGTATTGACTATTTCCAGATGTCTATTCCAAATAAAATATTTTTACACGCCGCTTTTATCTGATAGCCACGTTACAAGGACTGCTAGACTTTATGTATTGTCAGTTCATTGTGATGACGTACAGTGTGTGCTATATAGCACACTGCCTGCCTCCGGGATAGTAAAAACAGGTCCATTTTTAGTCTTGAATCTGACATTTTAAGCGTACCAGCATTCCCTGTCCACCACATGTAAACAGATCTGTTTTACTCACAGGTCAGTAATGTAGACAAAATTGTATATCTTAGGCTGGCACCATTTACATGTATGAAATATTGCACAGATAAAAGTACTGTCTACTGTGAATATAAATGTTTTTACTATGTGTGATCAGAGAAATGCTGTGAAATTGCTTTTATATATTACCGGTTTCTGGTAAATAAATGCTAGACTGCTCTGATGTTACAGAACGAGGCTACTTGTGTGGTATCTGCAACCTAATGTAAGCATAAGGCGGAAAGCCGTCCGGAAGCATTAATCCTCAGCATTGTCAATGTGATATTCCGATCTCTCGTCATTGTAAGATACATTGTCTTCCCATGTAAAGCAGTCTCTAATTCTATATTTTTTAATATGCCTCTTTTCTCAATAATAAAATTAATACTGCAAACTAAGAACCATTGAAGGCAATGTCGGTGGGGACTCATGACCAAAGTTTGTTAGGGTACAGAGTACTAAGAAGTTTAGGTGAATATAGAGTTAGATCTTTTTCTCGCCACTAGGGGGAGCTGTCTGTATACACATTTATTATTGCATTTACAGAGGACTTTTTTTGTTTTTTTTAATCTGCCATACAGTTCCTGAGATATGAACCTTTATATTCACAGCTAATTTTTAATGGGTGTTACCAAGTGAATGTGGCTCAAAGGGTAATAATGCAGAGCAGCCTAAAGACATGTACCCAGAGAATCCTGTGAGCCATGCCCCGTTAGAAAAGACCATAAAAATTAGCCCTAAATTAAAAGCCTAACGTAAAACTGTCAGTAGGTGTTGTAAGAATACCCGATGTTAGGGCCGCCATCAGGGCATTACAGCCCTGACTGGCGTATGGGGCCCGATCAGCAAAGGGGCCCACACCGGGCCCTGTCACCTCTACCCATCGGGCCCCACTGCCCTGTCCCCAGCGGCAGGATTCTGCCAATCAAGTAACTGAACCTGCGTCCAGAACGCAGGTTCAGTTACTCTATTACTGTGCGGGCCCGCACGGTAATAGTTAACGCTGCCAGACAATCGAGGCTGGTAGCTGATGTCAGTGCGCACATCGCTGGCGTCTGACGCCATTGTCAGTCGCCGGCGAGTGCGCGCGTTCAGGCTGGGATGCAGATCGCTCGCCGCTGGAGCACAGTAAGGAAAAGTGTTTTTTTTTTAAATTAGTATTGCAAGCGGGGGCCGCAGAATGGAGACGGAGCAGGATTGGGGCACTGGCGGCAGGATTGGAGGCACATGGGGCTCCATGGAGGCGGGGCAGGATTGGGGCACTGGCGGCAGGATTGGAGGCACACGGGGCAGGATGGAGACGGAGCAGGATTGAGCACTGGGGGCATGGAGACAAGGCAGGATTGGGGCACTGGGGGCAGGATGGAGACGGGGCAGGATTGGAGGCACTGGGGCAGGATGGAGACTGGGCAGGATTGGAGGCACTGGGGGCAGGATAGAGATGGGGCAGGATTGGAGGCACCACAGGGCAGGATGGAGACGGGGCAGGGTTGAAGGCACACGGGGCAGGATGGAGACGGGGCAGGATTGGAGGCACTGGGGCAGGATGGAAATGGGGCAGGATTGGAGGCACTGGGGGCAAGATGGAGACGGGTCAGGATTGGAGGCACTGGGGGCAGGATGGAGACGGGGCAGATGGAGGCATGGGCAGATGGAAATGGGGCAGGATTGGAGGCACTGTGGGCAAGATGGAGACGGGTCAGGATTGGAGGCACTGGGGGCAGGATGGAGACGGGGCAGGATTGGAGGCACTGGGGGCATGATTGGAGACGGGGCAGGAATGGACACGGGGCAGGATTGGAGACACTGGGGCAGGATGGAGACACTGGGGGCAGGATGGAGACACTGGGGGCAGGATTGGAGACACTGGGGCAGGATGGAGACGGGGCAGGATTGGAGACATGGGGCAGGATTGGAGGCACTGGGGGCAGGATGGAGACGGGAAGGATTGAAGGCACTGGGGGCAGGATGGAGACGGGGCAGGATTGGAGCACTGGGGGCAGGATGGAGACGGGGCAGGATTGGAGGCACTGGGGGCCGGATTGGAAACAGGGAGCATGATTGGAGACGGGGCAGGAATGGACACGGGGCAGGATTGGAGACGGGCAGGATTGGAGACACTGCAGGCTGGATTGGAGACACTGGGGGGCATGATTGGAGAGACACTGGGGGCATGATTGGAGACACTGGGGCAGGATTGGAGACAGATGGATCGATGGAGACAGATGGGGAGATCATATGGGGCACAATGGATACTCGTGAGGGAGGGGTGGGAGAACATATGGCTGAAGCCAGGAATGAGACACACGGGGGCCAGGATTGGGGATATTATTACAATAGGGGCTAATTAAGGGATATTACTGCAGTGATGTATTTTATTTTTTGAATATACTGTTTTAAATGGGGAGGTCTTGTTACTGTGTAGAGTGATACTATGTCGCCTTTTTTTGGTGTAATGTAGAAGTTGGGAAAAAAATAAGTAATGTGTTTTGCAAGCGGGGCTCTAGATAACTGTGTTATTTCCTGCAGAGACAAGCCCTGGCTGGAAGAAGTGATGGCGGTCTATGCTGGATGAAAGATGAAAAGCAAGGATGAAGGACTTCACCTAGAGACGTCACTGGTGAGGTAGTGTGTTACCTGTACACTGACACTATATACTATATACAGAGGTCCTGTGTATAATGTCATCAGTGATCACTGTATCACCTGTACATTATATACAGAGCTGTGTATAATGTCACCAGTGATCACTGTATTACCTGTACACAGACACTGCATACTAAGTACAGATCCCCTGTGTATAATGGCACTTATGGTGATAGTATTGTGTTTTTTTATGTTACTGATCAGTATTGTAGTATTCAGTCACTATGTGGTGGTAATATGTGGTCTGTACATGGTGTTGCGGTATTTGTCCCTTGTATGTGCTATTATTTGGTCACTTTGTGGTGGTAATAGGTGTTCTGGTCATGGTGTGGCGGTATTTGTCCCTTGTATATGATATTATTGGTCATTTTAAAAATTGAAAAATAAATAAAATATACCTAAATTGTATTGCATATTTTAACAAATATTTAATAGGTTAGCGTAGAGTAGAGCTCAGCCAAAGTGTCTACAGTGTTGTGATGGCGGCTTAAAAAATATTTTTGCCAAAACAAAAGCTGCCGGCTATATGTGTGATCTGGTGATGGAACTGTTATGTGTGATTGGTGAGAAGTGGCGTTTTTCTAAAGGGTATGCACACTAAACAATATCGCTAACGGATCGCTAAAAAACGTCACTATTTAGCGATCCTGTTAGCGATGTGTTCAGTGCGGCAGCTTCCAGCGACGAGCTTCTGCTGTGATCTCGCTCGTCGCTGGAATCGTTCCGGACCCTATTTTCTCGTCGGCGCTCCGCTGGGTAAGTATCTAATCGCTGTGTGGCACCTTTCTTAGCGATTTAGCGGTATTTTGTACCGCTAAGTCGTTAAGAAGATCGCTAACGGCGATAGCGTCGTTAACTATATCGCTAAATGTGGCCGCATTTAGCGATATAGAAACAATCCGCTAGCGATCGCATTAGTATGCGTCGTTATTGTGATCGCTAGCGGGATTGTTTAGTGTGGCAGTACCTTAAGAGAGCAGTGGGACTGTGGACAGTTCGAAGGGTGGAGGCGGGGCTGGGGTGGAGCCTGGGCAGAGTCTCAAGGGGGCCCCGAAAATTTTGCCAGTATCGGGACCTGGAATTCCTAGTGGCAGCCCTTCCCGATGTAGAGAGACCAAGTGACATCACTTGCAGAGGCGTCGCTGGTCTCTGCACGCCGGCTATTCTGACAACGCGCTCTGTTGATGGCTTGTTACTACTGATCTGAGCCGTCGACAGAGCGCACTGTCATTGTGCACATCACAGTGACAGAGCAGGGACTAGCCCAGTGCCTGAAACGAGCATCACAGCCTCTGCCCCCTGATGACACTTTGAGTATCCGAGCATGTATTGGGAATTCTCAAACAAGGTGGCATCAAATAGGAAGTTGTAAAAAAGAATAGCAGTTAGATAGTGTAGTGAGGGAACTACAGGGAATTTTTAATTAAAGTATATTAGATAATATATTAGATTATGGCATTAAACAGGCATTTAGGATGAGAATTAATTTGTATTTCAGGCCAACCCTTTAAATAATAGATGTATTGGCATACTCTAGTCTGAACCATCCATGGTAAACCCCTTCACCATCCTAAACTATATAAAACTAAATTATACATTATTATTCTTACCAAATATCCAGGATGGATATGGGTTATCAATATTAGCCCTTTATGAAAAGATATTAAGACACTCGACCACCAGGGATATTATAGGAATACACTAACCATTAAAACACTGTATGAAAAAATGTGTGATGTATGCATGATAAGATAAAGTGGATGTAATTAGAAAGGGGAAGATAACAACTTTGCTATATCTTGCAATCTCCCTTTAAGAACCTTAAAACGGCCCCTAACTGGAAATGATAAATGCTGCAGTTATCCAAGCATTTGTCATTAACATTTCAGTTATGATACTCATTATGTCTGTGCTACTAAGCAGAGTGCCAACCTTCATATTCTTTTTTTTCTCGAAAACTTACTAAAAAAAAATCACAGACAGCCAATACTATTTATGGACAAATTGGAAATCTAATAAATAATATGGGTCCACAGGTCAGAATATTACTGACCACACTAGCAGAAATCACTGTGATCTGTAAAACAAGAATAATCAGAATAATCTGTACTAATATAATAAGAAAAATAATTCAGATAATAGATACAAATTCATAATGTTGCCCGAACCCAAGCTTGATAGAACTGGTAATGTGAACGGGTGGTGTCTCAACTCTTCTTACAATCAGGTCCAGATTACGAATTATACACAGTAGGCAATGGTCTATGTGTAACGACCTACGAGTCTCGCATCTTTTGGCAACGACCTACGAGTCTCGCATATTTTGGCCACCAGTCAGTGAGAAATAATATTGATTTGTTATTGAAAGCAAGATACAATCAGTGCGCTGACCCAACCAGCTAACACTGGTGGCCAGCTGGAGCAAGAGAGCTTTGATGTGAACATTACAAGAAGCGACAGTAAAATTATGTTTCGGCTCTTGTCGAGTAAGAATACACGAGTAGTTGAGGAAAGTCATAAACTGTGGGATTGCCCAGAACGGAGAGTGGGAATGGATAAGAGGTAAGTGGCTGCAAGTTTCAATGACTCTAGATCATAGTCTTCAAACAGATGCTGACAGACCTCTGTCTGAGATGGTTTAGTGAATCCTGCGCTGCAACTCTAACATTCTATGATTCTATTGCATCATGTTCTCACCCGCTTTAGGCTATGGTTCCACGGTCCGGAACCATAGCGCTTTGGACGGAGCGGAAATTCCGCTCCGTCTAAGCCCGCCCCTTTCTGACGCGCGATCTTTCCGGAGGTGTTCAGGACACTCCGGAACACCTCCGGAAAGAACGCAGGGCTACATAGCCCTGTGTAATATTCTGTTGCGGCGACGCACGTCGCCGCAATACGCGAGGACATGCTGCGGTCTAAAAAGACGCGCGCATGTCCGTTTACGCAGGTTTGCCACCTGCGTATTGTTACGCATAGTGGAGACGGGATTTCTTGAAATCCCCTCCACTATGCTGTAACATCTGGACGCTGCGTGTTTGGCGCTGCGCCAGCGCACAGCGCCAAACACGCAGCGTTTCCTGACCGTGGAAACTCACCCTCATGCATTTATAGCCCTCTGTGTGTGTACTGTTACATACTTTAGGTGTTAACTGGTTCATGCAGCATTACAGGAACACCCGATTCGTACACTATGGCTGGTCCAAACAATGAAAGCAATTGTTACCATCTACCTTTCGTGTCTCCCCTTTTTCCTCATAGATGGTAAGATTTTCAGCAGGGCCCTCATTCCTATTGGTATCTATTTTAATCTAAGATTAATGTAAAGTGCTGCAGAATATGTTGGCGCTATAGAAATAAAATTAGTATTATTCTATGATAATCGAACATTCATGAGCAGAAGCTTTGGGAACACCGAGGTCCATGTTAGTTAATTACCTTTATCTGGATTATAAAGTTTTATTATCTTAGTTTTTATTCTTTTTAATCAAATTGAATTTGCGTCTTAAAATTGTTAGTAAATTTAAAAACATTAGGAAATAATTTGCTGGAGGGGCCCTAAGATTTTGTTTGCCTATGGACCTTCACAGGATTTAAAATTGCACGGCTTTCAATGGCAATTTTTTTGGGGGGAAAAAGGTTGGACTGTGAATTTCACCATGTCATTTCCTTTTGTCCTCAGGGGAGATAAGCCACTGCCAGCGTTATCTGCCCAGGACTCACACCCTCTTCCTATACAATGTGCACACTCCAGGGATCGGCTAACAGCTATGTAAAGGGTATGCCACACTAAGCGAGATTGCTAGCGAGATCGCTCAAGCGTCAGCGATTTTATGACGCAGCAGCGACATCGTTAGCGACGTCGCTGTGTGTGACATGTAGCAACGATGTGGCTCCCGCTGCGATGTCGCTGATCATGCACGAACGTTCTGGACCGTATTTTGATCATTGGCGTCCCGCTGGTGAGCCTGAATCGCTGTGTTTGACACCTTTTGTGAACGATGTGCGACCTCGTTGACGACTCATGTCAGCGGCGCAGGCGGGACTGGGTTTTCTTTAGTAACGCCCTTCAGCTCCGATTGGTGGCCACAACATCACCTCAGCAATAAATAACTGCGCCCCCATCCATTGTTCCAGAGCGCTTTGTGGATGACTCCAATGTTCTGTCCTTTGTGCGTTGTTGCAAAAAACTCACTTTATCAAAAATTATTGAGGGAAAAACATCAATTGTGCACATAAATCTCCCTTAAAAATTATATCTTTATTCCATCTATTATTAAAAAACACCAAACCCAGTGTATGTGGTTTTTAAAATTGATAAACCAGAAAAAAATGGATACATGATATTCAGACCAGTCCTTCCTGTCAAGACCCTACTATACGCCTGCTCTCACCCTTCCTTGCCGTGGAGGTTGGCACCTAAGAAACGATTTTTTGGTGCCCCCACTCATCGTGGACTGTTCCTCTCTTCCCTGATAATACCCTATCAATATAGGTGGGAAAACAATATAGTGAAGGGGAGAGATGAAAAGGATAGGTCCTTATAATCTATTTTCAATATCTTAGCATACAGGTCTGACAGTAGAACCAAAAAAAAATGGTAGATCTCACATCAATATCGGTATAACATGCAAAAACAATTGGAACAATGTCCATTCCGTATATTATGATAATACATTAGTATCTGGGGCTAACATGTAATTCCTCAATCCCACAGATCATTAAATAAGGCCTCACAGGGCAGCAATGTTAATAAGGTGCAACAGCATGAAATATATAAAGTAGTGAGACTTAGCATGAGTTATCCCCGACGCGTTTCCCCGTCATCACGGTTCATCATAGTAACATAGTAACATAGTTATTAAGGTTGAAGGAAGACTTTAAGGCCTCTTTCACACATCAGGCTTTTTGAATCAGGCGCGATCCAGCGTGTTTCTAAAAAAACGGATCCGGTACCGGATGCGTTTTTTTTTAGCATTGACTTACATTAGCGCCGGATCGCGCCTGATGTCACTGCGTTGCATCCGTTTTTGGCCGGATCCGTGTGAATTGTACATTCCGGCGGCCGGACAAGACGGTTTTTGTAACGTTTTTTTTTTTTTCCGGAGGCACCTGACAGTGCCTGAATCGGCACTTCAGGCGGCCGGAAACAATGCAAAACCTATGGAGCCGGACCAGATTTTTGACAAATCCGTGAGAAAACTGATCCGGAGTCCAAGGGGTCTCTCTCTCCTCTCCTCTCCTCTCCTCTCCTCTCCTCTCTCCTCTCCTCTCCTCTCCTCTCCTCTCCTCTCCTTCCTCTCCTCTCCTCTCCTCTCCTCTCTCTCTCCTTTTTCCGGGTTCAAAAGGTCAGGCCGGATCAGGCGAAAAACCTGATCAGTTCCATCAGTTTTTTAAAATCAGCGCCGGATCCGTCCTATCAGGCATAAGACGGATCATGCCTGATTCAAAAAGCCTGATGTGTGAAAGTAGCCTAAGTCCATCTAGTTCAACCCATATCCTATCCTAACCTGCCCTAACATGTTGATCCAGAGGAAGGCAAAAAAAAACCCCAAGTGGCAAACAGTAAGCTTCACATTGGGGAAAAAAATTCCTTCCCGACTCCACATACGGCAATCAGACTAGCTCCCTGGATCAACGCTGTATCTAGGAAACTAGTGAATATAGCCTGTAATATTATACTTTTCAAGAAAGGAATCCAGTCCCTTCTTAAATTTTAGTAAGGAATCACTCATTACAACATTAGACGGCAGAGAGTTCCATAGTCTCACTGCTCTTACAGTAAAGAATCTGCATCTGTGATTATGGCTAAACCTTCTTTCCTCCAGACGTAGAGGATGCCCCCTCGTCCCGTCACAGGTCTAAGAGTAAAAAGATCATTAGAAAGGTCTTTGTACTGTCCCCTCATATATTTGTACATTGTAATAAGATCACCCCTAAGCCTTCGTTTTTCCAAACTAAATAACCCCAAGTGTAATAACCTGTCTTGGTATTGCAGACCCCCCAGTTCTCTAATAACCTTGGTCGCTCTTCTCTGCACCCGCTCCAGTTCAGCTATGTCTTTCTTATACACCGGAGACCAGAACTGCACACAGTATTCTAAGTGTGGTCGCACCAGTGACTTGTATAGAGGTAAAATTATGTTCTCCTCATGAGCATCTATGCCTCGTCTAATGCATCCCATTATTTTATTTGCCTTGGCAGCAGCTGCCTGACATTGGCCACTAAATGTGAGTTTGTCGTCCACCCATACACCCAAGTCTTTTTCAGTGACAGTTTTGCCCAGTGTTTTACAATTAAGCACATAATTATACATCTTATTTGTTCTACCCAAGTGCATGACCTTACATTTATCCCCATTAAAGCTCATTTGCCATTTATCAGCCCAAGCTTCTAGTTTACATAAATCCTCCTGTAATATAAAATTATCCTCCTCTGTATTTATTACCCTGCAGAGTTTAGTGTCATCTGCAAATATTGAAATACTACTCTGTATGCCCCCTACAAGGTCATTAATAAATATGTTAAAGAGAAGCGGCCCGAATACTGACCCCTGTGGTACCCCACTGCTAACCGTGACCCAGTCCGAGTGTGCTCCATTAATAACCACCCTTTGTTTCCTATCCATGAGCCAGTTCTTAACCCACTTACACATATTTTCCCCTATCCCCATTGTTCTCATTTTATGTATCAACCTTTTGTGTGGCACTGTATCAAAAGCTTTTGAGAAGTCCATGAACACCACGTCCACTGCATTCCCTTGATCCAGTCCTGAACTTACCCCTTCATAAAAGCTTATCAGATTAGTCTGACAAGAACGGTCCCTCGTAAACCCATGCTGATACTGTGTCATGAGGTTATTCAGCTTCAGATACTCCAATATAGTATCCCTTAAAAAACCCTCCAGGATTTTACCCACAGTAGATGTTAAGCTCACTGGCCTATAATTTCCAGGTTCAGTTTTTGCCCCCTTTTTGAATATTGGCACCACATTTGCTATACGCCAGTCCTGTGGTACAGACCCCGTTATTATGGAATCTTTAAAGATTAAAAATAAAGGTCTATCTATAACTGTACTTAATTCCTGCAGTACTCGGGGGTGTATCCCATCCGGGCCCGGGGATTTGTCAACTTTAGTGATTTTTAGACGCCACCGTACTTCCTGCTGGGTTAAGCATGTGACATTTAATGGAGAAATTTTTTTATCTCTGATCATGTTATCTGTCATGGGATTTTCTTGTGTAAATACAGTTGAAAAAAAGTCATTTAGCATATTGGCTTTTTCTCATCCTCATCCACCATTTCACCCAGACTATTTTTAAGGGGACCAACACTATCATTTTTTAGTTTCTTGCTATTTATGTAGTTAAAGAATATTTTGGGATTATTTTTACTTTCTCTGGCAATGAGTCTCTCTGCCTCAATCTTTGCTGTCTTGATTTGCTTTTTACAGAATTTATTCAGTCTTCTGTATTTATTTAATGCCTCTTCACTACCTACTTGCTTTAATTCCCTAAACGCTTTCTTTTTGTCCCTTATTGCGCCCCTTACAGCTCTATTTAGCCATAGTGGTTTCCTCCTAATTCTAGCATGTTTATTCCCATAGGGTATATACTGTGCACAGGTCCTATTCAGGATACTAATAAACGTCTCCCATTTTCTTTGTGTATTTTTATGTCTCAGGATATCGTCCCAGTTTATTGCACCAAGATCATCTCTCATCCGTTGGAAATTTGCCTTCCTGAAGTTTAGTGTCCTTGTAACCCCTCGACTACACATCTTATTAAAGGATACATGAAAGCTTATTATTTTGTGATCACTATTACCCAAGTGACCCCCAACCCTTATATTTGATATGCGGTCTGGCCTGTTGGATAATATTAGGTCTAGCAGTGCCCCCCTCTTGTTGGGTCCTGAACTAGTTGTGAAAGGTAATTGTCTCTCATAGTTGCCAAAAACTTATTACCTTTGCTGGAACTGCAGGTTTCTGTTCCCCAATGTATTTCAGGGTAGTTGAAGTCCCCATAATAATGACTTCTCCTTGAGTTGCTGCTTCATCTATTTGCTTTACGAGGATATTCTCTGTTGCTTCCATTATTTTAGGAGACTTATAACAAACCCTATCAGTAATTTATTATTTTTCCCCCCTCCCTAATCTCCACCCACAGAGACTCTACATCTTCATTAGATTCACAGATATCACGCAGGATGGGTTTTAAGGATGATTTTACATATAAACACACACCCCCACCTCGCTTATTTTTACGGTCATTTCTAAACAGACTATAGCCCTGTAATTCAGGAGGAAAAGATAGCGTGGATGCCGGATACCATGATGCTTGGCATAGCCGGCGGTCAGGAAAAAGGGGATTTAAATAACCTCATCTAATTAAAGTGTCCTGGTAGACACTGCCCACTTAATAGTCGGTGGAACGCACAGCATCGGCGATGGGATGCACGCCGGGAGGCAGCAGGTGAGAGGGGGTATGATTAATGTTCTTGACCCGGGAGTGTTACAGTCCACGTTGAGTGGGGGCGCCAAAAAAATAGTTTCTTAGGGTGCCTACCTCCACGGCAAGGAAGGGTGAGAGCAGGCGTATAGTAGGGTCTTGAGAGGAAGGACTGGTCTGAATATCATGTATCCATTTTTTTTCTGGTTTATCAATTTTAAAAACCACATACACTGGGTTTGGTGTTTTTTAATAATAGATGGAATAAAGATATATTTTTTAAGGGAGATCTTTGTGCGTTGTTGCGAGGATAGTATCGTTGTGTGTGGGTTTTGCGATCCTGTCAGTCGCTACAGCGCTTCATCTTTGCCATACGTCGTCTTTTATGACGCGGTCATCCAATCACAAAGCGAGAGAGCTGTGACATAAACAGTCATGACATATAGTGACCACCAATCTGTGCTGAGGGGCGTGGAAAAAGTTGCGCTCAATCACGCCTATCGAGGTCGGGATCTTTAACAATACATGCTGTGTGGCACGTCCCAACGACCGCCGAAGTCGTTATACTGATCGCTGATCTGTCGTTGATGAGATCTTCCTGTTTGGAAGCTATTAGTGACCTTAAAGCGATCACACCAACAATCTCATCAGCTTGTGTCGTTGTCATGATTGCTGGTGCGATCGCTAAGTGTGGCATACCCTTAACATATAAGGCCAGCTTATCTATGTGTTACACAAGCACCTCTAGCACCATTACAACACTGGCAAGGCTTCATTGCATTGTTATTAGAAGGAATGTCACTTCTGTTTTTTTATTCCATGATTTTGGAATAAACTGGAACTGTATTATAATAATTGCGTTCATTTTCCCAACATGTATGATGACACTGAGGTGTGTAATGCACAGATCAGAACTGTGTAACCGGTAAATTCAGAGAGCCGAGTGCTTCACATTGAGCAGATGAGAGAGGGGAATGTGCCAAGATAGCAGAGCTCAGGGCCGGGCCAGCGGGACGGCAGCCAACCTAAATATTGCTGAGTGGAACTCTATTAACTTGGAGACAAGTACAAGAGTCGGAGCATTTTTTGAAAATTCATCCTATAAAGGAATTATTTCAGCTCACAGCCCGATTGAACGTTATTCCATGTGTAAACAGCTTTCATAGCCGCATTATGCTCGGCAGGAATGATGGATGCTGCGTGAAGAAGCTCTGCATATCCAAGGACACTGTACAGACTGTATATATGGGGAATCTGCAATATACATAATGCTATCGCCCTGTGAGCACACAGCAGTTCTGGGATTTTATCAGAAGAGTAGATCCTGTTCTTGAAAGGCTGAGGTGGGCTACAGAGAAGTGCGGGCATTCACCTCTCAGGCTACGACATACTATTTTATGACAACAGTAGCTGTCTGTGCATAATACGACCTCTACATTCACCCAAAAACTTCAAGTGGAAAGTATCTCACTTGCCTCATGTCATATTTTCATTGGACACAAAGTAAGATATGAGAGTTGTTTGATGGCATCTATGCACTTCAGTGATTCATGCATCTACCCATGACCATAAGAGTGAAAAAGACTGGAGCTGTGGAGCAACTATACCATCGGTGACTCACAGTGGCAGCCAAAGACAGAAAAGGGCCCCTGTGCAAGACAATACATGGGCCCTATGCAGTCCCATATCTCACCATAATGCACAATTCCACCTGCTCTGGAGGTACATGTGGCCCCCTTATCTCTTGGGCCTCTGTGCAGCTGCACAGGTTGCACCAATGTTATGTCCAACCCTGCACTATCCTATGCATGTCATGGGTATTCTAGGAGAGCAGCTAAAGTGGCTCAGCTCTGGGAAAACCCACCCAAACTTCTCACCTTCCTAGCCCCAATGTAAGTGTGATATGGTTCAACTGGAATATCATGACATCGATTCTCTAGAGCCATGGCTCCTATTGTCATCTACATTATTTAAGAGGAAGGGTCGGCAGCTCTCTTTTATTCAGAAGTCTGATCATTTTTTTGCTATGCGATGTAACGAACACTTGATCTGATACTCAGTTGTTTTCGTGCAAACACTATATGGGTATCATATGTAAGTGTATGGGAGAATATCGTTTAACAATGATGTTTGTGAACTTTAATTCCAAGAAATTAGAACTGGATTTTATTGGAGGTTTGGAAGCACCAGGGAGTGAGTGTTATTTCCAAATTGCTAGATAACCTTTAAGGCTGGAAATGATTTGCAGTGTTTGTTGTCTAGAAATACCTTCACATGGTCAGTCCATCCTCTGTTACTGAGAACTCAGTGGTTGAATTGATATGCCAATGAGGCTGTAAATCTATAACCTCTGTCACTCCAGCTCTGTTCTCCACCAGTGCCACCTCCTCCTGCGTGACTTGACAGCCTTTATGGTGACTTCAGGCAAAGAAGCATTCAGTCAAGTAGGAGGGGGTGGCCTTCAGCAGAGAATAGAGCTGGAGTGACAGAGGCTTCAGATCTGCTCTTCATTTGCATATCAATTCAAATCCTGATTTTGAATGGACTGGCCATGTAAGGGTATTGCTGGGACTAGTCTCTGAAAGACTTATACATCTACATAAATAGTTTTGGGCATTAAATCAGACGGATAGATTCCCTTTAAAGGGAATAAAGCAAATGTAAGAAAGTCCATTCTGAAACACAACCTCTACAAGACACAGAGATAGAGAAAAAAATCCCAAACTAGCAACATTTCCTGCTCTTAGTAAATCAGGATAAGTTGGGCAATGCAGAAGTGCAGCTTAAACCTAGCCATACACATGAGATAGCTGGCATTCGACAAGCACATTTGCTCAGATGATGTGTATGTGGCAAATATATGGCTGGGTTTATAGAAAACTGGAGAGATCTCGGTAGTTATTCTTCTGCATGGACCTTCCACTCACTAAAAATCAGTTCCATTGGTTGGGAAATATGTCTGATTATGTGTCACATAATGAAATTCTGCTGTCAGCTGTCGGGATCTACATAGCGGAACGTACTGTGTGTGTTCTCTTACTGTCCAGTGTGATGTTTAGTGGTAAATGGCCACTTCTGGTGCATATAGAAGGTCATAGGGGATGTGTGGGTCCAGCCCACATTCTGACTATTCCTGCTGCCGTCTGTGATACACTCACAGGATGATTCATTGTAGTACACGTTAATCCTCTCAAGCTGTAGGGCTGAATCACCGACGTAGCCTCCAGCTGGATCGATGCCATGCTCGTCACTGATCACTTCCCAAAACTTGGAAAGAAGAACAAAAAGAAGAGAAAGAAACGAAGAATCCATGTTAGAGTAAGAGCAAACAATAAGTATAACAAGTATACCAAACATCACAATGATATCATCAGTTGTTTAAATATTATCATAAACAAATACCAAAATGACAAGACATAAGAGATAAATCGAAGTAGCTAACGCTGTGCTTAGTTTGAGCCATGTTTAGTATTTGATCAGTATTTTATATCAGTATTTATAAGCTAAAAATCAGGAGAGGAACAATCAGAGCAAAAGTATAATAGAAACACGTGCACAAATACTGAACGTGTGAACGTGGCCTAAGACACAGGAATCAAACAACATTTCCAGAGATAAATGTAACTTAACTACTACCCCTGATCACTACACTTAAAGGGAATCAAATCGCCAATAGTTTAGATTTTTTTATGCTTATTAATGTAAGTTTTTCTAATTTTCAATAGAATTATCTACAAAAATATCCTGAATTCTTGCACTGTTCACTAAATGTAAAATTAGATTTATTCTCTTGTTCTGTAGAGATCAGCAGTGATTTTATTGGATTACGATGAAAGTTTTTCAAACACTACAAATAAACAGGCTAATAAAAAAGAAAGTCACAAAAGGTTACAGGATACAAACTAAAGATATCTGAGATAATGTTATCATTGGGGAGGAAGGCATTTTTCTGCTCACAGCAAACTTCCTGGCCAGTAACCATATTCTAGAACCAACAGGATGAATAGTGAGTCTTTAGTGGAATATGGTACATTTTTGTAGGGTATTTAAAAAAATAGCCTGTCTCCAGCGAAATAATAAAAAAAACAGATATGGAGACAAAAAGTGGCAAAAATAATGATAATAAAAAACTTACTTTTTTGAATCTTCATTTAAAATATGCAAAAAAATAGGATAGCGACAAATTCATTGATGCATTTCAACCGCTCAGCGGTCTTAATCGTATAACGCTGACTGAAACACGTCAATGAGCTCGCTGACACCCTGTTTTTTGCACATTTTAAATGAACGTTTAATAAAGTAAGCTTTTTATCAATATTTTTGCCACTTTTTTGTCCGTTTTTTGAATATTTTACAACAGCAGAGCATGAAGTGTGATTGACATCGGACAACTACAGATATCATACAACACCATTTCCAGAATAATACTCATACAAGGGTGTATTGGCTAATATTATCAGGATGTGACTGTCATTCATGATCACCAGTGGGAAGCTGTAATAGTACTGGAGCCCATTGCTCAACTGCTGGATAAACCATGAGTAACTAACCTAATCCTCAGTCTTATGTGTAAAGGAGATAGGATATTACCAAGTGCAGTAATGTAACTCAGGACATAGTGACGGCTACTAACTGTAGTTTTACTTGTCATTGTTGGCAACATGAAAGTTCTAAACTTTTTTTTTTTTTACATAACTTGCATTAGGTTGAAAGACCAGGGGCGGACATAACATTGGTGCAACCACATCCACACAGGTGCCTAAAGGTGTAAAGGGGCCACATCTACCACCAAAGCTGCAAGCAACCTGTGTCACAGACACATAAGCAGGTGCATAATGGTTGAAAAGGGCCTACAGTGGGTTCGGAAAGTATTCACTCTGTTTCATTGCAGCCATTTGGTAAATGCAAAAAAGTTCATTTTTTCTCATTATGTACACTCTGCACCCCATCTTGAATGAAAAAAACAGAAATGTAGACATTTTTCTACATTTCTGATTTTTATCAGTCAAGATAGAGTGCAGAATGTACATGAATATGAAAAAAATGAATTTTTTTTGCATTTACCAAATGGCTGCAATGAAACAAAGAGTGAAAATTTTAAAGGGGTCTGAATACTTTCCGAACCCAGTGTATATATTGTGCTTACACAGTGGACCTCTTATATTTGTGTCCACCCCTGCAAAAGTCAGTAGATAATATGGCATGATGTAATATGATACTATATAATATCACACTATATAATATCGCACTATATATTATCACACTGTATATTCTAGTATATAACATCGCACTATATAATATAGT
The DNA here is from genome assembly GCA_033576555.1 of Oophaga sylvatica. Classification (NCBI taxonomy): domain Eukaryota; kingdom Metazoa; phylum Chordata; class Amphibia; order Anura; family Dendrobatidae; genus Oophaga; species Oophaga sylvatica. Next base: position 309,890,578 of record JARQOD010000006.1, read on the forward strand.
ATATAATATCACACTCTATAATATCACACTATACAATGTCACACTATATATTATATATAATGTGATATTATATAGTGTGATATTATATATATCTATACATGTATATATACTATATAAGTGTGATATATATACTAATATCATAATTATATAGTGTGATATTTACAGTGTGATATTATGATACTATCATATTATATAGTGTGATATTATATACTAGAATATACAGTGTGATAATATATAGTGCGATATTATATAGTGTAATATTGTACAGTGTGATATTATGTACTATCATATTATTTAGTGTGATATATATTCTAGAATATATAGTGTGATAACATAGTGTGAAATTGTATAGTGTGATATTATATACTATATCATATAGTGTGATCTTATATACTATCACTATATAATATAGTATATCACACTATATAACATGATAGTATATAATATCACATTATATAATATCACACTATATAATATCACACTATATAAAATGACTATGAAGCTTTAATCCAATGAATAACAGAATGTAACCCGTATAAAGCCCTGTTACCCTCCGGTACTTTATGACTTGTCTTACTCATTATATGAATGTGATATCTAGCACTACAACACATGTGATGGCTGTGACATGGCAGATAGTGTGATGTGGGTGCACAGCAGCTGGCAGCATTCCTGGCATAACAGAGGCACCCAGGACACTCCCTGCTGCGGAGAAGGAGACTGTGGGGGCTTTTCAGAATTCCAAGAAGATGAGAGAGCCATTTGCCTGAAACAAGCCCCCTTGCCCGACGCCCCCTGAGAACTTCACCCTCAGCTGGAGGTCTACACTAGTAACCTGTGGTGCTTATATCTATAGGGGTTTTGTCAGTGTATCCCCTGCAGCCACCCTCACATGACCTGTAACTTCTGCTTCTCCTTATCTGGAATATCACAGTTGGTAATTGCTCAGAAGTATTTCTGGAGTCTCTGCACTATTCTAAATCTGAGCAACTTCTACAAATGAGAAGTAACACAAGGCAAAGCCACAATGTCTGCAGCTTAACACAAAACACTGGAAAATGAGACCAGTGTAATGGGAGACAAGGACCCTTATTCCCTGTGCTCCTGGTCTGCCCCTCCAGTTATGCCCAGGACAGGGGACAAATCGCCAGTGGTTGGTCGCCTACTTTACAAAGGGGTCTACCCTTGACACATCCCCTATTTAAAGGGTAAGTGTCTGAGCAGGGCCGGACTGGCCATTTGGCAATTCTGGCAAATGCCAGAGGGCCTGTCTGGTCATGGGCCACCTTGTCTGCTATGTTAACAGAATCAGTGTTCTCAAGACACCAATACTGTTAAGAGTTGTAACAGAGGTATCATTAGAAATATTGGTCTTGTAGTAAATCTTCCTTTCCTCCATCCAGGGTAATATTAGTAATATATCCCATCTGGTTCTTGGGGATGGGGACAGCATGGGCATGTGTGATTTCAATGCCAGGGTTGAATGTTAGCCCCAGTCCATACCTGCGACAGGACCCACAACTGGGACTGCGACCGATCATGAAAATAAAGTGTCCCCTGTTTGGATTGCGGTGGTCAAGCATAGATACCCCTGCGCCATTCATTGTCTATGGGACTGTTGGAGATAGCTGAGCACTTCATGCGGTATTTTTTATATTCTCGAGATATGCCATAAATATTTATTCTGGCAGCTAATACCCGCACTGCTCCTTATAATGGAGTCTACTCCCCCCAGTCTGTAGAGAAAGAGCAGAGACCGCACGTGTAGACATTCTCCATTATTCTCCATGGGAGATTCAGACGTTCCCGGCTGTTCCCACCTAGATTCAAGGCAGCTGGGAACCTCGGCTCAGGGGCTTATAGCGGAGAAACAATAAATCACTTCTTTATAGTTTTGACCAAAGTTACCAAAAGCAGAAAGTACGAACTACAACTGGTCAGAGGGAGGCAAAGGTCCGACCCAGAAAAGTGACATGTTATGTTAGAGACTGACACACTACTTCTATTCATACTCCCATCATCTACAGTGATTTATCCCATATAGTCTGACACGCTACTTCTATTCATACTCCCATCATCTACAGTGATTTATCCCATATAGTCTGACACGCTACTTCTATTCATACTCCCATCATCTACAGTGATTTATCCCATATAGTCTGACACGCTACTTCTATTCATACTCCCATCATCTACAGTGATTTATCCCATATAGTCTGACACGCTACTTCTATTCATACTCCTATCATCACAGTGATTTATCCCATATAGTCTGACACACTACTATTCATACTCCCATCATCCACAGTGATTTATCCCATATAGTCTGACACACTGCTTCTATTCATACTCCTATCATCCACAGTGATTTATCCCATATAGTCTGACACACTACTATTCATACTCCCATCATACACAGTGATTTATCCCATATAGTCTGACACACTACTATTCATACTCCATCATCCACAGTGATTTATCCCATATAGTCTGACACACTGCTTCTATTCATACTCCCATCATCCACAGTGATTTATCCCATATAGTCTGACACACTACTTCTATTCATACTCCATCATACACAGTGATTTATCCCATATAGTCTGACACACTACTATTCATACTCCCATCATCCACAGTGATTTATCCCATATAGTCTGACACACTGCTTCTATTCATACTCCCATCATCCACAGTGATTTATCCCATATAGTCTGACATACTACTTCTATTCATACTCCATCATCCACAGTGATTTATCTCATATAGTCTGACACACTACTTCTATTCATACTCCCATCATCTACAGTGATTTATCCCATATATCTGACTACTTCTATTCATACTCCCATCATCCACAGTGATTTATCTCATATAGTCTGACTACTTCTATTCATACTCCCATCATCCACAGTGATTTATCCCATATAGTCTGACACACTACTTCTATTCATACTCCCATCATCTACAGTGATTTATCCCATATAGTCTGACACACTACTTCTATTCATACTCCCATCATCCACAGTGATTTATCCCATATAGTCTGACTACTTCTATTCATACTCCCATCATCCACAGTGATTTATCCCATATAGTCTGACACACTACTTCTATTCATACTCCCATCATCTACAGTGATTTATCCCATATAGTCTGACTACTTCTATTCATACTCCCATCATCCACAGTGATTTATCTCATATAGTCTGACACACTACTTCTATTCATACTCCCATCATCCACAGTGATTTATCCCATATAGTCTGACACACTACTTCTATTCATACTCCCATCATCTACAGTGATTTATCCCATATAGTCTGACCTACTTCTATTCATACTCCCATCATCCACAGTGATTTATCCCATATAGTCTGACTACTTCTATTCATACTCCCATCATCCACATTGATTTATCCCATATAGTCTGACACACTACTTCTATTCATACTCCCATCATCCACAGTGATTTATCCCATATAGTCTGACACACTACTTCTATTCATACTCCCATCATCCACAGTGATTTATCCCATATAATCTGACACACTACTTCTATTCATACTCCCATCATCTACAGTGATTTATCCCATATAGTCTGACACACTACTTCTATTCATACTCCTATCATCCACAGTGATTTATCCCATATAGTCTGACACACTACTTCTATTCAACTCCCATCATCTACAGTGATTTATCCCATATAGTCTGACACACTACTTCTATTCATACTCCCATCATCCACAGTGATTTATCCCATATATCTGACACACTACTTCTATTCATACTCCCATCATCTACAGTGATTTATCCCATATAGTCTGACACACTACTCTATTCATACTCCTATCATCCACAGTGATTTATCCCATATAGTCTGACACACTACTTCTATTCAAACTCCCATCATCTACAGTGATTTATCCCATATAGTCTGACACACTACTATTCATACTCCCATCATCCACAGTGATTTATCCCATATAGTCTGACACACTACTTCTATTCATACTCCCATCATCCACAGTGATTTATCCCATATAGTCTGACACACTACTTCTATTCATACTCCTATCATCCACAGTGATTTATCCCATATAGTCTGACTACTTCTATTCATACTCCCATCATCCACAGTGATTTATCCCATATAGTCTGACTACTTCTATTCATACTCCCATCATCTAGTGATTTATCCCATATAGTCTGACACACTGCTTCTATTCATACTCCTATCATCCACAGTGATTTATCCCATATAGTCTGACACATTACTTCTATTCATACTCCATCATCCACAGTGATTTATCCCATATAGTCTGACACACTACTATTCATACTCCCATCATCCACAGTGATTTATCCCATATAGTCTGACACACTGCTTCTATTCATACTCCCATCATCCTACAGTGATTTATCCCATATAGTCTGACACATTACTTCGATTCATACTCCCATCATCCACAGTGATTTATCCCATATAGTCTGACATACTACTATTCATACTCCCATCATCCACAGTGATTTATCCCATATAGTCTGACACACTACTTCTATTCATACTCCCATCATCCACAGTGATTTATCCCATATAGTCTGACACACTACTTCTATTCATACTCCCATCATCCACAGTGATTTATCCCATATAGTCTGACACACTACTTCTATTCATACTCCCATCATCCACAGTGATTTATCCCATATAGTCTGACACACTACTATTCATACTCCCATCATCCACAGTGATTTATCCCATATAGTCTGACACACTACTTCTATTCATACTCCCATCATCCACAGTGATTTATCCCATATAGTCTGACACACTACTTCTATTCATACTCCCATCATCTTCAGTGATTTATCCATATAGTCTGACACACTTCTATTCATACTCCCATCATCCACAGTGATTTATCCCATATAGTCTGCACACTACTTCTATTCATACTCCCATCATCACAGTGATTTATCCCATATAGTCTGACACACTACTTTATTCATACTCCATCATCCACAGTGATTTATCCATATAGTCTGACACACTACTTTATTCTATCCCATCATCACAGTGATTTATCCATATAGTCTGACACCTCATTCATACTCATCATCCACAGTGATTTATCCCATATAGTCTGACACACTACTTCTATTCATACTCCATCATCCACAGTGATTTATCCCATATAGTCTGACACACTACTTCTATTCATACTCCCATCATCCACAGTGATTTATCCCATATAGTCTGACACACTACTTATTCATACTCCCATATCCACATTGATTTATCCCATATAGTCTGACACACTGCTTCTATTCATACTCCTATCATCCACAGTGATTTATCCCATATAGTCTGACACACTACTTCTATTCATACTCCCATCATCCACAGTGATTTATCCCATTAGTCTGACACACTTACTATTCATACTCCCATCATCCACAGTGATTTATCCCATATAGTCTGACACACTCTTCTATTCATACTCCCATTATCCACAGTGATTTATCCCATATAGTCTGACACACTACTTCTATTCATACTCCCATTATCCACAGTGATTTATCCCATATAGTCTGACACACTACTTCTATTCATACTCCATCATCCACAGTGATTTATCCCATATAGTCTGACACACTATTTATTCATACTCCCATCATCCACAGTGATTTATCCCATATAGTCTGGCACACTGCTTCTATTCATACTCCTATCATCCACAGTGATTTATCCCATATAGTCTGACACACTACTATTCATACTCCCATCATCCACAGTGATTTATCCCATATAGTCTGACACACTGCTTCTATTCATACTCCCATATCCACAGTGATTTATCCCATATGTCTGACACACTGCTTCTATTCATACTCCCATCATCCACAGTGATTTATCCCATATAGTCTGACACACTATTTTATTCATACTCCCATCATCCACAGTGATTTATCCCATATAGTCTGGACACTGCTTCTATTCATACTCCCATCATCCACAGTGATTTATCCCATATAGTCTGACACACTACTTCTATTCATACTCCCATCATCCACAGTGATTTATCCCATATAGTCTGACACTTTCTATTCATACTCCCATCATCCACAGTGATTTATCCCATATAGTCTGGCACACTGCTTCTATTCATACTCCCATCATCCACAGTGATTTATCCCATATAGTCTGACACATAGCTTCTATTCATACTCCCATCATCCACAGTGATTTATCCCATATAGTCTGACACACTACTTCTATTCATACTCCCATCATCCAGTGACGTCTCTCATACAGAAACTACCGCTGATTCACACACAGTTAGGACAAAGCTCATTTCCATCAGGAAAGGGAACACACTTTTTAGGCAGTGAACTGTTCGTGCTGTCAGACACACCCAGACCAGGACAAAAGTTCTCTGACTGTGCGTCCATTCATCACTGCAGACAATGGAGGGCCACTGGCACGATATGAATTGAACGATCTAATCGGCAGATGAGACTACTCTGACAGTGGAGGACTTGTCCCATGGATGCCTTCACCTGTTGCTTGACTCTACAGATGACAGCTGGATCAGTGGGATTACCTTGGTGCCGATCTGGTTGCCGCACTGGCCGGCCTGGATGTGCACGATCTCCCTCATGGTCGGTGCGGCTCCCGTCCCTCTGCTGTGCTGTGGATGACTGAGCCTCCGTGCCTGCAGCCTGCGCACTCACACTGCCTGGAGACGGCCTACATGGGCTGGGGCTGACAGGCAGGGGCCCTGGGGAGTCACAACAATGGGTGGGGATTTGGGCAGAGTCTTTTCCATAGAGGGAAATCATTTGATCCAACTTTTGTCAGCTTTTCACAGCAGATACTGAGTTATTACATAGCAGCAGCCAGGCCATGGGCTGCAAGTGCAGGAAGCAGAGCCTAGTAAGAGGGGCTCTATGAGCTGAAGGGCCACCATTACCTAATATACAGTGCTACACCCCATCGTTTAGTATCCAGATAGACCTTCTTCCCACGTATAAGGGAGGTAGTCATCTAGAATAGCCCATATATGTTTGGCGTGAATAATGGGGTATTCCAGTAAGGCTTGGGTCACACAAGCATATGGTCTCCATCTGAGAAAAATGCTCAAAGTATGATCAGAATAGGATTTGTTTTTCTTGGATGTGGAGAATAATAAGAAAGCTTCCCTGATTTTTGACACGGACCCATATACTTGAATATATGTGAATGCGATCCGATCAGAGACAAATCATGCTGCTGCAATGTTTTTCCGAGGACATGTAAACGCCTCATTGAATAATATTGGTCCAAGTGTGATCCGATGTCTTGACAGATCGCACTCGGATTAAAACTACGCACGTCTGCACAGGACCTAAGAACAAGTATTATCTATCCACAGATTAGGTGACAACTTGCTTATGACTGGGAGGCCAAGGGCTCTTCAGTGCCCCATCTTAATGGAGGGGCGGTCTCTGATGTGCGTTGATGCTTTATTTATTGTTGGCCATGTTCACATGTTCAGTATTTGGTCAGTTTTTTACTCAGTATTTGTAAGCCAAACCCAGGAGTGGGTGATAAATACAGAAGTGGTGATTTGTTCTATTATACTTTTCCTCTGATTGTTCCTCTCCTGATTTTGTCTTACAGATACTGAGGTAAAAAAACGCAAAGTACAGTGACCACCGATGCATATAAATGTAAGTTAATTCAGGACATATGAGGCCATGGCATGGCATGAAGATAGCTGTAAAGGCTACTTGCCATATCAATATGCATTGGATCTGCCATAATTAAGTTTTGGTCAACAGGGGGCCACATACTGTCAATTCCCCCCAGCTGAGTACTATCTCCTTTGGATCTGATCAGCTTTGATCGTCTGTCCTGGGTAAAGACCCTGTCACACATAACGAGATCGCTAGCGAGATCGTTATTACGTCACGGTTTTGAGATCGCTGGAGAGCCGTATCGTGATCGTTGGGGAGCTGTCAAACATGCAGAACTTCCCAACGATTTCGGCCGCCCCAGCGATCTAACTAACGATCTCGTTGGTCGTTGGGACGCTTTCACACAGCAGCTATTTCAACGATCCACACCTTGATAGGGGCTGTACTGTACTATGTCACCAATCATCTCCGATTGGTGAACGCTACTGCGTTCTGATTGGGCGGCAGGTTTAAAATAAAACCACGTTGTAGCAGTTCCGTCCCTTTGCTCCTGTTTGCGTTCTGGTTTCGGATCGTAGCAGCGTTCTTCGGCTGTGATTCTGTATCCATTCATCTGGGCTTTGTTCCTGACAAGCGTTCTGGTTTGTGGATTGTAGTGTTCTTCGGCTGTGACTCCACACAACCCGGAGAATTCTGCTAAGATCTGCAATCCAGCACGAGGTCAGAAACAAAGGATGGAATCGCTATTCTGTTGCTTTCTTTATGCATGGCGGGAAATGAGAACGCTGTAGCGACCACCAATCGGGGACGAGGGGCGCAGAAAAGTCCAATTTATGCACGCCTACGTGTTTCAGTTCTGAATCGCTAACGAGGTCGTTGGTTAGGTGTCAAATACAGCGATGCACACTGCCCAGCGGGAGCGCAACGACCCAGGAATGGTCCAGGAAGCTTTGTAACGATCAGCGATCTCACAGCAGGGGCCTGATCGTTGCTACCTGTCAGACGTAACGAGATCGCTAGCGAAATCGTTATTGCATCACAAAACCCGTGATGTATCAACAATCTCGCTAGCGATCTCGTTATGTGTGACGGGGCCTTAACCGAGAGCAGAGAGATGTACAGGCTGATAGAAAGTGGAGCAGTGGGACGTATTGTTTTTCTGGTGCACATTGGGGCCATCAAAGGATTTTATTCTGAGGGCCCATCCTACAACGTCACAGAAAACATGTTTACAACTGGCTGCTCTTAATCATTCTGTAAAATTACCAGAATATATGACAGCCCATAGCAACAAATGATCTGCTGCCTGCACTTTTCTTGAACCCATGAGCACATGTTGCGACCACGCACCACAATTGTGGATACCAGGGCTATGGGGTACTCGGAGCCGAGCCCATGGAAATCTATGGGAGTTGTCACTGGTAGCGGTGGCTCGGTCCGTGGCCCTGGCGGTCGTGCAATAGGGGAATATTTACAGGGGATTATTAGGATAGTTCGTGACGCCACCTGTGGTTTCTGGTTAATTGAACCAGCGCTGCTGTAAGGGTCTTCACAGGGGATGTTATGGGGCAGCTTGGTAGTAAGTCTCCCACAGGTGAGATGTGTCCCTGGAAGTCTATGGTGATGATGATGCAGGGTATAGATAATAATTCAGTCACACACAAGGTAGTTCCTTTTCATACCTTTTACTGATGGTGGTTCAAGCAGATCCCGGGGAGCTGGTCGGGGTGGAGAGTGCACATTCCGGTAACAGCTGAGCAGGTTAGAGGCCTCCTTAACTTCAATGTACATGTGAGTCCAACTTGCCTGAAGCGAAGTTAACTCTGAAACTCCAGCTTTCTCTATAGCTGTACTGCCCGGCCAACGTGGTGGAAACTTCTAAGTGGTGAAAACTAAGTCCTTACTTTTGTCGTGCACTTGACTCAAAGTCCCTGTTCCACCTGACTCCTGTTACGTATTGACACTTAGGGCTGCTCCCTGCGACCTGTAGTCCAGATGCCTCCGGTGTTCTTGTTACTAAGCTTGAAACTGTAGCAACACTTCGGACTCCGGTGTCCGGCAATTTAGTGCAGGCAATCCAATACCTAAAGCACTTCTCTATCTTCTCCACTGCCCTTCGCCCTGCTCTCGCTCTTAGCACAAGCAATTGTAACTTCGATGGTAGTGTCAGCTTTCTTCTAGAGCTCGCCGAGCAGCTCTCAGTAACCTCCTCCCTCCAGCTTCTGTTGAGGTACTGATTAAGGGTAGCTCTGACTAGGCTAGGATGATCCACTTCACCCGTACTAGCCTCCACTTGCTTGTCAGGTGAGCTACGTTAGCTCTGCGAGGATTCAGTCCTCCCTTCTCTCTCTCCAAGTCCAGACTCCACTGGCACTGAACTGCACTGTCCGAAGACAGGAAACTGACTGAACTCAGATTGCTAAGTGTCACTTCCTCTTGTACCCCTGATGGGTGTGTCTAAAAGTGTGAGTGAAGTGCATAGATATCAAGCTTTTGCTGTTACCTTCCTGTGCATTCTCCTGGATTTTATGTGTGTGCCTGCGTAGCTGGGCTACACATCCCCCCTTGGTAAAACACAGCACTCCCGGGCTGTAAAAGACAAAAAGAACATTTTGTTTTGCATTAAACAACAACATTATAACTCTTCCCATCCGGGAGGTACGAATTCTTGAACGTTACAATTTGTACAATGAAGAATACAAAAGTATCAAAAGTATCAAACGTGTTCATAAATACAAGATACTTGTGGAGGACCCGCACCAAAATCCTCCCACGTGGGTCCTGGGTGGGCTGCAGGACTTCTGACTGCAGACCTCACTCTAGGCCCACCATACGGGTTTTTCTTCAGAGGTAGATAGTAATGGTCTTATGTGAAACCAAGATAAAGCACCGAAGCGCAACTATTTACAAGTGAAAGTTTTTGGGCTGGCTCAGTCCACAGCCACGCAGTCCATTGGCATGGTTAAAACACATTTCAAATAATTAAATTAATACTTTTTTTTCAAACTTTATACAATTTTTCAGATGCAATAAACCCTATCTGGGTCTTGCTAACTAGTCTACTAGGACTACTCCTGATAGCGAATAGGTAGTTTACCTTTAGTGATACGTTCTGACCTACGTGGGTAGCGTCAGGTATGGTATTCTCTAACCTTTCTGTTCTGCGTAACGGCAAACGATAATACTGTCTCAACCTTTCTATGGATCTGGCAAGCATGCTAGTGACTGGACGAGGCGGTTCTGCTTCACCAGCTTCACCAAGGGATTCCACTTCTTGTGGCGCTGCTTCTTGCGGGTCCGCTTCTTGGGGTTCTAACGGTTGAGGGTCTGCCGGAACAGGTTCTTCTGGAACTGGCTCTACTGGCACAATTGGTATGACCGGTTGTAGAGACTCCTCTTGCGGTTGATAAAACTGCAGCACAGGAATAATTACAGCGTCTCCTAATCTGGGCCAATCTGCAGGTAAATCTCCCAAATCCGTGTGTATGACCGCTTCAGCACTCTCTTCTTGATGAACAACAGGGTTTTCTTCACGGAGCTTTAATGGGCCAGGACACAACTTTAAATGATCTCTAGACACAGTTGCCGTCGTTTTTTCCTCCATCCTTGCTGATGGTACAGACCTTGCTATTATCGAAATTGGAATTTTGCACAACATATGGCTCCTGTTCCCACTGATCATCCAACTTGTGTGTTCTTCTTTTCCTTTTGAGCACCATTTCTCCAGGCATTAAAGGCTTAGCGGGAGCATTTTTGTTATAATTCATCTCTTGCTTTTCTCTTACTTTGTTGAGACTGTCTTCTACGCAGGCTTGTACTCTCTTGTACTGTTCTTGTCGATTTGTGTCCCAATCTTCAGCGATGTTATCAGCCTCTGGTTCTACCACACCGAGTTCTAAGTCCATTGGCAGCCTTCCCGGCCTTGCTCTCATAAGGTAGGCTGGAGTGCAGTTGGTGGAACTAACTGGGATATGGTTGTACAAGTCAACCAGGTCGGGTAACAAGTCTGGCCACCGATTCCTTTCTTCCAGGGGTACAGTCTTCAGTAAATCCATGACAATGTGATTCATTTTTTCACAAAGGCCGTTGGTCTGAGGGTGGTATGGTGTCGTTCTGATCTTTTTACATCCATACAATTGACAAAATTCCTGAAACAGTTCAGCTTCAAAGGCTGGACCTCGATCAGTCAGTACCTGCTCTGGATATCCGTGTGGTCTGCAGAAACTTGCTTGGAAGGTTCTTGCTGCTGTCTCTGCTGTCATATCTTTGACAGGGGCGACCACCAGAAACCGGGAATAGTGATCCACCATGGTCAGGGCATATGTGTATCCTGACCTGCTTGGGGACAACTTGACGTGATCCAATGCTACGATCTCCAGAGGACGAGTCGTCCGGATAGGCTGCAAGGGTGCCTTCTGGCTACTGTAGTCTTTTCGCCTGAGGCCACAGGGTCCACAGTTCCGGCACCACTTCTCGATGGAGCTGCGCATCCCTACCCAGTAGAACCGGCACCTCAACAGAGTCTCCAGCTTTCTCCAGCCAAAGTGTCCTGCTTGATCGTGGTATGCTTCCAGCACCATTTGGATGTCTGCTCTCGGGACCACTATTTGCCAAACCATCTCATGGGTCCTTGGGTCGACGTATCTCCTGCACAACTTCTCACGGTATATGAACAACCGGCTTCTCTCGTTCCACAGGAGCTTGGCTGGCATGGATGCATCTTTCTCCAAGGAGGAACCTTCCTGTTTTATCAACTCCTTGATACGGCTGACCACGGGATCGCTGTCTTGAGTCTCCTTCCAGCTGTGATGAGGTAAAGGGTTCAACATCTCACCACACCGCTTCCTGTAGACTCGTTGCTCTTGGACCATCCCATTTCGGTGGAACGCAGGTAGCTCGATTTCTTCCAGATCGTCTGACTCTTCCTCCGTGTCAGATTCATGCGGCATTCTGGACAAGGCGTCCGCGTTAGCATTTTTACGGCCCGCTCTGTATTTGATGGTAAACTGGTAGTTTGATAACCGAGCCATCCAACGTTGCTCCATGGCTCCCAGCTTGGCTGTTTCCAGATGCGTCAAGGGGTTGTTGTCTGTAAACGCAGTGAACCGGTTGGAGGCAAGGTAATGTTTAAATCTTTCGGTAATGGCCCAGACCAGCGCCAGGAACTCCAGTTTGAAGCTGCTATAGTTTTCCGGATTCCTCTCAGTTGGCCTGAGTTTTCTGCTGGCATATGCGATGACTTTTTCTTGGCCGTTCTGCTTCTGACTGAGGACCGCTCCTAATCCTTCGTTACTGGCATCTGTGTATAGCAGGAACGGTTGGCTGTAATCTGGGTAGGCTAAGATTTCATCGCCGGTAAGGATCTCTTTCATCTCTTTGAATGCCTCAGCTTGTTCTTTTCCCCAATTGAATGGAAGGTTTCTGCTCTTAAGAGGTTGTCCTACCAGGAGGTCCTGCAAAGGTGCCGCTTTCTTAGTGTAATCTTTTACAAACCTCCTGTAGTAACCTGTTAATCCCAGGAACTGACGCACCTCTTTTAAGTTCTTCGGCTCTGGCCATTTCTGAATAGCTGTGACCTTCTCGGGGTCCGGCGCTACTCCTTCGGAACTGACAATGTGTCCCAAGTACTGTACCTTCCGTTTGAGCAGGTGGCATTTAGAGGGCTTTAGTTTCATCCCAAACTTGGACAATGACTCAGATACCTCCGCCAGGTGCTTCAGATGATCTTCATATGTCTTAGAGTACACAATTACGTCGTCCAAGTACAGCAGCACAGTTTCGAAGTTGAGATGTCCCAGACAGCTCTCCATCACCCTCTGGAATGTTCCTGGGGCACTGCTGAGACCAAACGGCATCCTATCGAATTCGCAGAGTCCCATTGGGGTGGTGAAAGCAGTTTTCTCCCGGTCCTCCTCAGCCACAGCCACTTGCCAGTACCCACTAGTAAGGTCTAGGGTAGAAAAGTAGTTAGCCGTTTTCAGAGCAGCTAAGGATTCCTCTATACGTGGTAATGGGTATGCATCTTTATGTGTTATACGATTTACTTGCCTATAGTCTACACACATTCGCATGCTACCATCCTTTTTCTTCACTAGAACCAGAGGTGCTGCCCAGGGGCTACAACTATCCCTTATCACCCCGGCTTTCTTCATGTCATGCAGCATTTCCTTAGCTTTCTGATAATGGGCTGGAGGTATGGGCCTGTACCGCTCTTTGATGGGAGGATGACTGCCTGTAGGGATATGATGCTGTACTCCCTTAATGGTCCCAAAATCAAGTGGGTGCTTGCTAAATACTTGTGCGTACTCTTGTACCACCCGTAGTACCCCCTGTTTCTGGTGGACGGAAGTGGTGTCTGTCCCAATATGAAGCTGCTGACACCAGTCCACTACCGGGGTTGCCGGATCATTATCCTCCGCTGGCTGGCGGGAGGCTAAGGACTCGGTTGTGAGGATAGAATTATTATCTACGGCATGTAATTTAGCAACTGTAGCATAACGTGGAAAATTTACTTCATCGTCCCCCCAGTTGAGAAGTCGTACTGGTACTCTCCCATTTACTACTTCCACTACCCCTCTAGCAATCATGAGTGTAGGTCTGTGTTCTGAGCGATGGGGTTCTACTACTGCTTGGTAGTTCTGTCCTCTCAGACCCATGGCTGCTCTACACCATATTAACATTTCACTCATTGGGGGTATTACAATGGGGTTCGAGTCTGTGACCTGTACATTACCGATTTCACCATCTGTAAGCTTCGCTTGCTGCTGGCACATCAGGGCCCGGATCTCCCTCTGGATCACTCCCTTCTGCTTTGGCTTGGCAACTTCAGCGAGCTGTTGGAGCAAAAACACAACTTCTCCCAGACAGTTACTGATAATGTTAGTACCTAGTATCACATTTAGACCATTTTCCTCATTTACAGTCCTGACTACTAGGAGTCCCTGATCCTTCAGCTCCACCCTGCCCACTTTTACATTTATGTTTTTGGCTCCAATTACTTCAACAGGGAGACCATTGGTAGCGTACACTGTCAAGTCAGGGCTCGGGGGCTGGAGGCTGTCCATGGACCAAAATTTATTGTAAAGGACGTCAGGTATGATGGTCACCTGAGATCCCGTGTCCAGCAGTGCAGGGATTGCAATCCCGTCCAGAATCATGGACAGGTAGGGCCGTCCACCCACGAACCTGCGGTTCCAGTCCAAGGGGCCTGATGAATCTAATCCTGGGTGTTGGCCCTCTGACCCAGGATCGGCTCGTTTAAAGGACATTGCTGAGCCATATGACCTTTTTGGTTGCAGCGGTAGCAGACGATCTCCCGGCGAGGATGGTGTTGCTCCGGAGTCGCTCCTGGGGGTGGCGTGGACCTCCTCTGGTGTGGCGACGTCCTCCATTTCCTCCGGTTCATCCAAGGGACATCCTCCGGACAGTCGGCTAGTTGGATCTTCCCTCCTTCCTCTTTCCGCAGTTGCAGGGCCTCCATTACAGTGGCCAAGTTCTTAGTCAGCTGGCGCACTTCTGAGCGCAGACATTCCAACTCACTAGGGAGCGCCACCTGCGTTTTAGCTTCTGCCACCTGCGGAGAAAAGGTGGGTACTGCCGGCTTAAGAGTGGCTTCACCCGGGTGATACCGATTTGCCACCTCAGGCTTTTCCAGGGGTCGCAGTCCCTTTATTGCCATGTCCTTTAGAGCATCAAAAGTAGCATCTGGATGATCCAAAGACCACCAGTTTACAGTCCTGCCTTCCTCTGGAGACCTCAGTCCCCGCACGAATTGCTCTTTTAACATTTGGCTCTGATCAATGGGACTTGTGGGGTTAGCCTGTTTGAGAGCTCGCAGGGCCCCCTGTAGTCGGCAGGCGTAGTCCCTAATACTGTCACCCGGTCCCTGGAAGCACTGATAAAATGCCATCCGGAGATCCGTTTCTGTGCGGTCCTCGAAGATGGCCTGTAGCTTTAAGAGTATCGCAGGTACCGACTCCTGGTCTGCAATGGGCCAAGTCTCTACTTCTCTCTCAGCCGCACCAGCTAACTGTCCTATTACCACAGCAGCTTTTTGCTTCTCAGTCATGGAGTACATATCTAAGATGCTACATATTTTCCTTTTAAACCCTGGCAGGGTGTCGGGCTCGCCGCTGTATTGAGGGAGCCACTTCGCTCCTGGCATGTATGGGAGCGCTAGGGGCATAAGCGGGACCACCGGACCAGGTGAGGGGCCCGCACCTCCATCCTGCACTACAACGCCAAGCGGTGGGTTATTGGGGCCTCCGGCGGGGGCCGCTCCGTCTGCCGGTTGCTGCGACATATTGGTGCCCCCTTGGTTAATCTGAGCCTACCTCTTTTGCAGGCTGCAGCGTCGCAGGCACAGCGGTGGAGACAGGACCTTCGTAGCAGGCACAGCGGTGGAGACAGGACCTTCGTCGCTGGACTGTGATGTCAGAGCGTTCACTTCCTGTTTCACAGGACCTGCCGCCGCGTCAGAGCTGGGGGCGGAGCCAGGCAACAGCGCGCTTTTACAGGTACGCCCCCCTTCTTCACCAGCGCCTGAGGGCGCGAATATTGCGCTAAAGATGGCGGTATTATGGCGCCAACACAGCAAACAGTCTTTTCCGCACAAACAGTCAATATAGGCACACAGGACTCACAATTGCAAGTTTCGGATCCTGTTCGTGACACCAAAAATTAGTTGTTGCGACCACGCACCACAATTGTGGATACCAGGGCTATGGGGTACTCGGAGCCGAGCCCATGGAAATCTATGGGAGTTGTCACTGGTAGCGGTGGCTCGGTCCGTGGCCCTGGCGGTCGTGCAATAGGGGAATATTTACAGGGGATTATTAGGATAGTTCGTGACGCCACCTGTGGTTTCTGGTTAATTGAACCAGCGCTGCTGTAAGGGTCTTCACAGGGGATGTTATGGGGCAGCTTGGTAGTAAGTCTCCCACAGGTGAGACGTGTCCCTGGAAGTCTATGGTGATGATGATGCAGGGTATAGATAATAATTCAGTCACACACAAGGTAGTTCCTTTTCATACCTTTTACTGATGGTGGTTCAAGCAGATCCCGGGGAGCTGGTCGGGGTGGAGAGTGCACATTCCGGTAACAGCTGAGCAGGTTAGAGGCCTCCTTAACTTCAATGTACATGTGAGTCCAACTTGCCTGAAGCGAAGTTAACTCTGAAACTCCAGCTTTCTCTATAGCTGTACTGCCCGGCCAACGTGGTGGTGGAAACTTCTAAGTGGTGAAAACTAAGTCCTTACTTTTGTCGTGCACTTGACTCAAAGTCCCTGTTCCACCTGACTCCTGTTACGTATTGACACTTAGGGCTGCTCCCTGCGACCTGTAGTCCAGATGCCTCCGGTGTTCTTGTTACTAAGCTTGAAACTGTAGCAACACTTCGGACTCCGGTGTCCGGCAATTTAGTGCAGGCAATCCAATACCTAAAGCACTTCTCTATCTTCTCCACTGCCCTTCGCCCTGCTCTCGCTCTTAGCACAAGCAATTGTAACTTCGATGGTAGTGTCAGCTTTCTTCTAGAGCTCGCCGAGCAGCCTCAGTAACCTCCTCCCTCCAGCTTCTGTTGAGGTACTGATTAAGGGTAGCTCTGACTAGGCTAGGATGATCCACTTCACCCGTACTAGCCTCCACTTGCTTGTCAGGTGAGCTACGTTAGCTCTGTGAGGATTCAGTCCTCCCTTCTCTCTCTCCAAGTCCAGACTCCACTGGCACTGAACTGCACTGTCCGAAGACAGGAAACTGACTGAACTCAGATTGCTAAGTGTCACTTCCTCTTGTACCCCTGATGGGTGTGTCTAAAAGTGTGAGTGAAGTGCATAGATATCAAGCTTTTGCTGTTACCTTCCTGTGCATTCTCCTGGATTTTATGTGTGTGCCTGCGTAGCTGGGCTACACACACAGGTAGTGCAGACGCTCATGCAGTAGGTCAACGGGAGCTTGATCTCTTTGTGACCAAGATTGGACAAAACTGTCTGTAGAACGGTTCAATTCCAACTAAGGGGTCTGTGTTTAACGACTCCCACATACATTAGAGAAAAGTCACCAAACTATCATGTGTATGGGGGTCTTCTGGCTCTTTCCAGGTACACAAGTCAGGGGAGAGAGGGATTGGGCCGTTGGAATTTCAAAGGTCAATCCTCTTCTTTGCCTTTAAAAACAAATGGACGTTTCGCTAAACTAAGCCCTCAAGTGTATGAAGGAGTCAGGAGAAATATCTGCCTACTGAAGAAATGTGTTTATGGCCAACTTTAGATAACTGCACAGGGTGGCTAGAGGTGTCGGTGTGAAGGGAAAATCTGTGATGATGCAACAACTATAGGGTTATAGAAAACTAGATCTGAGCTGAAAAAGTAAGCTAATGTGTATGCAAAATGTAAATGCATATCAACCCATAACCATTACACAGAGAAAACCAGACACAAAAAAACAAATATCTTAAAATAAAATAAAATAAATTTTTTTTTGCAAAAAATGCATGAAGGTAGTAATAATTATAAGGGTATTTAGTAAACATAATTTTGATTAAAAGAATGTACAAGCCATCCCGCCACGTCAAGGCAACCCTTGTGGGACAGTCCTAACTCTTGTATTGTATGTATTTTATTTTATTTTAGGATATCTGTTTTTTTTGTGTCTGGTTAACTATAGGGTTATTCCTATTTCTGCCATTTATGGCATAGTTCAACTTCCCCCTCTGGATTCTGCACTTATTCGTAGGATTCCCCAACTTCCATCTTGTGAGTCTCATGAATGTGCATGCACAAGGTGAAATTGTATAAAAGTGAATGGAAGGTCCCTGGAGGGGATAACGGAAAGGGCCACATGGGATTGTGGCCCCTATATGAGTATGAGTTTTCATGGTTTAGGATCCCCAGTTAGTAAATCAGTAATTGTCACAGTTTTCTATCCCATTAGGTGTAATGTTTGTGAGGTAATTCTGTCGGTCACTCAAGGGGGCTCGGCTCTTGCCTTAGTAACAGTGGCTCGTGATCCTCGATTGGCTGAGTTGTCTGACTGGACCTTGGTGCTGATTGGACGTTATTCTGGCGGTAAAGTGGACTAGTTATACGCCCTCAGGGGTTTGGATCATCTCAGCAGCTGTTTAGCGTCTGGAAGAGACACACATACACCCACTCGCACCATTGTGTATTTTTTAGTTCATCTTTTTATGTCGTCTAGTTTTATTGGCGCGATAAATTAACCCATGTATTTGGGTGTTTTTTGGAAGTATTTTGTTTAGTCAAGTCTTCGACTAAACTGATTGAGTTGTTTAACCCATTAACGACCACCGATACGCCTTTTAACAGCGTTAATTAACGGCACTGTGGAAAAAGTATATAGCGCCCCCCAGTAGCCGAGACCCCAGAGAACATGATTCGGGTCGGTTTTTACCAACCCCGCTTTTGTGATCGCTGTTATTAACTATATAACGGCGACCGCAAAAAAAACCCACGATTCTGCATGTAATTTCTCTCTCCTCTGATGTGATCGCACATCAGAGGGGAGAGAAATAGGGTCCCGTCCCCGATCTGCCCCCGTACCTCCCGGTATCCCCCCTGTCCTCCTGCAGCTCCCAGCCTCCCAATGTCTTCTTCCTGTAAAAGAAAATGGCGGGCGGCAGATTCATTCATTCAGTGAAAGTACATTTGATCACTGTGATAAACGCTATCACAGTGATCAAAATAAAAAAAATAGTAAATAAACCCCCCCCTTTGTCACCCCCTTAGATAGGAACATATAATAAAATAAAGAAAATTTATTTATTTTCATTTTTCCATTAGGGTTAGGGTTAGAGTTAGGGTTAGGGTTAGGTTACAATTAGGGTTAGGGTTACAATTAGGGTTATGGGTTACAATTAGGGTTAGGATTAGGGTTATGGATTAGGGTTAGGGTGGTTGGTTGTGGAGGTTAGGGTTGGAGCTAGAATTGAGGGGTTTCCACTATTTAGGCACATCAGGGGGTCTCCAAACACGACGTGGCATTCAAAAAGTCAAATGGTGCTCCCTCCCTTCCGAGCCCTGCCGTGCGCCCAATCAGTAGTTTACCCCAACATATGGGGTATCAGTGTACTCAGTACAAATTGTGCACCAATTTTGGCATTCTAATTTCTCCTGTTACCCTTGGGAAAATAAAAAATAGCTGGCTAAAAAAATCATTTTTGAGGAAAAAAATTATTTTTTATTTTCACGGCTCTGCGTTTATAAATTTCTGTGAAGCACTTGGGGGTTCAAAGTGCTCACCACACATCTAGATTAGCTCCTTGGGGGTCTAGATTCCAAAATGGTGTCATTTGTGGGGGGTTTCTACTGTTTAGGCACATCAGGGCTCTCCAAAGCGACATGACGCCCGCAGAACATTCCATCAAAGTCTGCATTACAAAATAGCGCTCCTTCCCTTCCAAGCTCTCCCAAGCGCCCAAACAGTGGTTCCTCTCCACATATGGGGTATCAGCGTACTTAGAAAAAATTGCACAACAACTTTTGGGGTCCAATTTCTCCTGTTACCCTTGGGAAAATAAAAAAATAGCGGGCTAAAAAATCATTTCTGAGGAAAAAAATTATTTTTTATTTTCACGGCTCTACGTTATAAACTTCTGTGAAGCACTTGGAGGTTCAAAGTGCTCACCACACATCTAGATAAGTTCCTTAAGGGGTCTAGTTTCCAAAATGGGGTCACTTTTTGGGGTTTCCACTGTTTAGGCACATCAGGGGCTTCTCCAAACGCGATATGGAGTCCAGCCAATTCTGCTTTGAAAAAGTCAAGCGGCGCTCCTTCCCTTGCGAGCTCTGCCGTGCGCCCAAAAAGTGGTTTACCCCCACATATGGGGTATCGGCGTATTCAGGAGAAATTGCATAACAAATGTTAGGGTTCATTTTCTCTTTTAACACTTGTGAAAATAAAGAAAATTGGTTCTGAAGTAAATTTTTTGCAAAAAAAGTAAAATGTTAATTTTTTTCCTTCCACATTGCTTCAGTTCCTGTGACGCACGTAAAGGGTTAATAAACTTCTTGAATGTGGTTTTGAGCATCTTGAGGGGTGCAGTTTTTAGAATGGTGTCACTTTTTGGTATTTTCTATCATATAGACCCCTCAAAGTGACTTCAAATGTGATGTGGTCCCTAAAAAAAAAATGGTGTTGTAAAAATGAGAAATCGCTGGTCAACTTTTAACCCTTATAATTTCGTAACAAAAAAAAAAATTGTTTCCAAAATTGTGCTGATGTAAAGTAGACATGTGGGAAATGTTATTTATTAAGAAATTTGTATATCTCTCTGATTTAAGGGCATAAAAATTTAAAGTTTGAAAATTGCTAAATTTTCAAAATTTTCGCCATATTTCTGTTTTTTTCATATCCAAAACAAATTACCACTAACGTGAAGTACAATATGTCATGAAAAAACATTCTCAGAATCAGCGTTCCAGAGTTATAACCTCATAAATTGACAGTGGTCAGAATTGTAAAAATTGGCCTGGTCATTAAGCTGCAAATTGGCTCTGTCACTATGGGGTTAATGTGTTTAATTTAATACAGAGTATTTTAATGATATATAAGTAGCCCTCAATAAAGACTTACGGCCATCTCACACCAAAGCATTGTCTGTAGTCTTTATTTCGGCTGATTAGAGTTAAGTTCTAAAATGGGGTCTACATCATGGCAAAAGTTTTGAGAATGACACAAATAAATTTCATGATCTGGCTGCCCTCTGTTTTTAGTGGTTTGAGAGTGTTTATCTCAACAGGATATTATAATATGCAAACATATATAAACAAAGCTTCAATGACATTTAGAATGAGTTAAAATACGCTGTATAGCAGATAAAATAGTTGATGGAACATAAACATATTCAAAGTGCAACATAATATAACATGGCATAGCATTGATAACAAGATTTACCTGACAGAAAGTCAGTGGTAAAAACGGAATCCGTTTTCGCTTCTCCGGCTATAGGTTGACCGGTCTAAGTGACCAACTGGAGTCCTAATGGGCCTCAACGAGGTACTGTAAATGTACAGAGGTCCAGTGCCACCACGAAACCCGTCTCCAACATTCCTGCACTAATTCTAGTCCTAAGGACCCTGATCACAAAGGAATGACGGTAACGGTTAAAGAACAGAAAAGACATACAAGAAGATAAGAATAAAGTAATCAAAGTTTACAACAACCTCACTACATGGACACTAGGTCTCAGATATAATATAGCTTAGAGTAAAATCACGAAGGACTCTTAGCTTAAGTATTCAGAACGATCCAGTCTGATAAACATAGAATGCTTCACCGTCATCTAACACCCAAAATGGCAGAAATATAAGGAAACTAATTAGAACATCATCAAAAGCACCGCGAGCTGCAAGCAGACAAACTAGAAAATTAACTCTCTCATACCAAGATAAAAGAAAAGCATGCTCACTTAGAGTCAGAAGTGCATCGCGTGATCTTCATGGAGACCAGACATAATGCATCAAGTCAAATTGCTGTTGACCCTTCTTCTTAGGACTCTGCAATTCTCCCTGGCATGCTCTCAATCAACTTCTGGACCAAATCCTGACTGATAGCAGTCCATTCTTGCACAATCAATTCTTTCATTTTGTCAGAATTTTTAGGTTTTTGTTTGTCCACCCGTCTCTTGATGATTGACCACAAGTTCTCAATGGGATTAAGATCTGGGGAGTTTCCAGGCCATGGACCCAAAATCTCTATGTTTTGTTCCCTGAGCCATTTAGTTATCACCTTTGCTTTATGGCAAGGTGCTCCATCATGCTGGAAAAGGCATTGTTGATCGCCAAACTGCTCTTGGAGGGTTGGGAGAAGTTGCTCTTGGAGGATATTCTGGTACCATTCTTTATTCATGGCTGTGTTTTTAGGCAAGACTGTGAGAGAGCCGATTCCCTTGGCTGAGAAGCAACCCCACACATGAATGGTTTCAGGATGCTTAACAGTTGGCATGAGACAAGACTGGTGGTAGCGCTTACCTTGTCTTCTCCAAATGAGGCATTTTCCTGATGTCCCAAACAATCGAAAGGGGATTCATCAGAGAAAATAACTTTACCCCAGTCCTCAGCAGTCCACTGCCTGTACCTTTTGCAGAATATCAGTCTATCCATGATGTTTTTTTTGGAGAGAAGTGGCTTCTTTGCTGCCCTCCTTGAGACCAGGCCTTGCTCCAAGAGTCCTCCGCCTCACAGTGCGTGCAGATGCACTCACACCTGCCTGCTGCCATTCCTGAGCAAGCTCTGCACTGCTGGTAGCCCGATCCCGCAGCTGAAACACTTTTAAGAGACGGTCCTGGGCCTTGCTGGTCTGTCTTGGGCGCCCTGAAGCCTTTTTGGCAACAATGGAACCTCTCTCCTTGAAGTTCTTGATGATGCTATAGATTGTTGACTGAGGTGCAATCTTTCTAGCTGCGATACTCTTCCCTGTTAGGCCATTTTTGTGCATTGCAATGATGACTGCACGTGTTTCTTTAGAGATAACCATGGTTAACAGAAGAGAAACAATGATGCCAAGCACCAGCCTCCTTTAAAGTGTCCAGTGGTGTCATTCTTACTTAATCATGACAGATTGATCTCCAGCCATGTCCTCATCAACACCCACACCTGTGTTAATGGAGCAATCACTGAAAAGAGGTTAGCTGGTCCTTTAAGGCAGGGCTGCATTGATGTTGAAATGTGTTTTGGGGGATAAAGTTCATTTTCTAGCCAAATATTGACTTTGCAAGTAATTGCTGTTAAGCTGATCACTCTTTATAACATTCTGGAGTATATTCAAATTGCCATTAGAAAGTGAGCAGTAGACTTGTTAAAAATCATTTTGTGTCATTCGCGAAGAGTTATTCTAAATGGGTTACAATCCCATGAGATAATGTTAATGTGCGGCCTACTCTTCAATGAAAGGGAGTCACAATCATGGTTGTGGATGCCCTTTCTTTGGATAGGTGCCAGCCTTGGAGGTGGGTCCTATATCTATCAAACATTTAGGGCATATTTTGTGGATATGCCGTAAAAATCATATATAGGAACCCGCTCCACCCCCAACAATATTAGCAGCAGCTCTTAACCAATCTTCATTCATAGGATTAAAATCCAAGCAATATCATGGAATACCTTTTAAACAATATTTCCTGTGCATTTGTAGATAATATTTCCAACATAAGGCATTACATGTGGATAATTTATCCCAGGAAGATGAGGAGTAAGGCTTCACTCACAAATCCGATTTTCACATATGAGTGATATCATTGATTTTCACGGACAGTACTCATACTTGTGATAGCCTATGGGGCCATTCACATGTCTGTGAATTTTCACAGTTTCGTGACATACACAAATCGCGCAGACATGTCTGATCTAATTTTGATCCAAGGGTTGGATCAAAATTAGGAATGCGAGTCAATGGGTCCATGGAAAAAAATCGGACTGCACTCAGATGACATTTCCGAGTGCACTCCAATTGTCACGGACTGTCATAATGGAGAAGGTGGAGATTTTTTTATTTTTATTTCTCGAACCACATTCTGATCAAACTTTGATCAGTCTGATCAAAATAATCTGTCCGTTTTTATCGTAAGCGAAAAAATCGGACATGTGAATGAGGCCTAAAACTCATTGAAACCTTTTTTATCTTCAAAACATACAAATAAGAGACAAAAAAAAATTCTCTAAAATAAGAAAATCATGACATACTTAGTGAACAGGTTGACCCATGAACCTAGACTAAGATTAACAGATGCTACACCCGTAGTTGGGAACTGTGCAGGGAGGACAATTATGGGCAAATAAATTGTGCATTTTTACATGAATACATTCATTTTCTTTGAAGAAATAATACGACTATGTAAGTATGATAATTACTATTGCTTTATGAGCACCAAGCTTTGCTCTATAAACAATGACTCTCCCTGTTTAAGGCTGATACCCTGATATAAGCTCACTGAGCAATCATGGCACATAGTAAGGACATTATACTGGAAGTGGGATCTTCTGCCTGCTGAGGGAGTTTCATTAGTGGGTGTACATGACATCATGAGCCATGTAATGACATACAAGTATGAATAGCATTATTAATAATCTGATTCCCGTTCTCTGCTAACATTGTCTCCATGAAGTGTAAGCACTATAAATCACAAGTTTTCTGCTACCACATTGGTGACATTAAACGGAAGGGAGACATCAATGGAAGACAAACAGGTAGGTATAATGGTGCCCCAGATATGCCAGGGTGTGAAATATCTGAAACATTATATACTGTGTTGTATTTAAAGGTAAAAGTAAGCAGTCATTTTAACTAAATGCATTGATACAATCTAATAATACAGTACATGCAGCAATCCACAATGGAAAATAGAAGCAGTTGTCCATAGGAATCAGTAAGGTTGTTGCTGTTCACACTTTCCTAGTTGCTGTGAATGCTTTCACGTTTCTTATACACTAACTTTGATAAATTCCTATTGTCTCTATCAGGTGTAACCTTCGTACCTCCTGATATGAATAAAGTCCATATGGTAAAGTGATGGTTGTAGATTCAGTTATGAAATTACATTTCTGGTGTCCCCACCTATAATAGTGCCAGAATACTGTAGTCTGGTGTACCCACCTACAATAATGCAGGAATACTGTAGTCTGGTGTCCACACCTATAATAATGCCAGAATACTGTAGTCTGTTGTTGCCACCTATAATGCCGGAATACGTAGTCTGCTTAAGGTACTGGTGTCCCCATCTATAATGCCAGAATACTGTAGTCTGGTGTCCCCACCTATAATGCCTGAATATTGTAGTCTGGTGTCCCCACATATAATATGTTAATATATCTGTGCCCCTATATAATGCGATACGTAGTCTGTGTCCTCTACATAATGCAGAATACTGTAGTCGGTGTCCCACCTATAATAATGCAATATGTATTGTTGGCCACTAAGCCGGAATACTGTAGTCTGGTGTCCCCACCTATCGAATAATTGCCAAGGGAATACTGTAGTCTGGTGTCCCCACCTACAATCATGCAGGAATACTGTATCGGTGTCCCCACCTAATATCGGATACTGGTTGTGTCCCACCTATAATAATTCGGACTGACTGGGTCCCCTAATAATTCGGAATACTGTAGTCTGGTGTCCCATCCCACCTACAATAATGCAGCAATATTGTAGTCTGGTGTCCACACTATAATAATGCGAATACTGTAGTCTGGTGTCCCACCTATAATATGAAATACTGTAGTCTGGTGTCCCACTATAATAATTCGGAATACTGTACTGGTGTCCCCATCTATAATAATTCCGGAATACTGTAGTCTGGTGTCCCCACCTATAATAATTCCGGAATACTGTAGTCTGGTGTCCCCACCTATAATAATTCCGGAATACTGTAGTCTGGTGTCCCGACTCCCCACCTACAATAATGCAGCAATATTGTAGTCTGGTGTCCCCATCTATAATAATGCCAGAATACTGTAGTCTGGTGTCCCCACCTACAATAATGCAGGAATACTGTAGTCTGGTGTCCCCACCTATAATAATTCCGGAATACTGTTGTCTGGTGTCCCCACCTATAATGCCGTATACGTATCTGTGTCCACTATAATATCGGAATCTGTAGTCTGGTGTCCCTCCCACCTACAATAATGCCATATTGAGTCTGGCCATCTATATGCCAGATACTGTATTGTGTCCCCACCTACATAATGCAGGAATATTATTGTTCCACCTATAATATTCGGATATGTAGTCTGGTGTCCCACCTAATAATGCAGAATCTATAGTCTAGTGTCCACCGTGTAATCAGAATTCTGTATCTGGTGCCTGTTAGGTAGCAGAACGCGGGATGCAGTGACCAGCAGGAGGCAGAGCAAAAGTTAAAGGGTTTATTACAGGTGATACTCTACGCAGGGAGAAAATGAGTAAGGAGGGGAGTTAAAATGAATGTAGAAAACTGAGTAACAATAAATGTCTATGAAACAGGTAAACGTATCAGTCTGATGTTTCCCGGGCTGCAGTAGCTTGAAATCCCACGGTGGTGCTGCAAGCGACGCGTGAAGGCTCTGGCCTGGTCCTGAAGAAAGTTGAGGCACTGTCTGCTGAGGGAAGTGGAGTTTCCCGGCTTTCCCGGACAAGATCCGGCACTACCGGAGCGGAATGCAGGACGTGGAGTGGTCTCTGGTACCGCCAAGGGTAACTCAGTTCAACGGAAGAGGAGGTGGGGGTGAAACTGCACGGCTCTGGTTCACCGGATCAGAACTAGACCGCGTACTCACAGCAGCTAGCGAAACGGTGCGGGATGAAATCTTGGTGACAAAGTTGAGCGGGTACACAGATGCTGGAGGCGCACAATTTACATGTGCATAGGCTGGGGATTTGCAGCTCAGTCCTGTGCTATTGAGTCACCCCACGGAGAGTGAATCAACCTTCTCCTGCTGCGCTCTCTGCCTTCCCGCCAAGTACATCTCTTTCCCATGCGCCGCCACTTTTATATCAAATTTAAAAAAACTGACCGCCACATCAAAACATAAACTAAGTGTGAACAGGTGCTTAGCCTAGAGTCACCAACTCATATACAATGCCGGGGGGAGAGCTTTCTGACCCAGACAGACCTTTGCACTCGACTGTAGGGGACGGGTCTGATACAAAAGGGGTCCTGTAGTCTGTTGTCCCTTCATGTAATAATGAAAAAATGCTTTAGTCTGACAATAAAGGTCCTAAGACTGATCACCTTTAATAAAGCCAGGATACTGTAGTCTGGGTGTCCCCACCTATAATAATGCCAGGATGCTGTAGTCTGGGTGTCCCCACCTATAATAATGCCAGAATGCTGTAGTCTGATATCCCCACCTGTATTAATTCCATAATGTGTTAGTCTGATATCCCCACCTGTAATAATGTCAGGATGCAGAAGTCTGGTATCCCCACCTGTAATAATGCAGGATGCAGAAGTCTGGTATCCCCACCTGTAATAATGCCAGGATGCAGAAGTCTGATATCCCCACCTGTAATAATGCAGGATGCAGTAGTCTTGTGTCGACCCGCCACCACAATTGTGGGTTACCAGGGCAATGGGGTACTCAGAGCCGAGCCCATGGAAGTCTATGGGGTTTGTCACAGGTAGCGGTGGCTCGGTCTGTGGCCCTAGCGGTCTGGCGTATGTTGGGGGAATATTTACAGGGGATAGATATATTTACAGTTCGTGACGCCACCTGTAGTCTTCTGGTAATTTATACCAGCGCTGCTGTAGAGCTCTGAGGGGATGGTGAGGCAGCTAGATGTCGGGTCCCCTACAGGTAGGACTCTTCCCTCAGGTCGATGATTAAGGCAGGGTTGTGCAGGCATGCAAGTAAATAACTCAGTCTCACACGGTCAGCGTCTTTCCATACCTTTACTTGTAAGATGGTAAGGCAGGTCCCAGGGAGGCTGATGGGGTTGATGGAGGATGAGCTTTGAGGCAACGGCTAAGCAAGTTAGGGGCCTCCTTTACTGTCCAATGTTGATGAGTCCAACCAGCCTGAAGCGTAGTTCCCTCTATAACTCCAGCTATTCCAAAGCTGTTCTGCCCGGTCAGTTTTTGTGGTCGGAGCCTTCCTGTGAGAGAGCTGAGTTCCTATTCTTGCTGATCAGGCTCAAGGTTCTCACTCTCCCTGACCCCAGATACGTACTGACTCTTCAGGGATGCTTGCCACGACCTAAGGTCCGATAAGCCTCTGGTTTTCTTACCACTAAGCGTGAAGCTTTAGTGATCCTTCGGTCCCCAGTGACCGGTAACAATGTGCAGGTATCCTATACTTATGGCACTTCTCTGTTCTCTTCCACTATGCCCTTCGATATGCTCAACTCTTAATAGATATCTCAGTCCGTCTTATAGTGGGGCACAGCTCTGACCAGGCTGAGGTGAACTGGCTCACCTGTACTGGCCTCCACTTTCTGAACTGCACAAAGACTGCACTTCCTCACTCCTTCGAGTCACTGACTGAACTGAACTCAGACTACTTAGCACTCCCCTCCACACCCCTGGTGGGTGTGTCCGAAGTGTACATGATATCATGAAGAGCCCTTAACCGTTACCTCTCCACTCATCCTCCTGGTATTGTGTACCAGGGCTACACATTCCCCCATGGTAAACGACAGCACTCCCGGGCTGTGAAATACAAGAGACATTTTTGTTTATGCATTAAACATCAACATTAAACATTAATTCGTCCCATCCGGGAGGTAAGGATGTCTTGAACGTTGCAAACAAAACATTATATATAGAAAAATACAATATTAAATAACATTTTCATATAAATAGACAATATGCTTGTGAAGGACCCGCACCAAACCTTCAACGTGGGTCCTGGGTGGGCTGCAGGACATCCGAATGCAGACCTCACTCAGTGCCTCACCACACGGGTTTTATGTTCAGAGGTAAGTCAAGGCTTCGTGTGAAATCATTAAAAGGCACCTTAGTGCAACTATTTACAGGATACAGTTTTTGGGCTGGCTCAGTCCTCAGCCTCTGAGTCCATTATAAGACATAATAGGGAAAAACACATTTATATATATATAGACTTTTTACAGTATTCACATTAATTTGTTATAATTACTGCTGGTATCGAATGGGTAACTTTCCTTTTGTGATTCGCTCTGATCTACGTGGAGTAGCCTCAGGTATATTAAGTTGCGATCTGTCTGCACTGCGTAACGGCAAACTATAGAACTGCCTCAATCTTTCTATGGATCTGGCAAGCGTACTGATGGCTGGGCGGTGTGAGTCAGCTTCACCAGGGGATCCCATAGTATGGGGCGCTGCTTCAGATGATCCTTCTTGAGATTCCATAGGTTGAGGTGTTGCTGGGATGGATAACTCCTGAACGGGCTCGACTGGCACCACGGGCACAACTGGAGGTAAAACTTTCTCTTGTGGCTGATAAAACTGCAACACCGGAACTATTACAGCATCTCCCAGTCTAGGCCAATCCGCAGGAAAATCTCCCAGATCGGTGTGTATGACCTCTTCCTTCCTTTCTTTTTGATTGATGACAGGGTTCTTGTCACAACATTTTAAGGGTTCTGGACACAATTTCAAATGGTCTCTGGACACAGTGGTTATTGTTCTTCCTCCGTCCTTACTGATGATACAAACTTTTCTGTTGTCATATTTAGAATCTTGTACAACGTAGGGTTCTTGCTCCCACTGGTTATCCAATTTGTGCATCTTCCTTTTTCTTTTTAATACTACCTCTCCAGGCATCAAAGGCTTGGCAGGAGCATTTCGGTTGTAAACATCTTCCTGTTTCTCCCGTGCCTTGTTGAGACTTTCCTCTACACAGATTTGTACTCTTCTGTATTGCTCTTGCCGATTGATGTCCCAGTTTTCAATGGCGTCGTCTGCCTCCGGTTCTACCACTCCAAGTTCTAGATCCATTGGTAGTCTTCCGGGCCTTGCTCTCATAAGATAGGCTGGAGTGCAGTTAGTGGAACTGACAGGTATATGGTTATACAAATCAACCAAATCAGGTAGTAAATCCGGTCATCGATTCCTGTCTTCCAACGGTATGGATCTCAACAAATCAAGGACAATATGGTTCATTTTTTCGCAAAGACCGTTGGTTTGAGGGTGATATGGTGTTGTTCTAATTTTCTTGCACCCGTACATGTGACAGAATTCCTTGAATAAATCAGCTTCGAAAGCAGGTCCTTGATCGGTTAATACTTGCTCCGGATACCCATGCGGTCTGCAGAAGCTTGCTTGAAAGGTTTTCGCGGCCGTCACTGCGGTCTGATCCTTAACTGGAACAACCACCAGAAATCTGGAGTAATGGTCCACCATGGTCAGGGCGTATGAGTATCCAGATCTACTTGGCGACAGTTTGACGTGGTCCAGGGCCACAATCTCCAGAGGACGAGTCGTCCGGATAGGTTGCAGGGGTGCCTTCTGACTACCGTAGTCCTTTCTTCTGAGACCACAGGGTCCACAGTTTCGACACCACCTCTCGATGGAGCTGCGCATCCCTACCCAGTAGAACCGGCATCTCAACAGGGTCTCCAGCTTTCTCCAGCCAAAGTGTCCTGCTTGATCGTGGTATGCTTCCAATACCATTGGGACGTCTGCCTTGGGGACCACTATTTGCCAGACCATCTCATGGGTTCTGGGGTTGACGTATCTCCTGCACAACTTCTCACGGTATAGGAACAACCTGCTTTTCTCGTTCCACAGGAGCTTGGCTGACATAGGTGCTTCCTTTTCCAAAGAGGAGCCTTCCTGTCTTAACAACTCCTTGATGCGGCTGACCACTGGATCACTGTCCTGAGTCTCTTTCCAACTGTGATGGGGTAAAGGATTTAATGTTGCACCATACTGCTTTCTGTGGACTCGATGCTCGTGGACTACCCCATTTCGATGGAACGCAGTTAGCTCAATTTCTTCCAGGTCATCCGATTCTCCTTCCGTATCAGAGTCATGCGGCATTCGGGACAACGCATCAGCATTAGCATTCTTTCGACCTGCCCGGTACTTGATAGTAAACTGGTAATTGGACAACCGAGCCATCCAACGCTGCTCCATGGCGCCCAGCTTGGCGGTTTCCAGGTGCGTTAACGGGTTGTTGTCTGTGTACGCCGTGAACTTATTGGAGGCCAGATAGTGCTTAAATCTTTCAGTAATGGCCCAGACCAGCGCCAGAAACTCCAGCTTGAAGCTGCTATAATTTTCCGGATTCCTTTCAGTTGGCCTGAGTTTTCTGCTGGCATATGCGATGACTTTTTCTTGGCCATTCTGCTTCTGACTGAGAACTGCTCCCAAACCTTCATTACTGGCGTCGGTGTACAACAGGAACGGTTGGCTGTAATCAGGATAGGTTAAGATCTCATCACCTGTAAGGATCTCTTTCATCTTTTGGAATGCTTCAGCCTGTTCTTTACCCCAATTAAAGGGAGGGTTTCTGCTCTTTAAGGATTGTCCTACCAGGAGGTCCTGTAAAGGAGCTGCCTTCTTCGTGTAATCTTTCACGAACCTTCTGTAGTAACCCGTTAGTCCCAGGAACTGTCGCACTTCCTTAAGGTTCTTCGGCTCCGGCCACTTCTGGATGGCAGTGACTTTCTCTGGGTCCGGCGCTACTCCTTCCGAACTGACGATGTGCCCCAAGTATTGTACCTTCTGTTTGAGTAGATGGCATTTTGAGGGTTTTAATTTCATCCCGTACCTGGACAGGGACTCAAACACTTCTGCCAGGTGTTTCAGATGGTCCTCATATGTCTTGGAATACACGATAACGTCGTCTAGGTATAGCAGCACGGTTTCAAAATTGAGATGTCCCAGACAATTTTCCATCACTCTCTGAAATGTTCCTGGGGCACTGCTGAGCCCAAACGGCATTCTGTCGAACTCACAGAGCCCCATTGGGGTGGTGAAAGCCGTTTTCTCACGATCCTCCTCAGCCACAGCCACTTGCCAGTAACCACTAGTCAGATCAAGGGTAGAAAAGTAGTTAGCCGTTTTCAGAGCAGCTAATGATTCCTCTATACGTGGTAACGGGTATGCATCCTTGTGTGTTATGCGGTTCACCTGCCTGTAATCCACACACATTCTCATACTACCATCTTTCTTTTTAACCAGAACTAGAGGGGCTGCCCAGGGGCTACAACTATCCCTTATCACCCCGGCTTTCTTCATATCATTCAACATTTCTTTAGCCTTCTGATAATGGGCTGGAGGTATGGGCCTATATCGCTCTTTGATGGGAGGATGATTGCCTGTAGGGATATGATGTTGTACTCCCTTAATTGTCCCAAAATCAAGTGGATTTTTGCTAAACACTTGGGCGTACTCTTGCACCACCCGTAATACCCCTTGCTTCTGGTGAGCGGGAGTGGTGTCCGTCCCAACATGGAGTTGCTGACACCACTCCGCCACCTGAGTTGCTGGGTCATTGTCCTCCGCTATTTGACAGGAGTCTAAGGACTCAGCCGGGAGAATAGAATTATTATCAACAGCATGTAGTTTAGCAATGGTTGCATAACGGGGTAAGTTTACCTCATCATCTCCCCAATTGAGAAGCCGTACCGGTACTCTTCCATTCACCACTTCTACTACTCCTCTAGCAGTCATAAGTGTAGGTCTATGTTCTGAATGGTGGGGTTCTACTACAGCTTGGTAATTCTGTCCTCTCAGACCTATGGCCGCCCTGCACCAAATGATCATTTCACTCATTGGGGGTATCACAATAGGATCCGAGTCAGTGACCCGTACATTACCAATTTCGCCGTCTGTAAGCTTCGCTTGCTGCTGACACACCAGGGCCCGGATCTCTCTTTGGATTACTCCTTTCTGCCTTGGTCGGGCAATCTCAGCGAGCTGTTGGAGTAAGAACACAACTTCTCCCAAACAATTACTGATAATGTTAGTACCCAAAATTATATTTAAACCGTTCTCCTCATTTACAGTCTTTACTACCAGAAGCCCCTGGTCTTTCAACTCCTCTCTGCCCACCTTTACATCTACACATTTTGTTCCGAGTACTTCTACAGGAAGACCATTAGAAGCATACACGGTAAAGTCAAGGCTCGGAGGTTTAAGACTGTCCATTGACCAGTACTTGGTATATAGGGCATCAGGTATTAGGGTCACCTGCGACCCAGTGTCTAACAATGCTGGAACAGCAATACCATCTAGAATAATAGACAGGTAGGGTCGCCCGCCCACATACCTGCGGCTCCAGTCTAGGGGGCCTGACGGGTATTCTCCTGGGTGTTGGCCCTCGGACCCAGGTTCTGCCCGTTTAAAGGACACTGTGGAGACATATGACCTTTCCGGTTGCATCGATAACAGATGATCTCTCGACGAGGAGGGTGTTGATCAGAGGTCGCTCCTGGGGGTGGCGTTGTCCTCCTCCGGGGGGGCGACGTCTTCTTTCTTCTCCGGTGCATCCACGGGACGTCTTCTGGGCAGTCAGCTAACAAGATCTTTCCTTCCTCCTCTTTCCGCAGCTGCAGGGCACTCATTACAGCAGCCAGATTTTTAGTCAGCTGGCGCACCTCTGAGCGCAGACAGTCCAATTCACTAGGAGGCTTTGGCTTCAGCCACTAGCGGGGAAAAGGGGGTTACTGCCGGTTCCAGAGTGACTTCAGCCTGATGATGTTGGGTTGCCACCTCGGGTTTGCCCAGGGGCCGCAGCCCTTTTATTGCCATGTCCTTTAGGGCATCAAAGGTAGCATCCGGATGGTCTAAGGACCACCAGTTTACAGTTCTGCGTTCCTCTTGGGATCTCAATCCCTGTATAAATTGTTCTTTCAGCATTTTATTCTCGTCGATAGCATTTAAATTGTTAATTTGCTTGAGGGCTCTCAGGGCTCCCTGTAGTCGGCAAGCGTAGTCCCGGATGCTGTCACCTGGCTGTTGTGAACAGTGATAGAAGGCCATCCGGAGATCCGTTTCTGTGTGGTCTTCAAATATGGCATGCAGCTTAAGGAAGATCGCAGGTACCGACTCCTGATCAACGGTATCCCAAGTCTCCACTTCCCTCTCAGCAGCGCCAGTTAGCTGCCCTATTAGCACAGCAGCTTTTTGTCTCTCAGGCATGGAGTACATTTCTAGGATGCTGCATAACTTCCGCTTGAAGCCTGCTAATGTGCCTGGCTCACCGCTGTACTGGGGAAGCCATTTCGCCCCAGGCATATATGGGAGCGTTAGTGGCATGATCGGGACTACCGGACTGGGTGCAGGGCCTGCGCCCCCATCTGGCGCTACAATACCAAGCGGTGTGGGATTGGGGCCTCCGGCCGGGGCCGCACTGTCAGCCGGTTGTTGCGACATCTTAGCGCCCCCTTGGTTAAACGGAGCCTACCGGTTTCAGACGCTGCTATTTCACAGGCACCGCAGTGGGAACAGGACCTTCGTCGCAGGCGCTCTGATGTCAGAGCGTTCACTTCCTGTTGCAGGACCTGCCGCTGAGTCAGAGCCGGGGGCGTGTCCAAGACTTTGCGCGCTCTTTCAGGTACGCCCACCTTCTTCTCCAGCGCCTTAGGGCGCGAATCTGGCGGCAAATATGGCGGTATTTGGCGCCAAACAACAGCAACAGTCTTTTTCGCCAAAACACTCCACAGGCACACAGGGCTCGCAATGCTGCAAGTTTCGTATCCTGTTCGTGACGCCAAAGTTTTGTGTCGACCCGCCACCACAATTGTGGGTTACCAGGGCAATGGGGTACTCAGAGCCGAGCCCATGGAAGTCTATGGGGTTTGTCACAGGTAGCGGTGGCTCGGTCTGTGGCCCTAGCGGTCTGGCGTATGTTGGGGGAATATTTACAGGGGATAGATATATTTACAGTTCGTGACGCCACCTGTAGTCTTCTGGTAATTTATACCAGCGCTGCTGTAGAGCTCTGAGGGGATGGTGAGGCAGCTAGATGTCGGGTCCCCTACAGGTAGGACTCTTCCCTCAGGTCGATGATTAAGGCAGGGTTGTGCAGGCATGCAAGTAAATAACTCAGTCTCACACGGTCAGCGTCTTTCCATACCTTTACTTGTAAGATGGTAAGGCAGGTCCCAGGGAGGCTGATGGGGTTGATGGAGGATGAGCTTTGAGGCAACGGCTAAGCAAGTTAGGGGCCTCCTTTACTGTCCAATGTTGATGAGTCCAACCAGCCTGAAGCGTAGTTCCCTCTATAACTCCAGCTATTCCAAAGCTGTTCTGCCCGGTCAGTTTTTGTGGTCGGAGCCTTCCTGTGAGAGAGCTGAGTTCCTATTCTTGCTGATCAGGCTCAAGGTTCTCACTCTCCCTGACCCCAGATACGTACTGACTCTTCAGGGATGCTTGCCACGACCTAAGGTCCGATAAGCCTCTGGTTTTCTTACCACTAAGCGTGAAGCTTTAGTGATCCTTCGGTCCCCAGTGACCGGTAACAATGTGCAGGTATCCTATACTTATGGCACTTCTCTGTTCTCTTCCACTATGCCCTTCGATATACTCAACTCTTAATAGATATCTCAGTCCGTCTTATAGTGGGGCACAGCTCTGACCAGGCTGAGGTGAACTGGCTCACCTGTACTGGCCTCCACTTTCTGAACTGCACAAAGACTGCACTTCCTCACTCCTTCGAGTCACTGACTGAACTGAACTCAGACTACTTAGCACTCCCCTCCACACCCCTGGTGGGTGTGTCCGAAGTGTACATGATATCATGAAGAGCCCTTAACCGTTACCTCTCCACTCATCCTCCTGGTATTGTGTACCAGGGCTACACAGTCTGATATCCCCACCTGTAATAATGCAGGATGCAGAAGTCTGGTATCCCCACCTGTAATAATCCAGGATGCAGAAGTCTGGTATCCCCACCTGTAATAATGCAGGATGCTGTAGTCTGATATCCCCACCTGTAATAATGCAGGATGCAGAAGTCTGGTATCCCCACCTGTAATAATGCCAGGATGCTGTAGTCTGATATCCCCACCTGTAATAATGCAGGATGCAGAAGTCTGGTATCCCCACCTGTAATAATGCAGGATGCAGTAGTCTGGTATCCCCACCTGTAATAATGCAGGATGCAGTAGTCTGATATCCCCACCTGTAATAATGCAGTATGCTGTAGTCTGGTATCCCCACCTGTAATAATGCAGGATGCAGTAGTCTGATATCCCCACCTGTAATAATGCAGGATGCTGTAGTCTGGTATCCCCACCTGTAATAATGCAGGATGCAGTAGTCTGATATCCCCACCTGTAATAATGCAGGATGCTGTAGTCTGGTATCCCCACCTGTAATAATGCCAGGATGCTGTAGTCTGGTATCCCCACCTGTAATAATGCAGGATGCTGTAGTCTGGTATCCCCACCTGTAATAATGCCAGGATGCTGTAGTCTGATATCCCCACCTGTAATAATGCAGGATGCATAAGTCTGGTATCCCCACCTGTAATAATGCAGGATGCAGTAGTCTGGTATCCCCACCTGTAATAATGCAGGATGCAGTAGTCTGATATCCCCACCTGTAATAATTCCAGGATGCAGAAGTCTGGTATCCCCACCTGTAATAATGCAGGATGCAGTAGTCTGATATCCCCACCTGTAATAATGCAGGATGCAGTAGTCTGATATCCCCACCTGTAATAATGCAGGATGCAGAAGTCTGGTATCCCCACCTGTAATAATGCAGGATGCAGAAGTCTGATATCCCCACCTGTAATAATGCCAGGATGCTGTAGTCTGGTATCCCCACCTGTAATAATGCAGGATGCAGTAGTCTGATATCCCCACCTGTAATAATGCAGGATGCAGAAGTCTGATATCCCCACCTGTAATAATGCAGGATGCAGAAGTCTGGTATCCCCACCTGTAATAATGCAGGATGCAGAAGTCTGATATCCCCACCTGTAATAATGCCAGGATGCTGTAGTCTGGTATCCCCACCTGTAATAATGTAGGATGCAGAAGTCTGATATCCCCACCTGTAATAATGCCAGGATGCAGAAGTCTGGTATCCCCACCTGTAATAATGCAGGATGCAGAAGTCTGGTATCCCCACCTGTAATAATGCAGGATGCAGTAGTCTGATATCCCCACCTGTAATAATGCAGGATGCAGAAGTCTGATATCCCCACCTGTAATAATGCAGGATGCAGTAGTCTGATATCCCCACCTGTAATAATGCAGGATGCAGAAGTCTGATATCCCCACCTGTAATAATGCAGGATGCAGAAGTCTGGTATCCCCACCTGTAATAATGCAGGATGCAGAAGTCTGGTATCCCTGTGTGGCCCAGCTGCGCTTGGTACACATGTTCCCAGGAGAGTGCACAGAAAAGGTAATTGCAAAACCTGATATTCATTCACATCTCACACTTCCCAACACTGCCACCAGAGGGCATCTTAGACTATTTAAGTTAGTGTGACGTAGGGGTTAGGGAGTTAGTTCAAGTTCTGGTCTTGGAGGGAGAGGAGAGAAGACTGATTCCTGACAGAGATTAGGTAGCTCATCTTGAACTGAAGTGGAGGCTAGTACGAGTAGAAAGGAAATTACTCTAGCCTAGTCAGAGCTACAACTGAATCTGTTATCTCAGAACAAGCTGCCTGTGTTCTCTAGACCGTGGAAAGTGACTCTCGGAGCTACAGCGTGTATACAGTCTGACGGAACGTCCTGTGAGCTGCTCTGGACAGAGTTTTGAAGGGAAAGAAGGAAGGGAACTACGACAGTGTTTCAACGACGAGCTAACTGAGATCAGGTCAGTGAGCTGGGAAGAAAAGCTGACTACTACACCTACTGCTACCCGTGCTTATGTTAAGGGGGAGAGCAGGGCGACAGGCGAGTGGAGAAAGAAGGAAGAGTGTTTTCGGTGACAGATCACCTTCACTCGACTTAACCGGACACCGGGTCCGAAGCATTGCTAGTACTTCACGGCTAGTGATAGAAACACCGGAATCCTTGCTGGACTTCAAGTCGCAGAAGGTAGCCCTAAGTGCCGATACGTAACTTGAGTCAGGGAGAACAGGAACTTTGAGCAGGACGCTGCAATAGAAGGACTTTGTTCTTGCCAACATCTGGTCACCAGAGACAGAAAAGGCTCTACCACAATGTCGACCGGGCGTAGCTGTTGCATTACGAGTTAAACTTGACTTTATGCAAGTTAGGACTCACATACATTTCAAAGGGAAAGGAGGCCTCAAACCTGCTCAGCGATTACTTGAATGTGCATTCTCCACCCTGACCAGCTTCCCGGGAAATACCTGCAACCTTCAACAGTAAAGGTATGGAAAGAGAACAACTTGTGTGTGACTGACTTATTATCTGAACCCTGCATCACCATAGACTTTGAGGGACCAGTCCCACTTAACATCTTGCTGCCTAATAACATCCCCTCAGAAGATTAACCCTGCAGCGCTGGTCTATATGATCAGAAACCACAGGTGGCGTCACGAACTATTACTAAAATCCCCTGTAAATATCCCCCATTGTATGAGCGCCCAGGGCCACGGACCGAGCTCTGCTGCCAGTGACATCCCCCATAGACTTCCATGGGCTCGGTGCCGAGTACCCCATAACCCTGGTACCATGTGCGCATCATCTTCACCTGTAATAATGCAGGATGCAGTAGTCTGATATCCCCACCTGTAATAATGCAGGATGCAGAAGTCTGGTATCCCCACCTGTAATAATGTAGGATGCAGAAGTCTGGTATCCCCACCTGTAATAATGCCAGGATGCAGAAGTCTGGTATCCCCACCTGTAATAATGCAGGATGCAGAAGTCTGGTATCACCACCTGTAATAATGCCAGGATGCAGAAGTCTGGTATCCCCACCTGTAATAATGCAGGATGCAGAAGTCTGGTATCCCCACCTGTAATAATGCAGGATGCAGTAGTCTGATATCCCCACCTGTAATAATGCCAGGATGCAGAAGTCTGGTATCCCCACCTGTAAAATGCAGGATGCAGAAGTCTGATATCCCCACCTGTAATAATGCAGGATGCAGTAGTCTGATATCCCCACCTGTAATAATGCAGGATGCAGAAGTCTGATATCCCCACCTGTAATAATGCCAGGATGCTGTAGTCTGGTATCCCCACCTGTAGTAATGCCAGGATGCTGTAGTCTGGTATCCCCACATGTAATAATGCCAGGATGCTGTAGTCTGGTATCCCCACCTGTAATAATGCAGGATGCAGAAGTTGATATCCCCCTGTAATAATGCAGGATGCAGTAGTCTGATATTCCCACCTGTAATAATGCAGGATGCAGAAGTCTGATATCCCCACCTGTAATAATGCCAGGATGCTGTAGTCTGGTATCCCCACCTGTAGTAATGCCAGGATGCTGTAGTCTGGTATCCCCACATGTAATAATGCCAGGATGCTGTAGTCTGGTATCCCCACCTGTAATAATGCCAGGATGCTGTAGTCTGGTGTCCCCACCTGTAATAATGCCAGGATGCTGTAGTCTGGTGTGCTCCTCGCCTCCATGTTATAATTATAGAATGCTGTAGTCTTGTGTCCTTGGCTGTAATAAAGCTGTAATTTGATATTCCTACTTCTTACAATGCCAGAATGTAGTTTGATGTCCCTACCTGTAATAATGCCAGAATGCTGTCGTTCAGTCTCCTCACATGTAGTAAGGTCAGAATGCCGTAATCTGATGTCCCCACACCTGTAATAATGTCATTCAGTCTCCTCACATGTAGTAAGGTCAGAATGCTGTTGTCTGATGTCCCCTCACCTGTAATAATGTCATTCAGTCTCCTCACATGTAGTAAGGTCAGAATGCTGTTGTCTGATGTCCCCTCACCTGTAATAATGTCATTCAGTCTCCTCACATGTAGTAAGGTCAGAATGCCGTAGTCTGATGTCCCCTCACCTGTAATAATGCTGGAATGTTAAAATCTGGTGCAATAAAGCTAGGGATATATGTGTAAAATACCGTTCATTGGAGCACCGCACATACAAGTATAACACATGCTAATAAATATGGTACAGAAAAGAACAATTATCTTTATAATTGAGATTTTCAGACTCAGCACATTAACAGCCCCCGCTATGTACAACCGAGGCAACTGTCCTTCTCCGATTACCTCTCTGGAAGAAATATCATTCTTCACTGCTCCATCTGGTCTTAGTACAAACATCGTAGAGAAAGCCTGGGCTTTTGGCCGGCCTGTAGCCTATTTTTATATCTAAGCCTTGAAATGCAACAAAAGACTTGTGTGATTTAGAGCAGTGTCAGAATGTTATCCTGATCCCATGTAAACAGCTGAGGTGACTGCTCACTAGATGACATGACTTCCAGGCATTTCAAGTCCACATTTGTGTTTATGTTGAAGGGATGAAGTTAATTTGATTTAAGAGCTCAATGTGGAGATAATGTTCAGTGTAAGAGAATATTTTAATGTATGTAGTGCTGCAGTTTCTGTGGACCACATTTATCCATGTATAGGAATTGCTCTAAAGCCCCCGTCATACTAAGCGAGATCACTAGCGAGATCGCTGCTGAGTCACAAGTTTTGTAACGCAACAGCGACCTCAGCAGCGATTTCGCTACGTTTGACACGTAGCAGCGACCAGGCCCCTGCTGTGAGATCGCTGGTCGTGTCAAAATGGCCTGGACCTTTTTTTGATCGTTGCGGTCCCGCTGGGTAGCATGCTTCGGTGTGTTTGACACCTTACCAATGACCTCGTTGGCGATTTCAGAACCAAGATACATAGGCGTGGACATCGTTACACAGGTCGCTATGGGTCGCCGTATCATTGATGCGTCGTTGGGAAGATCTGACTGGCATCTCACCAGCGACCACATAGCGACGCAGCAACGATCCCTGCCAGGTCGTATCGTTTTCGGGATCGCTGTAGCATCGCTGAGTGTGACGGTACCTTAACATGTTCTCTGGGGATGATGTGGTAAAAGAGGATTGTCCAGCTCCTTGCAGACACCAAATCACCCTTCCAGTCTATTGGAACATGCATTCATAGCCAGGAACGGGACAATGTACTTTGGTGCCCTATGCATATGAAGTTGATGGCACCCCCACACATGAACCCTCAGCCTCATGTAAACAAATGTGTCAGAGTCTAAGGTAACAGGACCCCTAATGCGGCCCCCCCCCCCTTCAAATGGGTCAGGTAACAAGCTCTGATGACTACTTAAACTACAATTGTTACCTATTTCACCAAAAAAGACCAAGTAAAAAAGTAAACAAACTGGTGTACTTTAGAGGTGAGTATATTTCATAATTAGACATGGAATCATTCATTGCTTCCAGACCATTTACACGATGCCAGGTAAAAATAGTGATATATTCACCCATGACATTCTATATTTTAAATGTCAAACCCAAGGACAGTCATGGAAGCTACTATTACTTAACTATAACGAGGGCCATTTGGTTTAAATTTAGGTGTGCAGCATTTAGAGGATACCCTGTGGAAGCTAAACAGACCCCATTATAAAGGGATACTTATGATGGTTTTTATATCTGTCATGCAACAAATACAATTTGTAACAAAACTGATAGTGGTCTGGTGCCATATTCCTGTAGGGATAATGATTTTGGTGATGTACTGATGGTGGTTCTTGTAACAGTATGATATACACCACAGCCCCCAATATACAGTATAATGTTTTGCACATCTCCCTATACAGTATGGTCACGAAACCCCAGTAAAGGTTCCCAACAGCACCCAATACAGTATGGTTACATTCTTGCTATGTCCCCACAGCCCCTCTTGTAATGTCCCCACAGTTATCCCCTCTTGTAATGTACCCACAGCCAGCCCTTCTTGTAATGACCCCATAGCTAGCCTCTTATGTCTCCATAGCCAGCCCCTGTTGTAATATCCCCATAGTCAGCCCCCTCTTATAATGTTCCCATAGCTAGCCCGTTGTAATATCCCCATGGTCAACTCCTTATGTCCACATAGCAAGCCTCCTGTAAGGTTCTGTGTACATGTTCCTGAAACTCAGTTTGTTCGTCAGCCATTTTACTTTCTGTCTTGCTGCAGCTATCTTGCCCTCAGTCAAAATGGAGTTTCCAGCTTGCATGTTCCCGCCCTGATTCTCTCCTTTTGCTTCTTAAGCAGCCACAGCTGAGCAATCAGTGCTTCAGAATCTAGCCTGCAGTGAACCTGTGACCTGACTCCTAAAGCCTTGGACCTTGTACTCCAGCTATTCCTACTGAGGAACTCTGAAGCACTTGTGGACTCTGAACCCTGCTCTTTGAAAGACCCACGTTTGCATGGACTTACGGTAACAGAGAAGAAGATCCTGAACCTGTTGTGG
Organism: Oophaga sylvatica; assembly: GCA_033576555.1. Taxonomy (NCBI): domain Eukaryota; kingdom Metazoa; phylum Chordata; class Amphibia; order Anura; family Dendrobatidae; genus Oophaga; species Oophaga sylvatica. The sequence goes on from JARQOD010000006.1 coordinate 309,932,996, forward strand.
AGAGTGATTGCTGAGCTTAGATTACTCTGGCCTGCTGTGTCTCCTGCTTCTGTGTCTGCAAACTGTGTGACTATTTTTGCCAACTTGTATGAAGTAATACAAGACTTTCTATATCAAACCTGTGTCTCATGTATTTTCATCGCACCCAAGCACAAGACGCTATATGAACTGTACTACATACATTACAAGATTCTGAAGCCAAAACGTTAGTGTCTGCTGGGTCTGGAAAGGCTTTGTCTGCTGTAACTGTGGATATCGGATGTCCGGTTGTACTTTCTGTGATGACAGTGGTTGTGACTTCTCACAACCATTCCAGGTGAGCAATTCCCTTAAGTGTTTTTTTTTCTGCAGTGTTACCACAGGTAAACACTATTGTTTTTTTTTTTTTCTCTTTTCTCTTTTTTGTCTGCTGTAACTGTGGATATCAGATGTCCGGGTGAACTTTCTGTGATGATAGTGGTTGTGACTTCTCACAACCATTCCAGGTGAGCAGTTCCCTTAATTTTTTTTCTCTCTGCAGTGTTACCACAGGTAAACACTATTGTTTTTTTTTTTTTTTTTTTTCTCCTCTCCTCTTCTTCCAGTACTCCTGTCTTAAAAGATCTGGAAAATGGAGGCCCGCATAAAGGAACTTTGCGGAGTGACTGATAATATCCTTGCAGATTTGCAGAATATAAAGACCCGTTTTTCAAGCCTACAGGACCTCACTAATCACAATTTGCAAGTGTTTGGACAGACTGCCCAGGATTTGCGAGCCAGGATTGAGGTTCTAGAAGAGCGAGTCCAGGCTCCTGCCGTAGCCCCGAGTTCTGGGATTCCCAAGTTGCCCCCTTTTCGTTTTGGCGGTGAACGTGAGAAATTCAGGGGATTTATTAATCAATGCAATCTTTTTTTTTCTGCACATGCTTCACAATTTCCCACTGAACGATCTAAGGTGCTTACTATAATTATGTTGCTTACCAACAAGGCTTTGATGTGGGCAAACCCTCTGATTGAGACTGAGGATGATTGTTTGAATCACCTTGATGCTTTTATTTCAGCCATGGGGCAGGTGTTTGATGACCCCAATCGAGGTGCAACAGCTGAAGCAGCCATGTTAGCTTTGCGCCAAGGTAAGCACTCGGTAGCTGAATATGCCTTGGATTTCAGGAGATGGGCCCTTGATACCACCTGGGACAGTTCCGCCAAAAAATCTATTTTTCGAAAGGGGTTATCTCCACTGATTAAGGATGAACTTGCTCGTGCCGACCCTCCCACTGCGTTAGGTGACTTTATTAACTACTGCATCCGTATTGATACTCGTCTGACTGAACGCAGGCAAGAGAGATGGTTCGAAAGCAATCGCACTAACCTTTTCCTACCTTCCTCTCCAGCTAAGGAACCTTTGAGTAGGATTACACGGGAACCTGAACCTGAACCCATGCAGGTAGACTCTTTACAACGACGGGTTAGTGATGCACGCAAGGAACATCGTTTTAAAGAAAATCTATGTTTCTATTGTGGTAAGTCAGGGCACTTCATTATAAACTGCCCCAGCCGTTCTCGTAAGACTACTGCAGCACTCATTCATTGTGAGTGTTGCGAGAGGGGATCTGTCAGGTCCGAGCCTCAGGCTCCAGAGAGATCTGCAGCAACAGATCTTGATTTCTCGGACTTAAACTCCGTTACCTCTGAGGACGTTGACTGTGTAAACGCTGCCATTTTTCAAGTTTCCTCAGCGGTGTCCCAGCTGAGTTGTAAGAAAAACAATTCTCATTGCTTTCTTTCCATCAAACTCTGGGTTGACTCAGCTTGGGTGTCTAGCTCTGCTATGATCGACTCAGGGGCAAGTGGAAATTTTATGGATGTCTCCTTTGCTCTGAAACAGGGGATACGTTCAGTGAAGAAGGCTACTCCAGTACAGATGGAAACTGTGGATGGCTCCCTGCTGACCTCTGGACCAGTGGATCAGGAAACAGAGCCTTTGAGGGTTCTTATGGGTAAAGATCATCAAGAGAAACTGTCCTTTATGCTTATCTCTTCTCCCCACTTTCCCATTATTCTAGGGCTACCATGGCTAACCTTGAGTTTATCAGGTTGGCTAAGTGCCTGACTCCTCGCCAGGCTCGCTGGAATCTTTTCTTAAACCAATTTAATTTTATCATTTCTTATAGACCAGGATCGCGCAATGGAAAGGCTGATGCACTCTCTAGGATTTACTCAGCAGAGACACGTCCAATTACTCCTCCTAAGACTATTCTTCCTGACTCTAGATTCCTAGGAGTAATTCATAATCAAGACCTACTTAAGGACATCAAGGAAGCATACCATGCGGATTCCTTTTTGGCACAACCCCCAAGGGACGTAAGTCTTGTCTTTAAGAATGGTGTGTGGATTCAGGGACAACGCCTGTATATTCCTGAAACAGTCAGATTGAGAGTATTGCAACTCATTCACGATTCCAAGATAGCTGGGCATAGAGGAATTCTAAATACACAGGAATTTCTCTCTCGTTTCTTTTGGTGGCCCACTTGCAGGAAGGATGTTTTAAACTATGTCACTTCATGTGAAGTCTGTGCAAGATGCAAAACACCTCGCTCCTCACCAACTGGTCTGTTACAGCCTCTTCCCACCCCGTCCCGCCCGTGGGGATCCATTTCTATGGACTTCATTGTGGAGTTACCAACCTCTCAAGGGAAGAACACCATTCTAGTGGTGGTTGACCGTCTAACAAAGGCAGCTCATTTTATCCCTTGTGTCGGCTTACCCACTGCAAAACAGACATCAGATTTGATGATTAAAGATGTGTTTCGCTTACATGGAGTACCGGATGAGGTTATTTCGGATCGAGGGGTGCAATTCACTTCTAGGTTTTGGCAAAATTTCTGTGCAGCATTGGACATTAAAGTAAACCTTTCTTCTGCTTTTCATCCCCAGACTAATGGACAGACCGAACGAACCAATCAAACCCTGGAGCAGTATCTCCGCTGCTTTATCTGCCACCTACAGGATGATTGGGTGGATCTACTTCCATTAGCTGAGTTCTCGTATAACAACTCTCAGAGTGCCTCCACTAAGCAGTCTCCTTTTTACTCTAATCTAGGTTATCATCCTAACATTCTACCACGATTTCCCATAGAAACGCCTTTACCAGCAGTGGCTGAAAGAATCACGTCTTTACAGAAGAATATGGATCTTCTAAAGGAGAATCTGGAATCGGCTCAGGAAAGGTACAAGAAAGCAGCAGATAAATTTCGTAAACCTGCACCAGCTTTCAAGGTAGGAGACTTGGTCTGGCTGTCAACCAAAATCCTTAAGTTAAGGATTCCATCGCTAAGTTGGGACAAAGTACATTGGAACCTATAAAATCAGTAAAATTATAAGTTGCCGTTGCTTGTCGTCTTCAACTGCCCAGAACTATGAGAATTCACCCTGTTTCATGTATCCCTACTAAAGGCTGCAACACCCATACGTTTCCTGGACGTTCTTCTCCTTGCCCTGACCCAGTGCTAGTCGATGGTCAGGAAGAATTTGTGGTGGAAAGGATTTTTAGATTCCAGGTTGTATAGAAATCAGTTACAATATCTGATTAAATGCAGGGCTACCCAGTGGAGGACAACTCATGGGAACCAGTCCAATAACGTTAATGCTCCTCGCTTGCTCCGTCAGTTTCATCAGAGGTTACCCACACAAGCCTGGCCTGAGGTTATCCGGAGGTTGTCCCTAAGGGGGGAGTAAATGTAAGGTTCGTGTACATGTTCCTGAAACTCAGTTTGTTCGTCAGCCATTTACTTTTGTCTTGCTGCAGCTATCTTGCCCTCACGTCAAAATGGAGTTTCCAGCTTGCATGTTCCCGCCCTGATTCTTCTCCTTTTGTTCTTAAGCAGCCACAGCTGAGCAATCAGTGCTTCAGAATCTAGCCTGCAGTGAACCTGTGACCTGACTCCTAAAGCCTTGGACCTTGTACTCCAGCTATCCTACTGAGGAACTCTGAAGCACTTGTGGACTCTGAACCCTGCTCTTTGAAAGACCCCGTTTGCATGACTTACGGTAACAGAGAAGAAGATCCTGAACCTGTTGTGGAGAGTGATTTGCTGAGCTTAGATTACTCTGGCTGCTGTGTCTCCTGCTTTGTGTCTGCAAACTGTGTGACTATTTTTGCCAAATGTATGAAGTAATACAAGACTTTCTATATCAAAACCTGTGTCTCATGTATTTTCATCGCACCCAAGCACAAGACGCTATATGAACTGTACACATACATTACACCTCCTCTTCGAGTGTCCCAATAGCCAGTCACCCCTTATGTCCTCATAGCCAGCCCTTCTTGTGATGTCCCCATAAAACCCCTCTTATTCCCCATAACCAGCCAGCCCCTTATGTCCCCAGAGCCAGCCCCTCTTGTTTGTCCCCATAGCCCCTGGAGCAGTGACCGCATTAATTGTAAATGGCCGGTTATGTGTCACAGAGGAGGAAGTCCTCTGCGCTGTAAACCAGAAATGTTGCTCTGGGACCTGTAGTCTACGAGCTTTGTTTTATTTTATACTAGATGGAGGCCCGATGCTCTCATATCGGGAGGGTGGTAATGTCCAAATGGGGGCAGGCTTTGCAGCGTTGAGAATCTCTCCCCCCCCATTGTGTCATCCACCTATCCACTCTCTCTTTCCCCATTTGCTGACTTCTCCTGTCTGTGCTCTCTTCTTTTACCTGTCTACCCCATGTGCTCGTCTCAGCTCCAAAATTTAAAGATTGACAACTTGACATAAATGGTTAATGGGACCGCAGTTCGTGAATTGTGTTTTCATCATGGGTTACATTTTTTGCTTGTAGTTGAAGTTCATGTCTTTCTTTTTGTATGTGACTTATTTGCCGGCGGATGTTGATTTGTCGTAGCTGTTGTGTCGCACTTCTCTCTGCTTTATGTTTCAGCTTGTCGCTGTAGACGGTTGTGCTTCTGCATCATGTAACAGTCTTCTAACTGTGGCCAATGGACATTGTTCCTGAAGTGCTACGTTGGTTAAAATGCCTTCTTAGTTAACCTCATACACTTTGAAGTTTTGTAGACTCGGCGGTGTGGGTGCGTGGTTCCAATTTGTCATCTTGTGAGCAGGGTATTGCGGTTAAGACTGCAGATTTCTGTTTGCGGCGCTGTTGTTGCCTAATGCATCCTGTGATAATCTATATGACTTTTGCAAATGACTTTTGCATCAGGGGACTCATGTGCTTGATGCCTACGCTTAATGCATTGTTTTTGTCCCAGCGATGCTTTTGCTCTTGAAGAGTCTCATTTGCCCGTTGTCTTCGACGTTGCGCCTTTTGCTGCTTTCCTTTCATGTCATTGGCGTACTTTTAGGAGGAGCCATGTTTGCTTTTTAAAGGGGTTTTCCCACGAACGAAAGTCCATTTTAAAAATTGTCTGTGTCTGACTGTGTACAGAACATATCACAGCTCCTGGGCAGTGGAGGAAGCAAACGACAATACTGACATTTACAGTAGGAGATTGCAGAGGATACATTTTG
>JARQOD010000006.1:309938593-309958686 GCA_033576555.1 Oophaga sylvatica
ATCAAAAAATATTGAAAAGCGGCACCAAAATGATGATGAGGGTGCAAAATATCCTTCCAGGTATATACCAAACCTCATAATATCAATAGCATGGGTGAAGGGGAAAAGGAAAATAGTCAGCTCACCAGTCTTCTGCAGTTTTCTCTGATTGAACACGCACGGAGGAGCCTTGATCAGAGGCGTAGTTCACAATGGAAAATGGAAGAGGAAAAATATCTCCAGCGTGTAATTCAATAAAATCATTTTTTTATTCAAGACATTTTAAAATGTATGTATTAAAAATACAAAGGAAAGGAAGGATGGGGTCCCCATAACAACCAACGTGTTTCAACCTCTTGCGGTCTTAGTCATGGTATCCTTCCTTTCCTTTGTTCATTTGTATTTTTGATACATACATTTTAAAATGTCTTGAATAAAAAAATGATTTTATTGGATTACACGCTGGAGATATTTTTCCTCTTCCATTTTCCATTGTGAACCTCATAATATGTTCCAAAAAATGAAGGCAGCACTCCAAGATATAAGAAATGGGTGGTTTATTAGCCCATGTGCTACGTTTCGGTCCTAGATGTGGACCTTTATCAAGCTGAAAAATGTCCACATCTAGGACCGAAACGTTGCACATGGGCTAATAAACCACCCATCTCTTATATCTTGGAGTGCTGCCTTCATTTTTTGATTATATATATATATATATATATATATATAATATATAATATATATATAAAATATAATATATATATATATATATAATATATATATATATATAATATCCGTGAGGGATATATAAAAAATCCCTTTCTGCAGGCTGGTACTGCACCGTGATTGCATCCATAATGTGCATATAAGTATTGTTTTTGATAGTATCCATAGATTCCTAAAAAAAAGAAATAATTAAAAAAATAGTTTGAAAATAGCGTCGGCCGCGCCTGCTCAGTAGCAGCTTTAGCGATCCTATAAATGCTACTGTGCAGGCGGCGCCATCTTGCAGGAGGCTTGTTTTTTTTTGTTTATTTTTCTCTAGCAAGATAGCACCGCCTGTGCAGTAGAAGCTATCGGATTGCTGACAACTGCTACTGCGCAGGCGCGGCCGACGCCATTTTCAAACTATTTTTTTAGGAATCTATGGATACCATCAAAGAGAATAATTATATGCACATTATGGATGTGATCATGGTGCAGCGCAGGCACCGTCGCCTGCCTGCAGAAGGGGATTTTTTTTTTTTTAAATATATATAATATTTATTATGTAAACTAGTGGACAGGTCACTGAGGGATCCCTGACAATACCTAATCAGAGCACCACAAGCTGCCCCGAAGCTCGAGCATAACACAAAACTGAAAATAAAGATTAAACAACCAAAATACAGATTTCATCACCCAGGTATCATTTTAAGTATAACCTCGCCGACCTGACACTGTAGGTTACTGAGCACAATCCTGCTGACCGGTTCACTTTAAAGGGTCGTTATTGACTGTTAGGATTGCTACTTTCTGTAGGTGGTGATAGAGTTCTTGTCCTCTTCCTCTCTGAAGAGGCTATTTGTATATTTAAGGATAAGAAAGAAATGTTCTGTAGTCTGGGGGTGGCATGGGGGTGGGGTTAGAACAGTTAATAATTTAAGAAAGAATAGAGGTTCAGAGAGATACATAAAGTGCATGTATACTAATGCCAGAAGCCTCACCAACAAAATGGAGGAATTAGAATTAATTTTGTTGGAACATAATTATGACATGGTGGGGATATCTGAGACTTGGCTGGATGAGAGCCACGACTGGGCGGTTAATTTGCAGGGCTATAGTCTGTTCAGAAATGACCGTAAAAATAAGCGAGGTGGGGGTGTGTGTTTATATGTAAAATCATCCTTAAAACCCATCCTGCGTGATATCTGTGAATCTAATGAAGATGTAGAGTCTCTGTGGGTGGAGATTAGGGGAGGGGGGAAAAATAATAAATTACTGATAGGGGTTTGTTATAAGTCTCCTAAAATAATGGAAGCATCAGAGAATATCCTCGTAAAGCAAATAGATGAAGCAGCAACTCAAGGAGAAGTCATTATTATGGGGACTTCAACTACCCTGAAATACATTGGGGAACAGAAACCTGCAGTTCCAGCAAAGGTAATAAGTTTTTGGCAACTATGAGAGACAATTACCATTCACAACTAGTTCAGGACCCAACAAGAGGGGGGGCACTGCTAGACCTAATATTATCCAACAGGCCAGACCGCATATCAAATATAAGGGTTTGGGGTCACTTGGGTAATAGTGATCACAAAATAATAAGCTTTCATGTATCCTTTAATAAGATGTGTAGTCGAGGGGTTACAAGGACACTAAACTTCAGGAAGGCAAATTTCCAACGGATGAGAGATGATCTTGGTGCAATAAATTGGGACGATATCCTGAGACATAAAAATACACAAAGAAAATGGGAGACGTTTATTAGTATCCTGAATAGGACCTGTGCACAGTATATACCCTATGGGAATAAACATGCTAGAATTAGGAGGAAACCACTATGGCTAAATAGAGCTGTAAGGGGCGCAATAAGGGACAAAAAGAAAGCGTTTAGGGAATTAAAGCAAGTAGGTAGTGAAGAGGCATTAAATAAATACAGAAGACTGAATAAATTCTGTAAAAAGCAAATCAAGACAGCAAAGATTGAGGCAGAGAGACTCATTGCCAGAGAAAGTAAAAATAATCCCAAAATATTCTTTAACTACATAAATAGCAAGAAACTAAAAAATGATAGTGTTGGTCCCCTTAAAAATAGTCTGGGTGAAATGGTGGATGAGGATGAGGAAAAAGCCAATATGCTAAATGACTTTTTTTCAACTGTATTTACACAAGAAAATCCCATGACAGATAACATGATCAGAGATAAAAAAAATTTCTCCATTAAATGTCACATGCTTAACCCAGCAGGAAGTACGGCGGCGTCTAAAAATCACTAAAGTTGACAAATCCCCGGGCCCGGATGGGATACACCCCCGAGTACTGCAGGAATTAAGTACAGTTATAGATAGACCTTTATTTTTAATCTTTAAAGATTCCATAATAACGGGGTCTGTACCACAGGACTGGCGTATAGCAAATGTGGTGCCAATATTCAAAAAGGGGCAAAAACTGAACCTGGAAATTATAGGCCAGTGAGCTTAACATCTACTGTGGGTAAAATCCTGGAGGGTTTTTTAAGGGATACTATATTGGAGTATCTGAGGCTGAATAACCTCATGACACAGTATCAGCATGGGTTTACGAGGGACCGTTCTTGTCAGACTAATCTGATAAGCTTTTATGAAGGGGTAAGTTCAGGACTGGACCAAGGGAATGCAGTGGACGTGGTGTTCATGGACTTCTCAAAAGCTTTTGATACAGTGCCACACAAAAGGTTGATACATAAAATGAGAACAATGGGGATAGGGGAAAATATGTGTAAGTGGGTTAAGAACTGGCTCATGGATAGAAAACAAAGGGTGGTTATTAATGGAGCACACTCGGACTGGGTCACGGTTAGCAGTGGGGTACCACAGGGGTCAGTATTGGGGCCGCTTCTCTTTAACATATTTATTAATGACCTTGTAGGGGGCATACAGAGTAGTATTTCAATATTTGCAGATGACACTAAACTGTGCAGAGTAATAAATACAGAGGAGGATAATTTTATATTACAGGAGGATTTATGTAAACTAGAAGCTTGGGCTGATAAATGGCAAATGAGCTTTAATGGGGATAAATGTAAGGTCATGCACTTGGGTAGAACAAATAAGATGTATAATTATGTGCTTAATTGTAAAACACTGGGCAAAACTGTCACTGAAAAAGACCTGGGTGTATGGGTGGACGACAAACTCACATTTAGTGGCCAATGTCAGGCAGCTGCTGCCAAGGCAAATAAAATAATGGGATGCATTAAAAGAGGCATAGATGCTCATGAGGAGAACATAATTTTACCTCTATACAAGTCACTGGTGCGACCACACTTAGAATACTGTGTGCAGTTCTGGTCTCCGGTGTATAAGAAAGACATAGCTGAACTGGAGCGGGTGCAGAGAAGAGCGACCAAGGTTATTAGAGAACTGGGGGGTCTGCAATACCAAGACAGGTTATTACACTTGGGGTTATTTAGTTTGGAAAAACGAAGGCTTAGGGGTGATCTTATTACAATGTATAAATATATGAGGGGACAGTACAAAGACCTTTCTAATGATCTTTTTACTCTTAGACCTGTGACGGGGACAAGGGGGCATCCTCTACATCTGGAGGAAAGAAGGTTTAGCCATAATCACAGATGCAGATTCTTTACTGTAAGAGCAGTGAGACTATGGAACTCTCTGCCGTCTAATGTTGTAATGAGTGATTCCTTACTAAAATTTAAGAAGCGACTGGATTCCTTTCTTGAAAAGTATAATATTACAGGCTATATTCACTAGTTTCCTAGATACTGCGTTGATCCAGGGAGCTAGTCTGATTGCCGTATGTGGAGTCGGGAAGGAATTTTTTTCCCAATGTGAAGCTTACTGTTTGCCACTTGGGTTTTTTTTGCCTTCCTCTGGATCAACATGTTAGGGCAGGTTAGGATAGGATATGGGTTGAACTAGATGGACTTAAAGTCTTCCTTCAACCTTAATAACTATGTTACTATAATCCACCTCACATACTTAGACTACTCCAATACTCTGCTGTTAAAACATAGGCCATGATTAAAAACACATTTAGAGCGGGACTTTCAAGAACTTTTTCTTTAGGTAATTAATTAGGTTCTGCATTGATACCATAACAGTGCCAGACACAATACTAGCCACAGCACTAGCCGTGGTGGTGCAGAGTGCCAGGCGCAGCTTACCCTTCTGTACACTGGTGTTGTCATTCCTTCTACAAGAATGACGTTACTATTGGGCTCCTTTACATATCATCCTGGGCCTGTACAGATTTGCACAGGAGAATATCTTACAAGGTGAATGGATGTGAGCAAACTCATGTCCTATAAATAAGCATAACATAGGTCCTCTAAAGAATGATGAAGACTATGAAAAATTTGTCATGATTGTCTTTGAAGTACCATTTAGTGAGACCTGCGGACCACATCTGACCCTTTGACTGCCAAGAGACAAGGACAGACAAAGAGATGGAAATCAAATGCTGTGGTGTTGCTGGCAGTGCTGGTGATTTTATGGCACTGGGTGCGCCTGACCTGCCTAGACTTGTAGAGATGCAGGTCAGTGTCACACAGTACATTGCATGATGTGCACACCTGATTGCGGTGGTTCATCCTCGCTGTGTGCACACCTGATTGCAGTGGTTCCTCCTCGCTGTGTGCACACCTGATTGCGGTGGTGCCGCCTCGCTGTGTGCATACCTGATTGCGGAGGAACCACTGCAATCAGGTGTGCACACCTGATTGCGGTGTGCCGCCTCGCTGTGTGCATACCTGATTGCGGTGGTGCCTCCTCGCTGTGTGCACACCTGATTGCGGTGGTGCTTCCTCGCTGTGTGCACACCTGATTGCGGTGGTGCCTCCTTGCTGTGTGCACACCTGATTGCGGTGGTGCCTCCTCGCTGTGTGCACACCTGATTGCGGTGGTGCCTCCTCGCTGTGTGCAGACCTGATTGCGGTGGTGCCTCCTCGCTGTGTGCACACCTGATTGCGGTGGTGCCTCCTCGCTGTGTGCACACCTGATTGCGGTGGTGCCTCCTCGCTGTGTGCACACCTGATTGAGGTGGTGCCTCCTCGCTGTGTGCACACCTGATTGCGGTGGTGCCTCCTCGCTGTGTGCACACCTGATTGCGGTGGTGCCTCCTCGCTGTGTGCACACCTGATTGCGGTGGTGCCTCCTCGCTGTGTGCACACCTGATTGCGGTGGTGCCTCCTCGCTGTGTGCACACCTGATTGCGGTGGTGCCTCCTCGCTGTGTGCACACCTGATTGAGGTGGTGCCTCCTCGCTGTGCGCACACCTGATTGAGGTGGTGCCTCCTCGCTGTGCGCACACCTGATTGCGGTGGTGCCTCCTCGCTGTGCGCACACCTGATTGCGGTGGTGCCTCCTCGCTGTGCGCACACCTGATTGCGGTGGTGCCTCCTCGCTGTGTGCACACCTGATTGCGGTGGTGCCTCCTCGCTGTGTGTACACTTGTTCGTTGCTTCCCGCTCACCAATAAAATTTACTCCCATGCTCACTGAGCAGCTCATAGTGAAGTTTCTGCCACATTACCTTTAGCAGCAGATCTGACACAAAAATGTACTTGAAGAGCTTGTGGCAGGTTCTTAGTAGTCCATATATTAATATTTGATATAACTTTATTGAATTATTACTTTGCACGTATTATATGGTTATGACTTACTTTGGTGCATTTAACGTGTTGGTGGATTTACCTTCAGAGTGTAGGCACTGTGTGGTAATGCAGAGCAGAAGGGAGTGTTCCCTTATTCCAGGGCCCTGATTAGCACTAGTCAATTGTGGCTTTTTAATTGTATTCTGTTTTGAGATGTTTAATAAATATTACCTTTTTATTGGGGATCTTTGCTGTTGGCGTACTGCTTTTTTGCATGATTTCTTCTAGTATGCAAGGAATCTATTCTATTTTTTCATTTATTATTCTTCTGGTGGTGCCACCTTATGTTATGTCCATGGTAAGAATCCATGTAAAAGGTAAGCTGCTGCTTGGCCCTCCACAACAGTACCAGTTCCTCATATGGTCACATCTGCTTTTAAAGTGTTGCTCTGAAAAAAAAAAAGTTATCTCCTATCCATAGATCAGTGCTTCTCAGCCCCGTACTGAATGGAGCAGAGGTGCAAAAGTGCGTCCTCCGTTCCATTCATTGACTTTGGGGAGACCGGAAAAAGCAGAGTACAGCTGTCTCATAGACAATGAATGGAGCGGAGGCAGAGCTTGTGCACTTCTCTCCATTCGTGACGGGACTTCAAAGCACTGGTTTCAGGAGCCCCGCAGTCAGACCCTCAGCCATCAGCAAATTATCCCCAATTCTTTGGATAAGGGATAACTTGGTTTTTTTTTTTTGGGAATAACCTTTTACATTTCACATTGATCATATAAATATCCACACTAACACCCGATGCTGCCGTTATTCAGCAGTTTAGTTTGTAACTGGTAGTGCAGCTTTCCTAAGATCAGGTATTAACGGCAGGACATCAGTATTAAACTCCCAGCAGCAAATCCATCTGAAAATACAGTGGATGATCTAATTACAGGCACGTCCTGTGTATGCATATGGTTAAAAATACATGGGATTGCTCATCAGGATGAATAATGCTTAAAAGTTTGTTTCAGTGCTTGCTTTATTCATTTTTATACCTCTCAATCATTCCTTAGGCTTTTAGGTAGATAAATATTAATTGGCCTGCAGTGCTTATGTGGAATAAGAATGTCACTGAAGCACTGGTTGGCACAATTCGGGGGGCAAATGTGCCAGTTTGTTTTTATCGTGGCCCACCTCTTTAAGCTGGGCACACACGTTAGGTAGCAGTTAGATAAATGGCTGTTTCTCTGTAATTTCCCATACATGAGCCGTGTGGCCGGGCATTCATGTGTTTCTAGTGGGTAAGGGGCTGAAGCTGCTTCAAACTATGGCAGCAACTTTTTTCCCTTAAAACAAAGGTTGAACTTTAACATTAAAACTGCTGGATCCTTTTCTCCCTTATCACCACCTATCTGGGGAGAGTTCAGAGACCCCAATACACACTAGATGGCCGGTCTTGCCAATAGTGGCTCGTGTGGCTGCTCTTTTTCCAATGTATGGGAGCTTTTGGGGTCTATTTTCTTAGTTTTCCACAATGGGCTCTCTTGAGTTTCATTATTTTGCTGGCACGGGTATTACTAATAATGGCTGCGGTATTAGTTATTACTAATAATGGCTGCGGTATTAGTTGTGCTGTAATGCATTACACAGTGCGGCACTCTTCAAGTTTTAGAAGTTCTGCAATCTGTTGGTTTCTCGTTATTGGCGCGTTTGTCATCTTTTTTCACTTTTCGATCACCACAATGTGCTTGTTCCTGTAAATTATGTCAACTAATGCAATAGGGATTGTTCACTTTTCTGTTTCTTAGGAAAGAAATGTTATACGATGCACCCAGCAGGTGAACAAGAAAGGAATAGCCAACATTACGCTGGACTTGTACAAGCTGGACCCCAAAGATTTTATTGGCTGCTTGAACATAAAGGCAACTTTTTATGAAATGTACTCTGTCTCTTGCGATATTAGGTGTTTGGGTGTAAAGAAGGTCCTTCGGTGAGTATCCCCTTCACATAGGTGGCATTTACAGACACTGAAAAGTCGTCCTACATTGATATGTAGTACATCACAGAGGCCTTAAAGGGGTTGTCCACATTCTCTCTTCTAACAAATGCATTGGAGCAAGAGTTTGTGGCACTTACTAATGTGTAAGTATTACAGTACTACAGTAGTTCACATGGCAAAGCTGTCTTCCAGTTGGAGGGGGCTGATGGGCAGCCCTGACCTTATTCCTTTATCAGCAGCCATTTTTAGAATAGGAGCACTGTGCGGTCTACGAGAAAGGCCGTAGTGGCAAATGCAGGAGGGGAAGCAGTAATACTTTATATCTCCTCCAGTATCATCATGTAACTAAGACATAAGTGCTTTATATACGGGACACACATGAACAGTGTTTCTTATCTGGACAGTTCTTAAAAGATATTATTTCTTTTTGTCGAGAGCTGCCGACAGTCATTACTTTTTACAAGTTTGTACTAGGAAAAATAATAATGTGAGTGGTTATTCCTGGCAGCAAGACTTATTTTTTTGTTAATTATAGCTCCCAAAGCTGTTGTAATTTACGGTGAGGAAGGCAATAATTAAGATTAAATTCATGGTTACAGAGTACGTATAGTGAGTGAGCAGTCAAAACAGTGACCTCTTTCGCACAGAGGGTGATTACTAATTATTCTTCACATCGGTCTGTATGTCAGTTAGGTCGGTTTCACACATTTACAGCCCGAGTATGGAGCGCCATGTCCGAACTGGTCGTAGGTCTCCTGACCCAAACTGAATACCTTCATATATGCTGGTAGACCCTCGTCCAGTTCAGACATCATGGTCTGCACTCAGACTGTGAATATACGGCATGTGGAATTGGCATAATTTCTGGTTTCTCACATTTAAAGCCAAAGTTTGAACTTTTGGTGGCTGCCAATAAGGACTTTTTAGTGTTATTCTACCCCAAATAATTGGTCCAAACCTGCAAATATAAAATTACTAGTCTAAGTTTCTCATATTCACTGATTTTGTGCTGCAACAGAGTTCCCACACTGCTAATGCACCTAGACATTTGGGTCCATTTGTAGCCCACCCTGTCCTTCTATTAAATGTAGTAGCTGTTATCCAAAGATGCATCTTATCCTAGAAAATGTATTCTGGTACTGAACAAGACATCTGTACCCTCTCCTGGGTCACTGCTGTGAGAAATCATGGTATACATTTAATATCTTGCCAACCCTGGACAGCATGAACATGTTTAATTTGGGAGGAGTTCTTCATTTCCCTTGTCGCTGACTGTATTTATGCAGATTGATTTTTTTTTACCAAAACTTTTAACACGAGTCTTAGTTTATCTTCATTAATGTATACATAAAGGGACATGACTAATGCCAATGTCTCCGGACGAGCCATATTTTACAATACTTTCCATCTATAAATGTTCTGTGTATATCTAGATCAAGGAAGTTTGTTTTCCTTGCATCTCTTCTTGTCAGCTTATATGTTCATTCCTTCACTTGCAGCTAACTTTTCACACTAGAGACCTTCCCTTGATTTATAGAGGAGACCAGCTGTTCTGCAGAACGCAGCTGTTGTGTGTCCAGTTGTGTCCTGGAGGAGTCTGACCACACCTGCCACCATATCCTGATTTCATCCTCCTTGTCCGGCTCACTTGTAGGACTGAAATCAGAGCTCCTAAAACAGAGCACAAATGTTCACATGAAGTCGCCCCTGTGTCTTGGATACAATGTTCTTTACTTTCACAGTTATCATAAAGACAGGGAGGCCAAAGAACCGTTGGTCACAGACTTAGAGGGGCTCTCTAGGACTGTGATTACCTGTCCTTGTGTTTGTGGGTCAAATACTCTTCTAACATTATTACCCCGTTAAAAGATTGCTAAGAAGTGTTTAATACCTTCACCATTCTGTCCATCAGTTTGACACCTTTATTGTATGGTGATTATTTTTCTACTCTGTGCTCATTAAGTTTTATGTATGACTGAACCAGAAGTTTGTACTTTAAGTACGGAAGCGACAATTATTTTCTCCTTTTCCACCATTGTTTTAAGAGGAAGTGACCATAAAACCTGAACAAAGGTCTCAAGCTTGGTCAATGAACTTTACAAACAGAATATTCCTGTAGTTTATCATGTAACTCCAACCACTACATTCAGTCTTGGCACAGCTTTGGGCTACAGATTTTAAAGGGAACCCATCAGCTGATTCATGCTGCCAGAACCATGGATACTAGATACTAGCTCCATCATAGCAGCCATGTGTGTTTCGCTTTTAAATGTTGAGAGATGTCAGAGAAAATAAAAAAACAGCGGCAGGGGATCGTGTGTCTCGGATGACTAGTCCTAGATGTAGGTCCCCTGTGACTTCTTCGGACGTACTTTCCTAGGTTGAAAAGTCTCTCCCTATGAGGGTTTGTGTAGAGACCGGTCGGTCGAGAGCAGGATGGGGAGAAGAATTTGTTTATATGGTCCAAGTGTTCCTCTTGTTATTATAAAGAACATTTATGTTGGCAGAGAAAAGTGGGAAGAACTTTCCTCTAATGTATAAAATAAATGCTTCAAAATCATTAAAGGGTATTTAAGGGTATTCGCATCTTGGTGGATTTTGGCGTCTCCATAGAATATCAACGAAAGATGTGATTTACGTGAGCCCTACCTCTGGGACCTGCACCTACCTCAAGAACGAGACCCTGTGTATTGTCACTGTCACAGGAGAGGTGGCTCTCTTGGGAATTTGGAGTTCTGTTTGAACTTTCATGAATGTGAACAAATAATTACTAGATATGAAATGCGAGTTAGTGGTAAAGAGATGAATGTCAGACTGATTCTCATGCATTATTTCCCAACTAAAATAGTAACCTGAATTTCTTTATGGATTTTTAGGAGTTTTCTGCGGATGCTTTCACACCTTGCTCAGATAGCCGGGCATTTGCTCCTGTATGGCGGCTCATATATACTTCAGTGGACAGAAGATGGCGGTGAAAGACCTTACAGAAGGGCACCGAACTCTTAAACACCAGGAGAACGTCCTTCATCACCATCTATATCGTATTCTTATACAGTTTTGACTAGCTAAAACTAATGGCAGCAATATGCTTTGTCAGCTCACCCCACAGACATGTACATGTCACCAAAGTCATGGACATTTTCACATGCACTTTTTGTACAGTATGCATGTTTTTTATTTTTAAGTGTACGTCTTCGTATTGTAGTGATAAAGCATCTCCTAATATTTGCATTTTTGCCTCATTAATTGTGTACATATTTTGGAAACTGATTCTAATCACTGTTTACATCACTTATGTTTACATATGATATAGGTATATTAGGATGACTACAGGTGGCAGTATAATGCTCCATGTCCAGGCAAGAAGCTGATATGGGAAATGCTGTACAGCAAGTACAGACCAAGGACCCTATCAAACTGCCCCTATATCTCATTTTCCTGTACCTTTAAGAGAAGAAGGTTATTTGGGAATAGGCCAGTTTTGCACCATTGTAATACAACTTAATTTTAGCATCCATCTTGGCGAACCTTCCAATGGGTCAACTAAAATTAACTTGCATTGCAATAGGGTTTATGGGGTACTATGGATCACTAATGCACAGGAAAGGCAGCTGAACCAGCTAATGTTGGCAGAGCTAGCCGATCATCTCGTGTGTATGGGGCTTCCTGAATCCCTACTATAGATGATGTAAGAGAGCAGAACGATGCTGTATGGAGTTAAAATGATTGCTCTTGTTTGTTCTCTCTGGTGATAAGTCACTGCCAGAGTTGTCTAACAGAAGCTTAATTTTCCCTCCCCATGCAGAACATATGCATGTTCGGCGAAGCTGAGCATGTATATATTCATTCATATATATTGGATGTTTGGGAGAGATAACTGTCGGTTAAATGAGTGTCTGGCCAACAGCTATCTAATGTGTATGGGCTTTATATAAGTTTGGTTCAGCAGACCTGCAAGTATCCTTTAGCCCCTTTTGGGGTTTAATCACATGTGGCAGATTTGTTGTGAAAATTCTCTGTAGCCAGCCATTTCCTCTGACAGGAGGAAAGGATTCCTGCAGAATTTCCCCCACTCGGATAAATAGAGATGATGATGTCTGTAGCAGAACTTTCTGCAGTAAATCTTCCATATGTGAATATTCCCAATAGTTGTGTGAAACCCGCCTAACTGCTGCCGTGAGCAGTTTTTGGTTGTGCGCGGAAAGCTTGTATTGCTGTCATTGGTTTTGATTAGTTGCAGTTATTAATACTAGTCTATGAAGCTTTTAGGTTGCTGCTAGTCTGAGAATTTGTGTTATAATCCCTTGACATAATGTAAAAGTTATTTATTGATATAGCCTTTATAATATAGCTTTTTTTATGTTCATTTCTAGTTGATGCTGAAATATAAGCAAACGCCTTGTGTAACTTCTAAAATATGAACCTGAAGAGTGAATATTTCATGTTTTCCCTTTCCTACAAACATTTTATCTGCTTGATTGTTTCATGTACCTGAATCTGATAATGATCTGACTTTTAAAAGTTTAAAGGAATTCATTTGCTTTCAGGGACACAACTTCTTGTGAAGATCCAACAATCTTTTAGTTGATGCTTGCTGCCTTTATAGTAAAATGTGACAACATACACTTCAATGGGCATGGGTGATGTGTTTTATATCCTTTTTTTTTTTTCCAAAGTTCCAGACCTGTTTAGCGTGATACACGTGGTTCCATCCAAGAAACTGCCAAAAAGACAGCCTTTGTTAGCCTATTGCTCTTCATCGTCGTCTCAATGCAGTTTTATCTCTATGTACATTTTTTGTTTTTTAATTAAGTTTGTGTCATCCATTTTAAAGCCAGTAATATAATATGGGACATTTAACTTAAATCCTTATTGATTGCAATGAGAACACATTAAGATTTTTCAGATCTCTGCTAAACATAAGCTTACATTCTTTCATATCTGAATTTTTTTTGTCTGGTTAGAGTTAAAAAGTGTTACATTATCTTTATCTCTATGAACTCAGAAGTTGTTGCAGTGGCTAGTGGGAAAATGTAATGTGTTTTAACTCAAAAATTGAGAACTAGAATTGGAAGTATAAGTGAATTTCAACATTTTTTTTTAAAATATTCTGTTTTTTTAATAAAGTTATTTTATGGTCTTAACAATTTACTGAAGTCACCTTTTGTATTTTTTTTTCTGCCTACTGAACTATTTCTTTCTAACTGGTATTTACCGTAATTAAATGATTTCTGCTAATGTTTGCACAAATTGTATACATCTTTGTGTAGGCAACGACATCACAACTTGAGAATGTTAAATTGGGCAAATTTCTGCCAATCCTTTCTGGTAGCTGAAGATTCAACATGATCAGAAATATAGGTAGCCAAGTTTAAAGTTGACCAGCGATTTTTCATTTTCATAAGTTTACAAAACCATTTTTTTTTTTTTTTAAAGAGAACACGTTACATTTGAAGTGACGCCTATGTGACACCATTCTAAAAACTGCACCCCTCAAGGTGCTCAAAACTACATTCAAGATGTTTATAAACCCTTCAGGTGCTTCATATGAACTGAAGCAATGTGTAAAGAAAAAAATAAACTTTTTTTTTTCACAAAAATGTTACATTAGACCCATTTTTTTATTTTTACAAGGGTATCAGGAGAAAATGGACCCTAAAATTTGTTACAATTTTTCTTAAGCACGCCAATACCCAAAATGTGGGGGGAAACTACTGTTTGGACGCACGGCAGTGCTCGGAAAAAAGGAGCTCCATTTGACTTTTTGAATGCAAAATTTGCTGCAATCCTTAGCGGATGCTGTGTTGCATTTGGAGAGCTCCTAATGTGCAATAACAGTGGAACCCCCCCTAAGTGACCCAATTTTGCTAACTAGACCCCACAGGATACACCTTGAACCTCCAGGTTTCGCAGAAGTTTAAAATGTTGAGCTATGAAAAAAAAAATCAAATTTTTCTTGAAAAAAATGTTTTTAGCTCCAATTTTTTTTATTTTCACAAGGGTAACAGGAGAAAATGGACCCCAAAATGTATTGCTCAATTTCCCCTGAGGACTCAGATACCCCATATGTGAGGAAAAACTACCATCCGGGCACATGGCAGGACTCCAAAAGGAGAACACACCTGCAGATCTTAACAAAACGTGTCATGTCGTGTTTGGAGAGCCCTGATGTTCCTAAACAGTGGAAACCCACTGACAAGTGACCCCATTTTGGAAACAAGACCCCTCGAGGAATTTATCTAGACATGTGGTGAGCACCTTGAATCACAGGTGCTTCACAGAATTTTACAATGTTGATCTGTGAAGATGAAAAAACGCATTTTTCCTGCAAAAAAAAAATGTTTTTAGCCCCATATTTTCTTTTTCACAAGGATAGCAAGAGAAAAAGAACCCAAAATTTTGTTGTGCAATTTCTCCTGACTATGCTAATAACCCACAGGTGGTCAAACTACTTTTGAAGCACAGTGCAAAGTTCAGAAGAGAGGAAGTGCCATATTGAAGTTCAGATTTTGCTGGGCTGGTTTTAGGGTGCCATGTCACATTGGTAGAGCCCGTGAGGTGCCAAAACAGCAGAACCTCTCCCCCCCCCCCCCCATAAGTAACCCCATTTTACAAACTACACCTCTCGATTAATTCATCTAGGGGTGGAGTGATCATACTGACACCACAGGTGTGTCATAAAATTTTATACTATTAGGCAGTGAAAAATAAATTTTTACCACCAAAATGTTTTAGCACCAGATTTTACATTTTCACACTGGGAAATGGGTAAAAATGGCACTAAAATTTGTCCCACAATTTCTGCTGAATGTAGAAATACCCCATATGTTGCTGTACAGCACTGCTTAGCCACACGGCAAGATTCTGGAGGGACAGAGCGCCGATTTTGCTAGAATAGTTTGCAAACTCCATATAAAGAGCCCCCAAGTGCTAGAAGAGCAGAATCCCCCCTCAAATGATCCCATTTTGGAAATTATGCCCTTTTTGGAATTTATCTACAGGTGTAGTAATTGTTTTGACTTCATGGGTGTTTTCCAGAAACAAGCAATAGTGGATGTTGCTGAGTGAAAATTGCATGGCTTCCATTGTAGTGCCCAGTATGTTGTGCCCAGCTTTTGCTTCTGGAGACATGCACCTATAAAGTAGGTGGGTTGTCATCGCTACTGTGGGGCTCGGAATGCAGGAGGCATCTTGATCTGGGAGCGCAAAATTTGCTGAATGTCTTTTGGAGGCAAAGAGCCATAGTGCTTTTCCAGAGCCATGTTTCAGCCTGGGGTCTGCTGATCTTGGGTCCGTTGACGCGTGGATGCAGTTCCTTCTGCTGGTTCCTCGGAGTGACGCAGTACACTGGGAGCACAACGCCACACAGGCCGCAGGAGCGACAAGGCCTCACGCGGAATCACAAAGTTCAGGAAAAGACGGGACGTCTGCTGCACTGCACGTTATGGGCCGGGTTCATGGAGGGGCACCCGGTAATGGATGTAAGAGTCGGTCAGTCTGTAAAGGGGAGGTAGTTGAGGAGAGGGAGTCAATCTTCGTCCTGCTCTGTAGTTGCCTTCCCGCCAAGTCCTGCTTTTTCCCGCGCTCAGCCCCTTTTATGTCCTCCATGCCCCCTTCTGTCAGGTGCTCAGGCCCTTCCCGCAAAGACAAGTCATCCCCCTGCAACAGTGATGACGGCCCCGATATTCTGGCTCCAGAGCGTATCTCAAACCGACAACACTGTTCCTGTTAATCTTATAATGTTAATGCATGAGGTGTACGCCACCAAAATACAGGCAGTTGCCTATGCCACATCCAAAATGAAAAGGTCAAGGTTGGTCAACACCTGTTGCCAAACTTAATTTTCTTAAGAAGTGATGACCAACTTTGTCTTTTCTCCTCCATATATTGTTATAAGTTGGTGCATAACTTCAGAAAAAAAAATAGCAGTTGGACCTAGAGAACAATATTCAACAGATTTATTGACCAGCACATGAATGCCATGTATCAGCCTACAACGGGCATTTTTAAAGGCTTGAGAGCTGCTCATTGTAGAGCCAAAATGTCTCCCACACAATGGAGAATTTGTCTGTTTAATATTATTTTCTAATGTCTTGGTGATTTTGCCTTTTTTAATTTAAATTTTTTTTGTTACTTTGTGTTTTTTATGTGTTTTGATACATCATATTGATAAGTGGAATTAAGTAAATTTTGTTACGTTTAATAGATTTTTAAATTTAGAAAATAATTGTTGCTTCCTGAGTTAGGACAAGTGACCACTAATTAGCGAGATCGAATTGGGCATTTTTTGTGATGAAAATATCAGTTCATGTTTTTTTGTATCTTTAAAAAAATACTGCAGTTTCTCTGACTGCGGAGTAGTCATTATAGAAGCATATGATAAAGGGATACTAATGTACCTTAACCTCTGAGTGAAGAGAAAACATTGATGATCTCATGACAGTCAAAGGGTGGAACATATTAGGCAGCAAGTAAAGTCATTTCTTGAATCTGATGTGAAAACTGGACAAATGGGCAAGAATAATAGACTTTGACAGGCTGAATTGTGGTAGCTATACAACTGGATCAGATCATCAGTTTTGGGGGTTCTTTCTGGTATAGATTGTTTATTATCGACCAAGGAAGAACAACTGATGAAATGGTGATAGGGTAATGAGTACTTCCATTCTCCAAGATTTTATGACAATATGTAGTATTTGTGTTAACAATAATATTAGCAAATACCTCCAATAAGCAATATAGTATAGTTTTTCTAATTTGCTATGTCACCCAATGTGTAGGACATTGCAGTAGTGTAGATATCCATGGTTACGACCACTCATATTGTGATGGGTGTTAGTGGTCGTTACCATGGATACCTACGCTACTGCAATTCTCTGCACATGGGATAAGCGACATAGTGAATTAGAGGTATTTGCTAATATTATTAACTCATCTGGCGCTACAGTGGCAAAAATTTCTTTAAAAATAAATGAAAAAATTGATCTTGGCTATGCCAAATGTCAATTTACAATGATGTTTTTTAGTATGTTTTACTGGAAACTGAGTTGTCATTATTTCAAGTGTCACATGATGTTTGCTAAATCTGGTGCATCTTTAGATTTTACACTTTACTGTTTTTCAAGTGTTTATGCCAATCTGTAGGATGTGCTAAAGAAACCAGTCAAATGTCTGAAGGTCCCACATCTTAATTTACAGTACTTAAAATATCTGTTGCTTACATACTGGTGCCAGCAATCTCCTTCACATCTCTTGTAGAAGCCTAACACTTCAGGGGTCAGATAATATTTGGGAATTGGCTTTTAATGTTATGACTCTGCAGAATATTTTACATCCTACGCGGGTAGGAGCATAATTTTTATTTTGTTCTTATATTCATATAAATATAATACACAATGCAAAGCCCAAAGTAACAAAACGGATGTGGTAAGGAGGCACATCAATTTATATTTTCATATCACCATTTGATTGATGTAGGACAGTGAATTACTGCAATAAATGCTTCTAACGTGTTCATAAGCCAAATGTATGGGCAAAGAATCTATTTTGTCATGTTTGATCAGTGTAGTTAATAAAATAATCAAATCTACTTTACGACACGTGCGATATATTTTTTAAAGACGAAAGTGAAGGAGAATGCATGCTGTCAGGGACGGAGTGGGATTAAAAGCTGCTGTGGCGCCGGATTTGGAGTCAGTATAAAATAAACCGACTTGGACTCCTTAAATATATAATAAATTGGGTACAGTAGTACAATGCAGGATGTGCTGTAAATATTTCACTAAGAATTTATCTAAGGATCTCCGCTTTTAGTGGAGATGAATCTGTGCTGCAGTTTGTGTACATGCTCAGTAGTGACCAGTGCTGTTGCAGTGGGTCGGAGTTGAAGATTTGGCTTACCAACTCCACAGCCCTGCGGTGGCACACTAAGGCTGCTTTCACACATCAGGCTTTTGACGTCAGGCGCGATCCGCCGTGTTTTTTAAAAAAAACGCATCCGGTACCGGATGCGTTTTTTTACCATTGACTTTCATTAGCGCCGTATCGCGCCTGATGTCATTGTGTTGTATCCGTTTTTGGACGGATCCGTCGGAAATGTACATTCCGGCGGCCAGACAAGACGCTGGCTGCAACGTTTTTTTTTTTTCCTGAGCCGCCTGATAGTGCCTGAATCGGCGCTTCAGGCGGCCGGAAACAATGCAGATCTATGGAACCGCACCAGTCTTTTGACAAATCCGTCAGAAAACTGATCCGGAAACCAAGGTCTCTCTCTCTCTCTCGGACATTGGTACCTGCATTTTCCACATAGAAATTTTATCTTTCCGGGTTGAAAAGGTCAGGATGGATCCGGCAAGAAAACTGATCAGTTGCATCAGTTTTTTTAAAATCAGCGCCGGATCCGTCCTATCAGGCATACGACGGATTATGCCTGACACAGAAAGACTGATGTGTGAAAGCAGCCTGAGGCTGCTTTCACACATCAGTTTTTTTGTGTCAGGCATAATCCGTCGAATACCTGAAGGGACGGATCCGGCACTGAAATGAAAAAACTGATGCAACGGATCAGTTTTTTTTGCTGGATCCGACCTGAACTTTTGAACCCGGAAAAAGATGTTTTGGAGCCAGAAAATGCAGGTTTGCATGTCCGGAGACAGTGGAAAATCTAGTAGTAGTAGTCCCTGATTTCCAGAATCTGGATCAGTGTTTTGACGGTTTGCACAAAAGACTGATCCGGTTCCATAGACTTCTATTATTTCCGGCTGCCTGATGCGCCACTTCAGGCACTATCAGGCGGCTCCGGAAAAAAAAGACGGATTTTGGTAAGAACTTACCTGTAAAATCCTTTTCAGCGAAGAAGGAAGGGAGACACACTAGTCATTACTAGTGGGTAGGCGGAGCCCACACAGGATAGAACACCTCAGATTAAAAAGAGTGTTGACCGGCCCCTCCAGCTTGGGCTCCTCCTACTCCAGCTCTCCAGTCCGTACACAAGCTAAGGAAGAGCAAATATCACCAGCGTAGCAACATAACCCCTTCTGAAGGACTTCAGAGAAAAAACAAGAAGACAGGTTATGCATATAGCCGAAAAAAACACACAGTCCAGGTACTACTCACTGAACCTGACCACTGCGATGAGCTGGCAATGCTGGAACAGAGCCTTAGTGCCCCGACCTCAGCCCAGATAATCGCTATCAGAGAAGGGTCACGCCGCATCTGAAAACAGAACAACACACTTCTGCCATGGGAGGGATGTGTGTCTCCCTTCCTTCTTCGCTGAAAAGGATTTTACAGGTAAGTTCTTACCAAAATCCGTCTTTCAGCAGCAGATGAAGGAAGGGAGACACACTAGTCATTACTAGTGGGACGTCCCAAAGCAGTCCAAAAATAAGGGTGGGCAAAAAAAACAAAAAAAAGGCAGATACCCAACAACCTAAATAAATGCGCAACTAGCGCTAAATACAAGTTCACAAGAACTTTAAACTACAGCCGCCTGCAGGACCCTACGTCCTAAGGCCGCATCAGCGGAAGCACTGACGTCCACCTTATAAAATTTCGTAAATGTGTGGACGGAGCGCCAGGTCGCCGCCCGGCAGAGCTGAGCTGCCGAGACTCCTTGATGAAAAGCCCACGATGAACCCACAGCCCTTGTGGAGTGAGGTCGAATCTTAATCGGGCAAGGTTAACCCTTAATTCGGTAAGCCTCTAAAATGGCCGACCGAATCCAACGAGCTATAGAATCCTTGGAAGCTCGTTGCCCACGTTGACGACCTGCTGGAATCACAAACAGAGAATCTGACTTCCGAAAACTTTGAGTAATAGACAAATAGAACT
>JARQOD010000006.1:309958786-310002402 GCA_033576555.1 Oophaga sylvatica
TGGAAATATAAAGCTGTATTTTAACTTTTCAGAAGGAAATCCAGTCGCTTTTAAAATTTTTGTAAGGAATCATCATTACAACATTAGACGGCAAGAGTTCCTAGTCTCATGCTTTTTACAGTAAAAAATCTGCATCTGTGTTTGGCTAAACCTTCTTTCCTCCAGATGTAGAGGTCCCCCCTTGTCCCCGTAAAAGGTTAAGAGTAAAAAAAATCATTAAAAAGGGGTTTTTTGTCGCCCCTTTATTTATCTTTTAAATAAGTCCCCTAAGCCTTCGTTTTTAAAACTAAATCCCAAGTGTAATAACCTGTTTGGTATTGCACCCCCCCCGTTCTCTAAAAACCCTTTTGGTTCCTCTTCTTGCCCCCCTCCGTTCAGCTAGTCTTTTTATACACCGGGACCAGAACTGCACCAGTTTCAAAGGGTTTGGTCGCCCCAGGGGATTGTTTAGAGGTAAAATTATGTTTCCTATGAGTCTTCCCTCTTTTAGATCCCATTATTTTTTTTTCCCTTGGCAGCAGTGCCTGACTTTGGGCCCACTAAATGTGAGTTTGTCGTCCCCCATACACCAGGTCTTTTTCAGTGCGTTTTGCCCAGTGTTTTACAATTAAGCACATAATTATACATCTTATTTGTTCTACCCAAGTGCATGACCTTACATTTATCCCCATTAAAGCTCATTTGCCATTTATCAGCCCAAGCTTCTAGTTTACATAAATCCTCCTGTAATATAAAATTATCCTCCTCTGTATTTATTACTCTGCACAGTTTAGTGTCATCTGCAAATATTGAAATACTACTCTGTATGCCCCTACAAGGTCATTAATAAATATGTTAAAGAGAAGCGGCCCCAATACTGACCCTGTGGTACCCCACTGCTAACCGTGACCCAGTCCGAGTGTGCTCCATTAATAACCACCCTTTGTTTTCTATCCATGAGCCAGTTCTTAACCCACTTACACATATTTTCCCCTATCCCCATTGTTCTCATTTTATGTATCAACCTTTTGTGTGGCACTGTATCAAAAGCTTTTGAGAAGTCCATGAACACCACGTCCACTGCATTCCCTTGGTCCAGTCCTGAACTTACCCCTTCATAAAAGCTTATCAGATTAGTCTGACAAGAACGGTCCCTCGTAAACCCATGCTGATACTGTGTCATGAGGTTATTCAGCCTCAGATACTCCAATATAGTATCCCTTAAAAAACCCTCCAGGATTTTACCCACAGTAGATGTTAAGCTCACTGGCCTATAATTTCCAGGTTCAGTTTTTGCCCCCTTTTTGAATATTGGCACCACATTTGCTATACGCCAGTCCTGTGGTACAGACCCCGTTATTATGGAATCTTTAAAGATTAAAAATAAAGGTCTATCTATAACTGTACTTAATTCCTGCAGTACTCGGGGGTGTATCCCATCCGGGCCCGGGGATTTGTCAACTTTAGTGATTTTTAGACGCCGCCGTACTTCCTGCTGGGTTAAGCATGTGACATTTAATGGAGAAATTTTTTTTTATCTCTGATCATGTTATCTGTCATGGGATTTTCTTGTGTAAATACAGTTGAAAAAAAGTCATTTAGCATATTGGCTTTTTCCTCATCCTCATCCACCATTTCACCCAGACTATTTTTAAGGGGACCAACACTATCATTTTTTAGTTTCTTGCTATTTATGTAGTTAAAGAATATTTTGGGATTATTTTTACTTTCTCTGGCAATGAGTCTCTCTGCCTCAATCTTTGCTGTCTTGATTTGCTTTTTACAGAATTTATTCAGTTTCTGTATTTATTTAATGCCTCTTCACTACCTACTTGCTTTAATTCCCTAAACGCTTTCTTTTTGTCCCTTATTGCGCCCCTTACAGCTCTATTTAGCCATAGTGGTTTCCTCCTAATTCTAGCATGTTTATTCCCATAGGGTATATACTGTGCACAGGTCCTATTCAGGATACTAATAAACGTCTCCCATTTTCTTTGTGTATTTTTATGTCTCAGGATATCGTCCCAATTTATTGCACCAAGATCATCTCTCATCCGTTGGAAATTTGCCTTCCTGAAGTTTAGTGTCCTTGTAACCCCTCGACTACACATCTTATTAAAGGATACATGAAAGCTTATTATTTTGTGATCACTATTACCCAAGTGACCCCAAACCCTTATATTTGATATGCGGTCTGGCCTGTTGGATAATATTAGGTCTAGCAGTGCCCCCCTCTTGTTGGGTCCTGAACTAGTTGTGAATGGTAATTGTCTCTCATAGTTGCCAAAAACTTATTACCTTTGCTGGAACTGCAGGTTTCTGTTCCCCAATGTATTTCAGGGTAGTTGAAGTCCCCCATAATAATGACTTCTCCTTGAGTTGCTGCTTCATCTATTTGCTTTACGAGGATATTCTCTGATGCTTCCATTATTTTAGGAGACTTATAACAAACCCCTATCAGTAATTTATTATTTTTCCCCCCTCCCCTAATCTCCACCCACAGAGACTCTACATCTTCATTAGATTCACAGATATCACGCAGGATGGGTTTTAAGGATGATTTTACATATAAACACACACCCCCACCTCGCTTATTTTTACGGTCATTTCTGAACAGACTATAGCCCTGCAAATTAACCGCCCAGTCGTGGCTCTCATCCAGCCAAGTCTCAGATATCCCCACCATGTCATAATTATGTTCCAACAAAATTAATTCTAATTCCTCCATTTTGTTGGTGAGGCTTCTGGCATTAGTATACATGCACTTTATGTATCTCTCTGAACCTCTATTCTTTCTTAAATTATTAACTGTTCTAACCCCACCCCCATGCCACCCCCAGACTACAGAACATTTCTTTCTTATCCTTAAATATACAAATAGCCTCTTCAGAGAGGAAGAGGACAAGAACTCTATCACCACCTACAGAAAGTAGCAATCCTAACAGTCAATAACGACCCTTTAAAGTGAACCGGTCAGCAGGATTGTGCTCAGTAACCTACAGTGTCAGGTCGGCGAGGTTATACTTAAAATGATACCTGGGTGATGAAATCTGTATTTTGGTTGTTTAATCTTTATTTTCAGTTTTGTGTTATGCTCGAGCTTCGGGGCAGCTTGTGGTGCTCTGATTAGGTATTGTCAGGGATCCCTCAGTGACCTGTCCACTAGTTTACATAATAAATATTATATATATTTAAAAAAAAAAATCCCCTTCTGCAGGCAGGCGACGGTGCCTGCGCTGCACCATGATCACATCCATAATGTGCATATAATTATTCTCTTTGATGGTATCCATAGATTCCTAAAAAAATAGTTTGAAAATGGCGTCGGCCGCGCCTGCGCAGTAGCAGTTGTCAGCAATCCGATAGCTTCTACTGCACAGGCGGTGCTATCTTGCTAGAGAAAAATAAACAAAAAAAAACAAGCCTCCTGCAAGATGGCGCCGCCTGCACAGTAGCATTTATAGGATCGCTAAAGCTGCTACTGAGCAGGCGCGGCCGACGCTATTTTCAAACTATTTTTTTAATTATTTCTTTTTTTTAGGAATCTATGGATACTATCAAAAACAATACTTATATGCACATTATGGATGCAATCACGGTGCAGTACCAGCCTGCAGAAAGGGATTTTTTATATATCCCTCACGGATATTATATATATATATATATATATATATATAATATATATATA
Source organism: Oophaga sylvatica (assembly GCA_033576555.1). Taxonomy (NCBI): domain Eukaryota; kingdom Metazoa; phylum Chordata; class Amphibia; order Anura; family Dendrobatidae; genus Oophaga; species Oophaga sylvatica. The sequence goes on from JARQOD010000006.1 coordinate 309,962,454, forward strand.
TAAATTATATATATAATATATATATATATATATATATAATATATATATATTAAATCAAAAAAATGAAGGCAGCACTCCAAGATATAAGAGATGGGTGGTTTATTAGCCCATGTGCAACGTTTCGGTCCTAGATGTGGACATTTTTCAGCTTGATAAAGGTCCACATCTAGGACCGAAACGTAGCACATGGGCTAATAAACCACCCATTTCTTATATCTTGGAGTGCTGCCTTCATTTTTTGGAACATATTATGAGGTTCACAATGGAAAATGGAAGAGGAAAAATATCTCCAGCGTGTAATCCAATAAAATCATTTTTTTATTCAAGACATTTTAAAATGTATGTATCAAAAATACAAATGAACAAAGGAAAGGAAGGATACCATGACTAAGACCGCAAGAGGTTGAAACACGTTGGTTGTTATGGGGACCCCATCCTTCCTTTCCTTTGTATTTTTAATACATACATTTTAAAATGTCTTGAATAAAAAAATGATTTTATTGAATTACACGCTGGAGATATTTTTCCTCTTCCATTTTCCATTGTGAACTACGCCTCTGATCAAGGCTCCTCCGTGCGTGTTCAATCAGAGAAAACTGCAGAAGACTGGTGAGCTGACTATTTTCCTTTTCCCCTTCACCCATGCTATTGATATTATGAGGTTTGGTATATACCTGGAAGGATATTTTGCACCCTCATCATCATTTTGGTGCCGCTTTTCAATATTTTTTGATATAGATATCTATATAGATATCTATATCTATATAGATATCTATATCTCTCTCTCTCTCTATAGATATCTATATCTATATCCTCTCCTTCTCTTATCTCTATATATATATCATACATATATATATAACACACACACAGAGATATATATATATATATATTATATATATATATATATATATATTATATATATCTGTGTGTATATATCGATTATAGATATCTATATATATATATTACACACATAATATATAACACACACACACACACACACACAACACAGGGGTTGGACAAAATAATGGAGACACCTGGAAACATCAACAAAAGTTTAATATGGTGTAGGTCCGCCTTTTGCGGCGATTACAGCCTCAATTCTCCGAGGTATGGATTCATACAAGGTGTGAATTGTTTCCAAAGGAATTTTAGCCCATTCTTCAGTTAAAACACCCTCCAGTTCTTTGAGCGACGATGGTGGCGGAAATCGACGTCTAACTTGAATCTCTAAAATCGACCATAAATGCTCAATAATGTTGAGGTCTGGGGATTGTGGGGGCCAGATGAGATGCTCAACTTCATTAGAATGTTCCTCGTGCCATGCTTTAACGATTCTAGCTGTATGAATTGGTGCATTATCATCCTGAAAGATGGCGTTCCCCTCCGGGAACAGTGCTTGAACCATAGGATGCACTTGGTCGCCCAAAATGCCTAAATAATCGCGGCTGTTAATTCTTCCATGAAGGGATATCATTGGCCCGGCGGATCTCCATGAAATAGCACCCCAGATCATCACAGAACCTCCGCCATGTTTTACGGTTGGGAGAAGGCAGTCTGGATGGAATGCTTCTTTCGGCTGTCTCCAAACGTACACGCCGGAGGTCGGAAATAGGGTAAACGATGATTCGTCTGAGAATATCACGTTTCCACGGCTCGAGGGACCAATTCTGGAGGTTTCTTCACCACTCTAAACGCTTGGAAACATTTGTCATTGAGAGCAGCGATTTTCGAATTGCAGCTCTTCCGTGGAATCCAGATTTGTTCAGCTCCCGACTAACAGTTTTCGTGGAAACTGGGTTCTGTAGGTGTTCATTGAGCTCAGCAGTGATTTTCGGAGCCGTGGTCTTGCGATCCTCTCACAATTCGCTTTAGAGTCCGATGGTCTCTCTGTCAACTTCGACTTTCGGCCGGACCTGTGCTTTACTGCGGACGTTTTTCCTTCTCTTTCAAACGCAGTCATCACTTTGGAGACAGTACCTCTTGACACGCCAAGCATTCGGGCACTTTCGGTTACACTAGCGCCTGCCATACCAGCACCAACAATTTGGCCTCTTTGAAAATCCGAGAGGTCTGCCATTGGTATCAGGTTCTCATCAATGTTCTTACAATTATGCAAAACAAACAGTTAATTTACATACACATCACATAATACAAATATCAACTACAAAACATTACCATATGTCATGGTTTGCATGTTTATAACATGTTCGAAGATTATGATGCCAAAACGTTAGGTGTTTCCATTATTTTGTCCAACCCCTCTATATATTTCATTATGTAAACTAGGGGGAAGGTCACTGAGGGATCTGTGCCAAATACCTAATCAGAGCACCACATGAGACCTCCCCACAGGCCGCCCCGGAGCACGAGCATATCATTAACGCAAAACTGAAAATAAAGATTAAACAACCACAAGACGGATTTCATCAACCCAGGTATCATTTTAATGAGTATAACGGCGCCGACCTGACTGTGTGTAGGTTACTGTGCACAATCCTGCTGACAGGATACCTTTAAAGAGCCTTGTAAGAGGACTAACGATAAAGCCAAACTAAATCTCAGTTTGCAGACGCCGTTTCGGGGATGCTGCCGCTCATCAGTGCAAAGTATGAGATCTGGTTTGCCTAGAGGCTTCTGACCGGGATCCAAGGAATAACATTTCTCTTATCCCTTGAAACACATTGACCATGCACAAAATGTGTGATAAGGCAAATGAAAAGCAGAGAAGGGCTTCATGTCATGTAATATTTGCCAGCCACCTAGTGGTGAAGTATGGCAATATTGTATGTTATTTTATTTACTATTTTTCTTGTCCTTTCTTCTAGCAATATATAGCCCAAGAACATTTTTTTATGCCGGCATAAACAATCCAATCGCCTGATGAACAAGTACTTTGCTTGATCACCTGGTGGTTAACATCAGGTTTACAAAGAATGATAATCAAAAATGAGTGTTATCCTGAAAAAGCCTCTCCTATCAGAGGAGGATTGGAACAAGGCCTTGACCTCCCTGCAATATGTTTAATCAGCAACTAAGAACAAGCTAATCCAAAATGTATATAGTCCATCAATGCTACCTGATACCTGGCAGGTTTTATACACCTGATGTGGTATTACCCTCCTATCGCAGAAAGAGGTCATAGCTATCATTATCTCAGATATTAGACCCATGGTATATTGGTGTGATAACGACAGGGATAACTTTGCTAGACAGTATTAATGAGCAATGAGAAATGCTGTTTGTTCCATGAGGTCACCTTGTTATGTTGTATAATCTTCAATAAAACGAGTTTAAATAAAAATAAAAAAAGCTTCTCCTTTGTTCGTGCATCCGACTCCCCATTCACAAATCAGTGCATTCATTTATACACACACGGCCACTACTAGGGCCAGAAACCAAGAAACCAGCGCTGCCTATGGTCAGCACGCAATATATAAAGTGCATATGCACATATTGATTTCTAACTGTTATTTAAAATGAGACATTTACCAAACGATTGATGAATTCTTTGACCCACCCCGCCACGTCACGGCATGCTCATATGGGGCAGTCCTACTCTACGTTTTTTATATACACTGTGCCATTACAGCCTCCTAAATGTATTAAAAGCAAGACTGTATAAAATGCAAAAGTACCTGAAGTGTTTCTGAATCACTCCTATGGTGCCAGTGGGGCGAGCGCAGAAAAAGGCCGACCAGCTCCGGATATGGACATTTCAGATCTGACCTCCACACTGCCAAACCAGCAACCATAGATGAAGGGTGAAACAGGCCCAGATACAGGTGCATAATTAAGTAAAACCTAAATGTCTCATTTTAAAGTACTGTTAGAAATCAACATGTGCATATGCACCGCATGTATTGTGTGCTGACCATAGGCAGCGCTGGCTTCTCCCCTTTTTTATTTGATATTGGTTTGTGGCTGACCACCACTGTTTGCCGTGCACGCTTGGTTATGCACGCCATTCTATCTGTCTTTATTGTGATTGATCCAGGCTGCTGTACACACATACAGCAGCCCTACCCTCCCCCATAGGCTTTACTTAATTGTGCACCTGTGTCTGGGCCTGTTTCACCCTTCATCCATGGTTGCTGGTTTGGCAGGGAGGAGGTCAGATCTGAAATGTTATGTCCGGACCTGGTCGGCCTTTATCTGCGCTCGCCCTACTGGCGCCATGGGAGTGATTCAGAAACGCTTCAGGTACGTTTGCATTTAATATAGTCTTGCTTTTATACATTTAGGAGGCCGTAATGGCACAGCGAATATAAAAAAAACGCAGACTAGGACTGCCCCATATGAGAATGTCGTGACGTGGCGGGGTGGCTCACAACATTGATCAACTGTTTGCTAAATGTCTCATTTTAAAGTAAAGTTAGAAGTCAACATGTGCATATGCACTTTATGTATTGCGTGCTGACCATAGGCAGTGCTGGCTTCTTGGCTTTTTGTTAGACTACTAGGGCCAGTGGGTGTGAATATTGATGGACAGAGATTGATCCAATGCCTAATTTGACAGATGCTAGAAGAAATTATATTATAGTTACTGAACAGGCAGTCATCAGAAAACATACTTGTGCCCACTTCTGTCTTCCCTCCAGTAGTACAAACTGTGTGTTGTCCTCCAAAGACTGAAAGAACTCCTCCGTGTCCACAACGGTGCCATCTTCTTCAAGCACCAGAGTCACGACGCTGCTGGTAATAAACAACGTCTCAATTGCCTGCAATAATAAGTTTCATTGAATTTTAATATTTATCACACAATTATTAGATAGGCTCATGTCAGCGGATATATTTTGTAAGTAGGTAGTGATGGTGTCACCTCTTAAGATTTCATCTGTGTAATAGGACTAATTTTTAATCTGTATTGAAACATGATAAACCCACCTAGAGATAAGGCTCAGCCCACAATCAGATAATTAGCAAAGTTAAAGGACAATTTATCAGACAACACCATAAAGTATTGAAAAAAAGGTCTAATTTTCTGATCTAAATGACTGAAAACAAGATGCATGCTTTCTCAACCTTTTTCTCACATTGAATTAATGGAGTAATAGGGTAGTGCTAAACTTCGTTAATGTGAGGCTTGTGGGGCCAGTGACATCAGGTCTACAGATTTCTTCTGAATCGCGTGCCGGAGCAGCAGGTACAGTGAAGGAAATAAGTATTTGAGCTCTTGCTGATTTTGTAAGTTTGCCCACTAACAAAGACATGAACAGTCTATAATTTTATGGGTAGGTTAATTTTAACATTGAGAGATAGAATAATAAAAATAAATGCAGAAAATCACATTGTATAAATTATATAAATTTATTTGCATTTTGCAGTGAGAAATAAGTATTTGATCCCCTACCAACCATTAAGAGTTCTGGCTCCTACAGACCAGTTAGACACTCCTAATCAACTCGTTACCTGCATTAAAGACAGCTGTCGTACATAGTCACCATAGGGTACGTGTCCACATATCGGATTCTCTGCGCTTTGGACAGAGTGGAAGCCCCGTCCCCTTCTGAACGCACGGTGAATCCGGATGTTTTCATTGAACACATCCGGAATCACCGCACCATACACACAGAACAGTGTTATTTACCTTGCCGCGATGGAGCGTCGCCGCAAGGTAAATAGACATGCAGCGGTCTAAAAAGACGTGCCGCATGTCCGGTTTAGCGGGTGTGTCACCCACGTAATCTGACGCATAGTGGAGACGGGATTTCAGAAAATCCCCTCCACTATGCTGGAACATCTGGACGCTGCGGATTAAACACTGCGGTAGGAAACGAGTGGCGCTGGATTACCCCTTTCATGCCCTTCGTTTAGCGTATACACAGGGAAACGTATCAGATAGGGGCTGTGATAGATGCCAAACAGTGACCCAAGTACAACAGTTTAACAGATACCGTAATTTGTTAGATACACAACTAAGACATTTCTAACTATTTAGTATAATAACAAGTTATTATCTGGGCGTTAAATATTAAATCCTCAAGGAAAAAAGAATTGCATTTTTGGCCATAGCAATCAAACTTCATGTATCATTTTCTCAGTGGAGTTTACAAAGTGAAAGCTGAACTTGGATTGGCTGCCACGGCCACCAAGTACAGTTGGTGTGAATTTATTCGCACGGCCCATATAATTGGCCGCGGCAGTGCTCTGCGGCCACTGGAATGGGAGAGGGAGTCCCGCCTGACGATATCTGTGGCCCTTTTTTTTTTTTTTAGCTGTTCTTGTGCAACATCACTGTTGTGGTGTGATGCACATGTAACGTCGCACCAGGCCGGCTAATCAAAAAAGGAACCATGCACGCCATCAGGTAAAAAGCGGTACTCCTCCCATTCCAGTGGCCACAGACCACTGTCAGGGCTGATGGATTGGGCTGCAAATCTACCAACAAGCCCCCCATTTCTTAGGAGCTGCTTTCATACATGGTGCAGTCTTTATCGGAGCAGACACCGAAATGGAGGCTCATGCATGTCATGGGTGGCACTTTCTTAAACCTAGGACAGAAGAAGGCATTATGTGGTTATGCCCATTTCTGGGTCTGTTGAATTCTGTGCAAACTTGTCTCCATCTACAGGAAACATACCGATTCAGTGAAATACCTGATTTACCTACTAAACTACAGATAGTACAGCTCACAGTGTACAACGGGGACAAATACCTTTTCTAGGAGTTCCTTTAGTGTTCCGGCTACCACTCCTTTCCTCCTGCTTCTGTCACAACTAGATACTCGAAACGGTCGTTGTTGGGGAGGGATAGGTGGGAATAAAACTTTTCGGGTCAGCGAGGAACCCACAGTCGTAACTGATCTGCAAATAAGTAGCATGCATTAAAGGAATAAACATTTACAAAAAATAAAAATAATGAAGGTGAATTTACATGATGACTTTGTGTGAATTTACTGGCAATGCATGTTAGTTAATAACACAAGAGTACTGCCCAAACTACAAAAACTGCCGCAACCAATTGTAAAAAGTGTCTCGTGAATACCTTTATAAAGAAAGACAACTTTACACAGGGCCCTTGAAAAATTCTCCTTAAAGGGAACCGCCATTTAGCTACACATACAGGGTTAATCTGCAGGTAAATAGTGTATAAACAATGTAAGACGGTTTACTGGAGCAGCGGCTATGGGGAAAAAATGAAGTTATGTCCTACCTGTAGCCACTCGCTTCCAGTCACTGGAGCGGAGCAGGCAACGATTACAGTCACTGCTCATTGCATAGTGAGGGCACCGTTATTCTCCGGGACATTGATTGACATTGTTATAACTTCATATTTTTTCCCTGTATCTGCTGCTCCAGTAAGCGGGCTACAATTGCTTTTTACCCACAGATTAATATCTGCAGGTAAAAAGCATTTTTTTCAAGAAGACAGGATCCCTTGCAAAATAAATTCTCCAGTTCTTTAGTTGAAAATCTGCTGCAATTAACAATTCAAGGAAAGTGGATGTGATGTAATAAGAAAACTCATATACAAAGTGTATTTCAGCACAATGGAGAACTTTGTGTTTTGAGGGGCAATTATGTCCCCTAAAATGCCTGAAATGTGTGTAAAATTGCAATCGTGTGCTTAAGTAGGGGACACCAGTGTCTCTGCATAAGGAAAAAAAAAAGTCTGCACCTAAAATTCGTAAGAAAAAGGCTTAAACCCCCCCCACACAATGGTGTGACTGTCTGCAGATAACAAGAGTACAAAATGCAGCTTTTTTTACAAATGGAAACATGCCTTTATTGACAAGAATTTCTAAGGCAACCAATCATGGTGCAGCTTTCATTCTTCCAACACTGAGATATAATTGGTTCTTAGGGGGTGACAAAACCAGCTTCTTTTTAATACTTGTAAAGAATCATAAATATGTCCTATTGCCTAGAAAAAAAAAGAGCATCTTCCGGGCCGAATATCTGATTCATAGTGCCGTCAATGCACAGCTGAGCATCGTAACCAGGCACTGCGCTCCTACATAGCAGCACTCTCAAAAAGACGGTGCGCCAGAAAAGATCCTTTCACATTGGGCAAATCTAGTTTGTCCATAAATAAAGACTAAAATGTTCAGAGAAAGCCCCCAGCTGCCAGGACAGAGTGGCCACAATGCCATAGACAGCAATGCTATAAATAAGTAGCAAACAGGCTGTTTCCTGACCATATGTCTGTGTGATTGGACAGCTCAATGCAAACTTGAGTAGTATTTTAATGCAATTGACTAGAAATCAGCTAATCTGGACTACATCGCATTCCAGGTTGAATACTAAGCCAATAATCTACTTATAGTAGTCGCCTCACTGGCACACAATAATTAGCTAATTGAAAGATCACCCAATGCTTCAGGTATCCATATATCACTGGGTTCTCAATGTTTCTGATAGTGGAGCAATTGAGAATTAAATTTAGGATTGGAAGCTCGGCGTATGATTGCACCATCGGCGAGGTGACCAAAAACTGCACTAAAAAGCTGATTGCAGATCAAAGCATTTTGACAGCTGAGATCCCCACACATTAGAAGTTGGAAGAAGGATCGCTTGGCTAATATCTCTCTACCGACTCCTCCATCCATATAAAGGAATGCCCGGCTCAGCCGAGTGCTCCTGTGCCCTCTCAGAGCGCTGCTGCTAGACTCCTCTGACCAGGGCTTATCTTCCATGAGAATAAAAGGATCGCCTGCTAAAATTCAACAGACCAGATCCTTCGCTTCTGCAACTTCATCTGTCAGAAGAGTCGGGACTTGGGAGGCCCCATTCACACTAGACGGTTGGTTGATCCAGCAGATACTGATGTGGTGGGCCGACATTAGAGACAGGCGTACGTAGTGGGATTTAATGGCCATGTGGTAAATTGCCCTTAAGTTCCACACTGTTGGGGTACCATGTAGTGTTTGTCACAGGCATAGTGCACATCTGAAGTGCAGTTTAAAAGCGGCATCCTAACAGTCACAGGGGCTTTCTGCAAAACGTCACTGACTTTTAGGAAGCAGCGTCTTAGCACCTGCCCTTGGATGTGCACTACCGGTGTCTAATGGCATCTGAGACCACGACTTCAACACAAAGTCCATGACCCCCAACCGCTTTCAGGTGCAAGTGAAAATTTGTAAACATACTACATTTGTTCTGAACCATTTCCACAAAGTTTTCATACATCAGAAATTTCACCAAAGACACAAGGTCTCTTACATCTGATGTTCCCTAGTAACTAATAATTTTGACTACAAGCTATTTTAATTGTATGGCTGGAGTCACACACACAACGTCAAAAAAATCGGACCGTTTTAGTCGGTCGATTATCGGACCAAAATGTAAAGAACAGACATCCGTCTGGCATCCGATTTTCCTGGAAAGATGCAATTTAGTCGCATCTGACCATAGTTATAACATCCGATTTATATCCGACTTGCGAGAATTTCTCACAGGCTTGCAAAACTGACATATAGGGGATCCAAAAGAATAGTATTTAAATCACAAAAGAAAGAATAGATATATACACATAGAACACACACATATATATATATATATATATATATATATATATATATATATATATATATATATAATATATATATATATTCATAGACTTCTACATACTGTAATAGCCGCTAATTCAATTGCCAGCTTTTGTGAAAGTACAGACCCGACACGAAATGACACATGTTTTACAACTTTACATACAGTTAACCATGTCATTTCATGTATTTTTATATATGGTTTAAACTTAACAATTACATGAGTGTATGTGTGCAAAATTGCAGACATGTAGGGGTTAATTAAAGGTATAAATTCATTGAAAAAAAATGTGTGGGCTCCCGCTGTATTTTCTCCACCAGACAGACAAAGCCAGCGAGTGGGGGCAGATAATAGCCTAGGGAGGGTACATTTTTTTGTGCTCCCCGGCTACTAACATCTGCCCCAGACACCCCAGAAAAGGCAAATCTATAATTAGATTCGCCCTTTCTGGCACTTTGCCCGTCTATTCCCATTGTCCTGTAGCGGTGGCGAATGGCTTAATAAGGGGTTAAAGCCACCTTGCAATTGAAAGGTGACTTTAAGCCAGGTTAATAATTGAGAGTTGTCAATTAGACAACTATCAATTATTAATCCTATTGAAGTAAATAAAAAAATACACACACACTTTAAGAATAAATAATTTTAATGAAATAAAAAACATTTTTTTGACCATCTTTTATTTAACTCTTAATCCCTGCGAAGCCCTTGATCTCCTGTAATAAAGAAAAAATAATAAAACAACATTATTCTTACCTATCCGGCGATCTGTCACGTCCCACGCTGTAATCCTTCACACAGGGTTAACTAGCTTTCAGCCAAGCAGCGCAAGTAATGCTGCCTGCTCAGCTGAAAGCTCCTGAATGAATAACTTCCTCTCCCGGCGACAGGAGAGGATGTGATTACTGTGGGAAGCTTAATTGATTGCGTCCCACTTTCACTTTAGGTCAGGTCAGGGTGACCTGACGTGAAGTGAAAGTGGCAATAAATCAATTAAGCTCCACTCATTAATCACTTCCTCTCTGTTCGCTGGGAGAGGAACTGATTCATTCAGGAGCTTTCAGCTGAGCAGGCAGCATTAGCTCCCTGCTAGCTGTAACCTGTTAACCCTTTCTGATGGATTACAGCGTGGGACCTGACTGTGCATCGGATAGGTAAGAATAATTTTGTTTTTTTATTTTATTTTTATTACAGGAAATGGTTTGAGCAGGAAAATAAAATATGGTCAAAAACTGTTTGATTATTTCATTAAACTTCTTTTTTATTAAAGTGTGTGTTTTGATTTTTCTTTCATACAATAGGATTAATAATTGATAGTTGTCTAATTGACAGCTCTCAATTATTAACCTGGCTTAAAGTCACCTTTCAATTGCAAGGTGGATTTAACCCCTTATTAACCCATTCGCCACCGCTACAGGGCAATGGGAATAGACGGGCAAAGTGCCAGAAAGGGCTAATCTAATTAGAGATTTGCCTTTTCAGAGGTGTCTGGGGGCAGTTTTTAGTAGCCAGGGGGGGGCACAAAAAAAAATGTACCCTCCCTAGGCTATTATTATCTGCCCCCACTCGCTGGCTTTGTCTGTCTGGTGGAGAAAATACAGCGGGAGCCCACGCATTTTTTTTCAACGAATTTATACCTTTAATTACCCCCTACATGTCTGCAATTTTGCACACATATACTCATGTAATTGTAAGTTTAAACCATATATAAAAATACATGAAATTACATGGTTAACTGTATGTAAACCATGTGTCATTTCATGTCGGGTTCTGTATTTTCACAAAAGCCGGCAATTGAATTAGCGGCTATTACAGTATGTAGAAGTGGATGAACTATAAATATATATATATATTCTATGTGTGTATATGTATTGATTCCATTCTTTATTAAAGCTGTCAATGTGATTTTACAGTATAGCCGGGGATAAATTGCCGGCTTTTCTAAAAGACACCGGTGCGATTTAATCGCAAGTCACACGTGTGGTCCGTTTGTAATCAGATTTTTCATCGCTCCATAGACTTGCATTGGCGATAGTCGACCCACAATCGGTGACAATCGCAGCATGCTGCGATTGCACTCGAACGTTTAAAACGGACCACAAAAAATCTGATACTGGGAGCTGCTCCATAGATTAACATTGGTCCGACTGCAATGCGATATTTCATCGCATTGCAGTCGTCCGATTTTGTCGCTAGTGTGACCTCAGCCTATTGTCACTAGTGTGATCCTGTAATTCTGTGTGACCCTGGCCTTGAAGCGAACATGGCGAAACGATATAAACTTCTATTATCTGCCGTAGCCCTGTACTGATATTATTCTTTAGAAACTGAATGGCACATTAGTCCAGGAGCTGTGTGTCAAGGGCTGCCTGCCCCAAGCGAGATTTGTACTATGTGCAAAAGAAGACTAACTAGTATTATGTCCTTTTTGCCACAGGCTGCTATTACAGATGTTGAAAAATTACATGGACAAAGGAAGAATTTAGAAAACAAATAACGATTATTAAGTGTTATTTGCGGCAAAACACCAAAATTAAATGTGTATATACATTCTTAAAGTGAACCTGTCATCAGGATTTTGCTTAGTAAACTACAGACAGGTTGGCACTGATTAACCCCTTAACGACCAAGCCACTTTGTAGGTTAATGACCAGGCCTTAATTTTGAAATCTGACCACTGTCACTTTATGTGGTTATAACGCTGGAACGCTTCAACGGATCCCACCGATTCTGAGGTTGTTTTTTCGTGACATATTGTACTTCATGTACTTTGATATAACTTGCGTTTATTTATGGAAAAAACGGAAATATGGTGAAAAATTCTAATATTTTGCAATTTTTATGCCATTAAATCAGAGAGATGTCACACAAAATACTTAATAAATAACATTTCCCACATGTCTACTTTACATCAGCACAATTTTGGAAACATTTTTTTTGGTTAGGAAGTCATAAGGGTTAAAATTTGACCAGCTATTTCTCATTTTTTCAACAAAAGTTTACAAAACCCTTTTTTTTCTTTTAGGGACCACCTCACATTTGAAGTCACTTTGAGGGGTCAATATGACAAAAAAACAAAAACAAAAGTGACACCATTTTAAAAACTGCACCCTCAAGGTGCTCAAAATCATATTCAAGAAGTTTATTAACCCTTCAGGTGCTTCACAAGAATTGAAGCAATGCGGAAGGAAAAAATGAACATTTAACTTTTTTACACAAAAATTTTACTTTGGACACAATTTGTTTTATTTTGCCAAGGGTATCAGGAGAAAATGAACCACAATATTTGTTGTGCAATTTCTCCCGAGTACACCTATACCCCATGTGTGGAGGAAGACCACTCTTTAGGCACATGGCAGGGCTCGGAAGAGAAGGGGCGCCATTTGAGGTTTTGAATGTAAAATTGGATGGAATCGAGAGCTGACGCCATGTCACGTTTGGAGAGCCCCTGATGTGCCTAAACAGTGGAAACCCCCCATAAGTGACCCCATTTTGGATACTAGACCCCCCGAGGTACTTATCTAGATGTGTGGTGAGCACTTTGAACCCCCAAGTGCTTCGCAGAAGTTTATAACATAGAGCAGTGAAAATAAAAAATCATATTTTTTCCACAAAAATGATCTTTTTGACCTCAAATTTTTATTTTCACAAAGGTAACAGGAGAAATTGGACCCCAAAGTTGTTGTGCAATTTGTCCTGAGTATGTTGATACGCCATATGTGGGGGGAACCACTGTTTGGGCACATGGCAGAGCTCAGAAGGGAAGGAGCGCCATTTGACTTTTCAATGCAAAATTGCCTGGAATTGAGGTCAGACGCCATGTCGCGTTTGGAGAGCCCCTGATGTGCCTGAACAGTGGAAACCCCCCAATTCTAATCCCAAACCTAACCCAAACCCTAACTCTAACCTTAACTTCAGCCCCAACCCTAACTTTAGCCCTAATGGGAAAATGGAAATAAATACATTTTTTTATTTTTATTTCTGACTAACTAAGGGGGTGATAAAGGGGGGTTTGATTTACTATTTATAGCGGGTTTTTATGTTGGGCAGCTGTCACACACTAAAAGACGCTTTTTTTTTGTGTAAGAAGTTTTTGCATCGCCGTATTTTGAGAGCTATAATTTTTTTCAAATTTCAGCCGACAGAGTCATGTGAGGGTTTGTTTTTTGTGGGACAAGATGGCCCTTTCAGTGATACTATTTTTAGTACCATTTGGTTTTTTTTATCGCGTTTTATTCCACTTTTTACAAGTGGTATGATGATACCGCTTGAAAAAAAGTATAATTTGCTACTTTTGTGTTTTTTTTTTACGGCGTTCACTGAAGGAGTTAACTAGCGTGACACTTTTATAGATGGGATTTTTATGGACGAAGCGATACCAAACGTGTACTTTTTTTGTTTACATTTTTTACATGAAAATGCGTATTTATTAGCAGATTTTTAAAATTATTTTTTAATATTTTTTACATATTTTTTTTAAAAGTTTTTTCCTTTTTTACCTAATCCCTTTATGGGACTTTCATTTTTTTTTTTACTTTGATTTCAGGTATAATACATTGCAATGCTCCAGCATTGCAGTGCATTATACCTATGGTGAAAGCTTCTGAGACCATGCTGTGAACATGGTCTCAGAGGCTTTCCATAGCTTGATGACCCGGGTTACTTCATTTGGAAACATTCCTTGTCATTGCTGATTTTCTCTATTGTTTGAGTAAATGCAGAAAAATTTCTGTTGTGAAAATGTGACACAAGGTAGTAAACACATTGTAAGTGATATTCTGTATATCAGGACACACTTTTTCCTGGGCCACAGTGTCAAACTGAACCAATGCCAAGAACCACAACCGATCTTAAAGGGGTATTACTATCCGACATCCATTCTTAGCAAAAATATAAGTAATTTACATCTGATAGGTGTAGATGGCAAGACTTGCACCTATCAGGGTAACTGGACTCCAATCCTCCTCCATTTCCCACACCAGAAAGAGACCAACTATGAGGCTCTTTCCATTGGAATTTAGGTGAATTTCATTGCTCCCATGCACTGTAATGACAAAGGTCATGTCATCTACTGCTTTTCGAAGACCCCAGAAAGTAGCACTGCAGGCTACATGTGACTCCCTTGGGCTGCACGTTATGCATTTCTGCTGTAAATGTGTCGTCCTTAGGAAGTAGGGTCACACTTCCAGTACCAACAGGTGTAAGGCTCTCAGCATCATTGGAGGTCCCAGAGGTCAGACCCCTACCAAAAGGTATGAAGTGTCCGAATTAACCTGGTCCCAGAATACAGATTTCATGAGAAACCCCTAAGTGAAATACACAGATTGTTATGCTCATCCTGCGCTTACTGAGATCCCCCCTTCCATATGGTGACCTCCCCCCACCACAGGAACATATGCAGTTTAGCAGCCATATAGTCCCACCGTTTGTCTGTATTTTTAGTTCATGCTTATATATAATAGTCTGTATATACAGCAGCGGACGGTTGTATTGGGTGCAAAGTTTGAAAAGGGAAAGAAAAAAGTCCAATATTTTTGCTCCCCTAATCTTTCAGTGCTGGAGATCTGGGACAATGCACGAGCCCCAGGCAGCAGGCTGGGTGCCCCAAATCTCTGGGCTGACCTGCATCGGTGGCAGCGTGTCACCGATATACTTGGGTCCCATGGTTTAGAGCAGCGCCATAGGCTTCCTGCCACCCACCGCTGCCAGTGATGCCGCCACATTGTGCCACCTGTGCCCGCCCCGCTGTGTGCTCAGATTAGGGGAGAAAACACCAATGTACTGTGGGAAGGGGGCACAAATGTGGCATTATTACTTTTGGAGGGGGTAACATTACTTTTTAAGGGGGTGTTATGAGTGGTGGTGGGGGGAGCACAAACCTTGCCCCACACACAGCAGGGACCGCTCAGTCAGTGGCAGTGGCGTGTCCTAGTGTGGATTCTCCCACAGTCATAGCCGCTCTTCTGCCTTATATACGGCACAGAGCAGATGGCTGCACAGTGGAAGTAGCTGGCATGTAAGGCGGCACTGACTGACCCACTGCTGGAAGCGACAGTGAACCCAGCACAAGCCTCCATTCATCCTCAGCAGCCATGGCTCTCCGCACTCCTCCTGGCACCACAGCCCACCCTACCTGCCAGGCCGCTCTCTGCCATGGATGACACTCACCGTAGAAGAGCCTTGGGAGACAGCGCAGTGGCGTACTGCAGGGCACTCTGCATCCTCCCGGGTGGAAGGCTGCGCTGACACTGCTGGGATCTCCGGGAGGAGGCGGGGAGAGGGTTAACCTTTCCCCTACTTCCAGTGCTGGATGCGCCGGGTCTCCTCCCCCAGCCCCTGCACTACATCGCGCTCCTCCTGCTCCACAGCTGAGCCCGCACCACAGAATCCGGGCAATTCATCCATAACTGAGAGCTGAAGCAGTGACAGCCAATAGCAGCGATAGGGACAGGGCTATAGCAACCAATCACATTATCGCTTACTAGATGAAGCTGTAATCTGACTGGTTGCTATGGGCAATAGCTTCCTCCCCATGAACTATGTGCATAGCTCCATCATGTATGTATGGCATGAAGTCACAATTAGTATGTATGAGGCTATCACAGTCTACACAGAGGCCTCAGCTACTTCACAGGTAGACACGGCTCCCCTCAAATATTAGTCCAGTGCTGAGGGAGATGGATAAGGCCATGTTCACACAATCAGTATTTACCTCAGTATCTGTAAGCCAAAACCAGAAGAGGAACAGTCAGAGGAAAAGAGACAAGTCACCACTTCTGTATTTATCCAGCTCCTGGTTTTGACTTACAAATACTGAGGTAAAATATTGAACATGTGAACATGGCCTTAGTCTATTACTTTGACTGGCTGCTGTCTGCCCACACATTATATAGCGACCATTCATTACAGTGACTATTATATAGTGACCCCTCATTATATAGCGACCACTCATTATATAGCGACCATTCATTATATAGCGACCATTCATTACAGTGACTATTATATAGTGACCCCTCATTATATAGCGACCACTCATTATATAGCGACCATTCATTACAGTGACTATTATATAGTGACCCTCATTATATAGCGACCACTCATTATATAGCGACCATTCATTACAGTGACTATTATATACTGACCCCTCATTATATAGCGACCACTCATTATATAGCGACCATTCATTACAGTGACTATTATATAGTGACCCCTCATTTATAGCGACCACTCATTATATAGCGACCATTCATTACAGTGACTATTATATAGTGACCCCTCATTATATAGCGACCACTCATTATATAGTGACCATTCATTATAGAACGACCACTCATTACTTGGCGACCACTCATTACATAGCAACCACTTATTACATAGCGACTACTCATTATATAGTGACCACTCATTATATAGCGACCATTCATTACAGTGACTATTATATAGTGACCCTCATTATATAGCGACCACTCATTATATAGTGACCATTCATTATAGAACGACCACTCATTACTTGGCGACCACTTATTACATAGCAACCACTTATTATATATGACCACTCATTATATAGCGACCACTCATTATATAGTGACCATTCATTAAGAACGACCATCATTACTTGGCGACCACTTATTACATAGCAACCACTATTATTAGTGACTCATTTATAGCACCACTCATTATATAGTGACATTCATTATAGAACGACACTCATTACTTGGCGACCACTTATTACATGATATTATATAGGACTTTATATCCATATTATAGTGACCTTCTATAGACACCATATACTCACCTTTTACATATATATAGACCTTTACACCATTATGGACATTCTTATAAACGACCACTCATTACTTGGCGACCACTTATTACTGACTTATAATAGTACCTCATTATCACATCTTATAGTGACCATTCATTAAGACGACCACTATTACTAGCAACCACTTATTATATAGTGACCACTCATTATATAGCAACCACTCATTATATAGTGACCATTCATTATAGAACGACCACTCATATTACTTGGCGACCACTTATTACATAGCAACCACTTATTATATAGTGACCACTCATTATATAGCGACCACTCATTATATAGTGACCATTCATTATAGAACGACCACTCATTACTTGGCGACCACTTATTACATAGCAACCACTTATTATATAGTGACCCCTATTATATAGCGACCACTCATTATATAGTGACCATTCATTATAGAACGACCACTCATTACTTGGCGACCACTTATTACATAGCAACCACTTATTATATAGTGACCCCTCATTATATAGCGACCACTCATTATATAGTGACCATTCATTATAGAACGACCACTCATTACTTGGCGACCACTTATTACATAGCAACCACTTATTATATAGTGACCACTCATTATATAGCGACCACTCATTATATAGTGACCATTCATTATAGAACGACCACTCATTACTTGGCGACCACTCATTACATAGCAACCACTTATTACATAGCGACTACTCATTATATAGTGACCACTCATTATATAGCGACCACTCATTATATAGCGACCACTCATTATATAGTGACCATTCATTATAGAACGACCACTCATTACTTGGCGACCACTTATTACATAGCAACCACTTATTACATAGCAACCACTTATTACATAGCGACCACTCATTATATAGTGACCACTCATTATATAGCGACCACTCATTATATAGTGACCATTCATTATAGAACGACCACTCATTACTTGGCGACCACTCATTATATAGCAACCACTTATTACATAGCGACTACTCATTATATAGTGACCACTCATTATATAGCGACCACTCATTATATAGTGACCATTCATTATAGAACGACCACTCATTATATAGTGACCATTCATTATAGAACGACCACTCATTACTTGGCGACCACTCATTACATAGCAACCACTTATTACATAGCGACTACTCATTATATAGTGACCACTCATATATAGCGACCACTCATTATATAGTGACCACTCATTATATAGCGACCACTCATTATATAGTGACCATTCATTATAGAACGACCACTCATTACTTGGCGACCACTCATTACATAGCAACCACTTATTACATAGCGACTACTCATTATATAGTGACCACTCATTATATAGCGACCACTCATTATATAGCGACCACTCATCACATGGTGACCACAAATTATATAGCGACCACTCGTTGCAAAGCGACCACTCGTTACATAGTGACCACTCATTACATAGCGACCACTCATTACATAGTGACAACTCATATAGCGACCACTCATTTCATAGTGACCACTCATTATATAGTGACCACTCATTATATAGTAACCACTCATTGCATAGTGACAACTCATTTAGCGACCACTCTTACAAAGCGACCACTCATATATAGTGACCACTCATTAAATAGTGACCACTCATTATATAGTAACCACTCAGTATATAGTGACCACTCATTATATAGTGACCACTCGTTATATAGCAACCACTCGTTATATAGCGACCACTCATTATACAGCGACCACTCATTACATAGTGACAACTCATTTAGCGACCACTCATTACAAAGCGACCACTCAAATATAGTGACCACTCATTAAAAGTGACCACTCATTATATAGTAACCACTCAGTATATAGCGACCACTCATTATATAGCGACCACTCGTTATATAGCGACCACTCGTTATATAGCGACCACATCGTTATATAGCGACCACTCATTATATAGTGACCACTCGTCATATAGTGACCACTCATTATATAGTGAGCACTCATCACATGGTGACCACAATTATATAGCGACCACTCGTTACAAAGCGACCACTCGTTACATAGTGATCACTCATTATACAGCGACCACTCATTATATAGTGACAACTCATATAGCGACCACTCATTATATAGTGACAACTCATATAGCGACCACTCATTACAAAGCGACCACTCATATATAGCGACCACTCATTACATAGTGACCATTCATTATATAGTGACCACTCGTTATATAGCGACCACTCGTTATATAGTGACCACTCATTATATAGTGAGCACTCATCACATGGTAACCACAAATTATATAGCGACCACTCATTACATAGTGACAACTCATATAGCGACCACTCATTACATAGTGACCACTCATTACATAGTGACAACTCATATAGCGACCACTCATTACATAGTGACCACTCATTATATAGTAACCACTCATTATACAGCGACCACTCATTACATAGTGACAACTCATTTAGCGACCACTCATTACAAAGCGACCACTCATATATAGCGACCACTCATTAAATAGTGACCACTCATTATATAGTAACCACTCAGTATATAGTGACCACTCATTATATAGCGCACACTCGTTATATAGCGACCACTCATTATACAGCGACCACTCATTACATAGTGACAACTCATTTAGCGACCACTCATATATAGTGACCACTCATTATATAGTAACCACTCAGTATATAGTGACCACTCATTATATAGCGACCACTCGTTATATAGCGACCACTCGTTATATAGTGACCACTCGTTATATAGCGACCACTCGTTATACAGCGACCACTCATTATACAGCGACCACTCATTACATAGTGACAACTCATTTAGCGACCACTCATATATAGTGACCACTCATTATATAGTAACCACTCAGTATATAGTGACCACTCATTATATAGTGACCACTCGTTATATAGCGACCACTCGTTATATAGCGACCACTCGTTATATAGCGACCACTCGTTATATAGCGACCACTCATTATACAGTGACCACTCGTTACATAGTGACAACTCATTTAGCGACCACTCATTACAAAGCGACCACTCATATATAGCGACCACTCATTAAATAGTGACCACTCATTATATAGTAACCGCTCAGTATATAGTGACCACTCATTATATAGCGACCACTCGTTATATAGCGACCACTCATTATATAGTGACCACTCGTCATATAGTGACCACTCATTATATAGTGAGCACTCATCACATGGTGACCACAAATTATATAGCGACCACTCATTACAAAGCGACCACTCGTTACATAGTGATCACTCATTATACAGCGACCACTCATTATATAGTGACAACTCATATAGCGACCACTCATTATATAGTGACAACTCATATAGCGACCACTCATTACAAAGCGACCACTCATTACATAGTGACCACTCATTATATAGTGACCACTCATTATATAGCGACCACTCGTTATATAGCGACCACTCATTATATAGTGAGAACTCATCACATGGTGACCACAAATTATATAGCGACCACTCATTACAAAGCGACCACTCGTTACATAGTGACCACTCATTATACAGCGACCACTCATTATATAGTGACCATTCATTATAAAGCGACCACTCATTATATAGTGAGTACTCATTACATAGCGACCATTCATTACATAGCGACCACTCATTACATAGCAACCACTCATTACATAGCGACCGCTCATTACATAGCAACCGCTCATTACATAGTGATCACTCATTACATAGCGACCACTCATTATATAGTGACTACTCATTATATAGTGACCACTCATTACACAGCAATCACTCATTATATAGTGACCACTCATTATAGAGCAACTACTCATTATATAGTGACTACTCATTACATGGCGATCACTCATTACATAGCGATCATTCATTATATAGTGACTACTCATTATATAGTGACCACTCATTACACGGCAATCACTTATTATATAGTGACCACTCATTATATAGCGACCACTCATTACATAGTGACCACTCATTAGTGACCACCCATTACACGGCAACCACTCATATAGTGACCACTCATAACATGACGACCACTCATTATATAGTGACCACTCATTACATGGCAATCACTCATTATATAGCGACCACTCATTATAGAGCAACTACTCATTATATAGCGACTACTCATTACATGGCGATCACTCATTACATAGTGACTACTCATTATATATTGACCACTCATTACACGGCAATCACTCATTATATAGTGACCACTCATTATATAGCGACCACTCATTATATAGAGACCACTCATTATATAGTGACCACCCATTACACTCATCTGGTTAGGAAAATTATAAGGCTATGTGCACACGTTGCGGATTCTGCTGCGGATCCGCAGCGGATTTTCCGCTGCAGAACTGCAAGTGATGTACAGTAGCATTAGATTCAATGTTAAACAAAAAACGCAGTGCACATGCTGCAGATTTTTCCAGCGCGGAATTGGGTGCGGATTTAAATCCGCAGCATGTCACTTCTTTTGTGCAGTTCCGCAGCGTTGTCAGACCTGCTCTAAATAGAAATCCGCAGGTCTGAAAACGCAGGGGAAATCCACAAAAACCGCGGAAAATCCGCATCAAATCCGCAGTAAATCCGCAGGTAAATCCCAGGTCATTTTACCTGCGGATTTACCAAACTCTGTGCGGAAAATTCCACAGCACAATCCGCACCGTCTGCACTTAGCCTAAGGGGCCCCATGCAGATTTTGTTTTTCAGACTGTGGATGCGGACTCCAACTCTCATCAGCATCACGCTGAGCACAGGTAGACTAGGTGACAATGATGAGAGCTGGATTCAGCACCTGGGAACAGTACTAACAACATCGGTCATGTTTTTTATAGTACCGGAAATATCAGCACGTGTGAAACAGCCCTTAGGGAGATGCATCGGATCCTTGGGGTCGTCTTCCATGTAATGTCACTGCCTCCTCATATTGCGACTTCTCCCCTCATTGTGACAATTATGTTATTACTAATTATACAGTTGACTGTGTACCACACCCCCAGATCTGAGATTCCTGACAACGCACTTTGTACTGTTTTGCACTTTTAATGGCTCATCTGTTGTCAGGGATGAATCTTTTGGACTTACTCAGTGGTCCTCCTCAGCCACCCACACGGATGGTCATACATTAGACCTGGTCTTCACCCGCCTCTGCTCTCTATCTAACTTCACCACCTCCCCTCTCCCTCTGTCCGACCACCATCTACTCACTTTCTCATCCCTGTCCTCCTTTCCTGTCACCCATGTCCAGCAACATGTGCACCCCCGCAGAAACCTTGCACACCTAGACATCCACACACTCTCTGACTCTATTCTTTCACTGGCATCAATATCCTCACTCCACGACACAGACAGTGCCACTGCTTTCTACAATGCCACTCTCACATCGGCTATTGACACGGTCGCCCCTCTCGTTAATGGCAGAGTGCGACGTACCAACAGACAACCCTGGCACAATAACACCACTAAAAAGCTCCGGCAAGTGTCCAGGATTACAGAGCAGCGTTGGAAGAAAACAAATTCGCAAGACAACTTCACTGCATTCAAAGAAGCAACACTTCTTTCAAATCTGCCCTCACCTCTGCTAAACAGGCCTACTTTACAACCCTCGCATCTTCCCTATCCTACAACCCCAAACAGTTATTCAAAACTTTTAACTTCCTCTTCCGCCCACCACTGCCCCCTCCTACCTCCCTCATCTCTGCTGAGGACTTTGCCACACACTTCAAAAATAAGATCGACCAAACAAGGCAAGTCTTCATTGCTCAACCACCACAACCCCTTTGTATACCAGACCAATGCCCTAACCCCATAACCTCCCTCTCCAACATAACCGAAGGGGAGCTTAATTGTCTCCTCTCCAAATCGCACCTCACAACCTGTGCACTTGACCCCATCCCAACCCACCTCCTCCCCAACCTCACCACCACTATTATCCCATCCCTAACCCACCTCTTCAACCTATCACTAAATTCCAGTACCTTCCCTTCTGCTTTCAAGCATGCCACAATCACGCCTATCCTTAAAAAGCCAACCCTCGACCCAACAGCTATGTACAGCTATCGCCCAATATCGCTGCTCCCATTCGCTTCCAAACTCCTGGAGCAGCACGTCCACGCTGAACTTTCCTAACACCTCTCATCTAACTTGCTCTTTGACACTCTACAATCTGGTTTCCGTCCCCATCACTCCACTGAGACAGCCCTGACCAAAATTACTAATGACCTACTTACAGCCAAAGCGAACGGACAATACTCTATACTCCTGCTTCTTGACCTGTCCTCTGCTTTTGACACAGTTGACCACTGCCTTCTATTACAGATTCTTTCCTCCTTTGGCATCAAGTACCTCGCCCTATCCTGGATCTCCTCATACCTTTCCAACCGCACATTCAGCGTCTCCCACTCCCACACAACCTCCTCGTCCCACCCTCTCTCTGTTGGAGTCCCCCAAGGCTCTGTTCTAGGACCCCTACTCTTCTCAATCTATACACTTGGCCTGGGGCAACTCAAAGTCCCACGGATTGCAGTACCACCTTTATGCTGATGACACTCAGATCTACCTCTCTGGCCGACGTCACCTCTCTGCTGTCCAGAATCCCGGAGTGTCTATCAGCCATATCCTCCTTCTTCTCCTCCCGCTTCCTCAAACTCAATGTGGACAAATCTGAACTCATAATCTTTCCCCCATCCCACAGATCTTCCTTACCTGACCTATCACAATTAACGACATCACGCTTTCCCCCGTACCAGAAGTCCGCTGCCTCGGAGTAACCCTAGACTCTGCCCTGTCCTTCAAACCGCACATCCAAGCTCTTTCTACCTCCTGTCGCCTTCAGCTCAAAAATATTTCAAGAATCGGTCCTTTCCTCAACCCTCAATCTACTAAAATGATTGTGCACGCCCTCATCATCTTCCGCCTCGACTACTGCAACACCCTTTTCTCTGGCCTCCCTGCTAACACCCTCGCACCTCTGCAGTCCATCCTTAACTCTGCTGCCTGACTAATTCACCTCTCTCCTCGCTACTCCTCCACTTCTCCCCTCTGCAAATCTCTTCACTGGCTCCCATTCCCTCAGCGTATCCAATTCAAATTACTAACACTGACCTACAAGGCCATCTATAACCTGTCTCCCCCATATATCTCTGAACTAATCTCCCGATATCTTCCCTCATGTAATCTCCGATCCTCCCAAGACCTCCTTCTCTCCTCCACACTTATTCGCTCCTCACCCAACCGCCTCCAAGACTTCTCCCGAATATCCCCCATCCTCTGGAATTCTTTGCCCCAACACGTCCGACTATCAAACACATTCGGATCCTTCAGACGGAACCTGAAAACCCACCTCTTCAGGAAAACTTACAGCCTGCAATGACCCAGCTACCTCCTCACCACTACCGGAGATATCGCCTCAACCAACACCGGAACTGCTGCAACCCCCCGACCTACTGTCTCCTTCCCCACCATCCTGTAGAATGTAAGCCCGAAAGGGCAGGGTCCTCTCCCCTCTGTATCAGTCTGTCATTGTTAGTTTGTTTACTGTAAGTGATACCTGTAATCTGTATGTAACCCCTTCTCATGTACAGCACCATGGAATCAATGGTGCTATAGAAATAAAAAATAATAATAATAATTACACGGCAATCACTCATATAGTGACCACTCATAACATGATGACCACTCATTACACGGCAATCACTCATATAGTGACCACTCATTATACAGCGACTACTTATTTCATGGCGACCACTCATATTGTGACCACTCATTATAAAGCGACCACTCATATAGTGACCACTCATTACATAGCGACCACTCATTACATAGCGACCACTCATTACATAGCGACCTCTCATTATATAGCGACCACTCATTATATAGCGATCACTCATTATATAGTGACCACTCATTATATAGTGACTACTCATTACATAGTGATCACTCATTATATAGTGACCACTCATTATATAGTGACCACATACTAGCGACACTCATTACACAGCAACCATTCATTATACAGTCATGGCCAAAAGTTTTGAGAATGACACAAATATTAATTTTTACAAAGTCTACTGCTTCACTTTTTCTAATGGCAATTTGCATATACTCCAGAATGCTATAAAGAGTGATCAGCTTAACAGCAATTACTTGCAAAGTCAATATTTGGCTAGAAAATGAACTTTATCCCCCAAAACACATTTCAACATCATTGCAGCCCTGCCTTAAAAGGACCAGCTAACCTCTTTTCAGTGATTGCTCCATTAACACAGGTGTGGGTGTTGATGAGGACATGGCTGGAGATCAATCTGTCATGATTAAGAATGAGACTACTGGACACTTTAAAAGGAGGCTGGTGCTTGGCATCATTGTTTGTCTTCTGTTAACCATGGTTATCTCTAAAGAAACACGTGCAGTCATCATTGCAATGCACAAAAATGGCCTAACAGGGAAGAGTATCGCAGCTAGAAAGATTGCACCTCAGTCAACAATCTATCGCATCATCAAGAACTTCAAGGAGAGAGGTTCCATTGTTGCCAAAAAGGCTCCAGGGCACCCAAGAAAGACCAGCAAGCGCCAGGACCGTCTCTTAAAAGTTTTTCAGCTGCGGGATCGGGCTACCAGCAGTGCAGAGCTTGCTCAGGAATGGCAGCAGGCAGGTGTGAGTGCATCTGCACGCACTGTGAGGCGGAGACTCTTGGAGCAAGGCTTGCTCTCAAGGAGGGCAGCAAAGAAGCCACTTCTCTCCAGAAAAAACATCATGGACAGACTGATATTCTGCAAAAGGTACAGGCAGTGGACTGCTGAGGACTGGGGTAAAGTTATTTTCTCTGATGAATCCCCTTTTCGATTGTTTGGGACATCAGGAAAACGCCTCATTCAGAGAAGACAAGGTGAGCGCTACCACCAGTCTTGTCTCATGCCAACTGTTAAGCATCCTGAAACCATTCATGTGTGGGGTTGCTTCTCAGCCAAGGGAATCGGCTCTCTCACAGTCTTGCCTAAAAACACAGCCATGAATAAAGAATGGTACCAGAATGTCCTCCAAGAGCAACTTCTCCCAACCCTCCAAGAGCAGTTTGGCGATCAACAATGCCTTTTCCAGCATGATGGAGCACCTTGCCATAAAGCAAAGGTGATAACTAAATGGCTCAGGGTCCAGGGAACAAAACATAGAGATTTTGGGTCCATGGCCTGGAAACTCCCCAGATCTTAATCCCATTGAGAACTTGTGGTCAATCGTCAAGAGACGGGTGGACAAACAAAAACCTAAAAATTCTGACAAAATGAAAGCAATGATTGTGCAAGAATGGACTGCTATCAGTCAGGATTTGGTCCAGAAGTTGATTGAGAGCATGCCAGGGAGAATTGCAGAGGTCCTGAAGAAGGGTCAACACTGCAAATATTGACTTGCTGCATTAACTCATTCTAACTGTCAATATAAGCTTTTATAATGAAATCCAAACCAGCTCCATATGAAGTCAAAAAATCTTTATTGAATCGCTTGTCAGCTAAAATGCTTGCTTGCATAGTAGGTGCTGCGGTACATGTTGCAATTACATGTTTCGCTCCAAAAGATGAGGACGTCTCTGCATAATCCTTTGCTCCTGAGAAGGACTCCATCAACAGGGAGGTGAGCTGTGCTGCGCAAGCCTCATTTTTTGTATCAATATAAGCTTTTGTTACTCATATGTTTGCAATTATATTTCTTTCTGTGATAAAAACATCTGTCAAACACACACATAAAAACCAGAGGGCAGCAGATCATGTGAAAATATAATATTTGTGTCATTCTCAAAACTTTTGGCCATGACTATTTTTCAAGTAGCAGAGAACCATCTCCTTTCACTAACAGCTCTCCACATAAAGGGAAAAGAAAATTGCAGAGCAGAATTTGTGTTGCAGAATCAGGTAAAATAGGGAGAATGGTTGTTGAATCAGTTTTCAACCAGATTGTGAGCATATAGGGTCTCCCGGACATAGACCTGTTTGCGAACAGACAGAATAGGAAGGTGAATTTTGTTCCCTAGATCACAGGGGGAGATCTCGAGTAGCGGATGCCTTCTTGATTCCTTGGGATTACAATCTGGCCTATGCATTTTCCCAGTGATTCTCATCCCAGCAGTTATGAGGAAGATCAGAGAGGACAGGGCAAGAGTTGTACTGATTGCTCCCATGTGGCCCAGAAGGCTGTTGCTTTCCTGGTTAAGGGTAATGTCGGTCACCAATCCTTGGGTGCTCTGGAAATTCCGGATCTTCTCTCCTGGGGTCCAGTGCATCATCCCCAAGCAGCCAGTCTGCATTTGACGGCATGGAATTTGAAAGGGCATTATTGAGAGACAAAGCATTCTCTCCTAATTTCTACCCTATTAGGGAAGGAAGAAGGAAGATAGCCACCACTAAAAGTTATGGTAAGACCTGGAGGAAATTTCTAACCACTTCAATAGCAAAAGTGGAACAATGGTTACCAATCAGTGCCATTTTAGAGTCCCTACAAAAGGGTCTAGGATGGGGTTTTTCTACCAGTACCTTCAATGTCCAGGTTTGGGCACTCTGAGCTCTATATAATTATGACCTGGCCGGTAATCATTGGATTTCCAGTTCATCAGTTCCTCCTCTAGATCTAAACCCATTATTAGGCAAAATTTGCCCCCATGGGATTTTATTTTGGTTCTAACAACTCTGACTAAGGGTACCATCACACTCAGCGACGCTACAACGATCCCGACAACGATACGACCTGGCAGGGATTGTTGCTGCGTAGCTATGTGGTCGCTGGTGAGATGTCAAACAGTCAGATCTTCCCAACGACGCAGCAATGATACGGCGACCCGTAGCGACCTGTGTAATGATGTGTTACCTATGTGTCTCGGTTCTTAGAGGTCGTTGGTAAGGTGTCAAACACACCGATGCATGCTACCCAGCGGGAACTTAAAGAACAAAAAACGTTCCAGGCCATTCCGACACGACCAGCGATCGCACAGGCAGGGGCCTGGTCGCTGCTACGTGTCAAACATAGCGAGATCGCTGCTGAGGTCGCTGTTGCGTCACAAAACTTGTGACTCAGCAGCGATCTCGCTTAGTGTGACGGGGGCTTAATTCTCCATTTGAATCCTTAGTAAACATCATTCAAGGTCCTCATTAAATACAGCCCACCTAGTTGCCTTATCTTCAGCTCACAAGTTTAGTGACATTCAGGCCCTGTCGGCAAACCCTCTTTTCACACAGATCTTGGAAGATAGAGTCATTCTATATTCAGACCCGACCTATCTGCCCAAAGTAGCTTCCCGTTTCCAAAGGTCTCACGAGGTAATCCTTCCATCTTATTGTACCACCCCAAAAATCCTAAAGAGGAAAAACTTTATATGTTGGACGTGATGAGATGTCTGAGTACCTGTCAGTCTCACAGGCTGGGAGAAGGAATAGGTTGTTTCCTTTCAGGGACAAAGCAAGGGATTTATGGCTTCAAAATGTAAGTTAGCTAGATTGATTAGGGAGGTCATCAGTTTAGCCTACTCGGTGAGTGTGAATGCTATTCCTGAGGGGTTAAAGGCTCACTCAACAACAGCTGTGGCAACCTCCTGGGGAGAAAGATCGGATGCATCCATTGAACAAATTTGTAAGGCAGCAGCATGGTCTTCTCCCTCAACTTTCTATAGACACTATAGGTTGGATCTAACTTCAGCCTCTGACTTCACCATTGGGATAATAGTTCTGCAGGCTGTGGTCCCTGTGTAATTTTCTCCGTAGTGCTGTTGTGGGTGAGAGAAAAAGATGTAATTACTTACGGGTAATAGGATGCTTAAGAACCCATGACCGCACCCTTATATTCCCTCCCGTCACTTATGGCTCAGCACACTTTTGGTCTTGGTGTTAGGTCACACAGTGCTTAAGGTATTATGGTGTTCATGTTTAAATTGTTGTAATAACCATTGGCGTTCCTCTCGTAATCTGTAATCCAACTGATGCAAGGGAAAGGTATTGCCCTTTTACACTGTAGGTTTCCTGACCTTGAAGGGCGGATCCCCTCTCTCAGTGGTGCTGTCATGGGTTTTGAAAAATCCCATTGCCTGTAAGGAAGTAAGTCTTTTTTTAATTATTGAATTAATGGGTTAAATAAGGCAACTGTTATGGACTGACCTGGGTTGAAGTAGTGGTATTGCAACCACTAGGGGCAGCCCTGGCAGGTAACGTAGTCAGGAATAGCCAGGGGTTGGTATATGGAGGCAGCAATATAATTTTGGAATGAAGCAGCAGGTGAAAGGAAAGCTTGACTAAAGGCTGGGAAGCTCAATAATTTTGCAAGGAAGGAAGTGCAATACCAGGTTTAAGTAGGGTGTTCAATCAGGGTGGAGCCAATCAGGAACCCAGGGTGGTGACAATCAGAAACAACACAGGTACTAGTATCTGGGTTAGGTCGGTGTCACACTTGCGTGTGTGATGCGAGAAACTCGCATGAATCTTTCGGATTAACACCTGGCACTTGGACCGGAGCATGCGGCTACCTGTATTTCTATACAGTCGCACACTCCAGTCCGAGTGACGGTGGCAGTGACGGGTGTTGATGCGAGAGACTCAAGTGTGACACCGCCCTTAGCAGGTACTGTCCAGTGAGCTGAATAGCTCAGAGGGAAAAGCAGCTGGGGTCGAGCCTGATAGCAACACTTTTTAGTGCCAAATTAAAGGCACTAAAGGGTGAAACTAGCATTAGAAACTAGCACTAACTAAAAATTAACTTGACGATAGCATCTTTCTCTTGCAAAAAAAAAAATAAAAAATTGTTACCTCCCTACCTATAAATCTACTCTACACTACCTTTTTTTTATATAAAAAGAAAAAATTGGATGTTACTAACATGGTGACGTCCGCTAATCAAATATGCTACCTATAAAGCTACTCTGTACGATTACATTTTTTCCCTCTAAAGAAAAAATCGGACGTCACGAACACGGACATCGGCTACTCCAACTAGCTAAAAAAAGAAAAAAACGTCTCTTGGCACAGTCTCTGATCAGCAGCAATGCTGATCAGAGTGCTGCAGCCATGGGCCGAACACGAGTGCTCAGCACAGAACGACGCACACACGCAAAAAAGTGCATCAATGATTCAATTGCGAGTGGGTGAGGATAGGGGGACCTGGGAAAGGGATTGCAGGAGGATCGCACTGGCCACCAATGATTTTTTTTTCTCTCAGGTAACGGGGGTGTGTGGGGGGAGTATACAACCACTTTGTATTTCAACTCTGATTGCGTGCAGAGCGGTGATTGCCATTTTAGATTAACCCTTAGGCATGGTTTGTCCAGAAACTATTGTTAAGCCAATCAGCGCCAACGGGGTTAATCAGGAGAGGTGACGTGGCGATCACCCCACCCATTCTGACTGCTGCGACTGGTGCAAGAGCTCTGATAAAGAATGTAGGTTTGGGTTTGAAACGCGTTGATGTATCCACTGTGATCATGGAATCCTTTTTACTGGAATATAACTTTTTACAAATTCAAGAAGCCTTTCCTTTCGTCATTCAGTGAAGACAGACTTTCCAATTACTTAGATAGAAGATGGCAACTGGTACTGATAAGAATGCATGTAGACCAGAATTTGTATATAAGAAAAAAAAAGAAAAGTTGCTTGTCTCGCCATATTCAAGACCAGAAACATTTTTAATTTTTGGAATACATGGCTATGTGAGGGCTTACTGTTTTTTTTGCACCTTAGGCTTACATTTTTACTGACAGTAGTTTGGATTGCCTCTTATTGCATTCTATTGCAGTGGCCAAAAAATAAAAAAAACAAAATGTAGTTCTGGCATTGATTTTTTTTTTCATGTTATGCACTTTACAGATTGGATTAATTTAGCTTAGATTTTGATAGATCGGACTTTTACGAATGCAGTGATACCAAATGTGTATTTTTAATTGCTTTATTTTTAAAGAGGGTGGTGTGATATGAACTTTTATATTTTTAAAAACTTTTTATATTTGAACCTGCCATCATTCGATAGCTTGTAGTATACACAGCAGTGCAACAGCGTAGTGCTCTCCTGACATTTGCAACAATGGCCGCAAAGGAGATGCAGATGTCAATGGACAGCGTGGCGCCCACAAAGAGGCAGAGTATGGTTGCGTAGTGCACTTTTAACTTCTGCCGTTGGAGCTGCAGCTTTGCAACTTCACTGTCAGGACACACCTGTGCTCTGCCCCTTGTCTTGGAGCTGGCCACACTACAAATCTTGGCAGCACTGTTCTCTGGGCATTGAATGCAACAAATAACATCAATACAGAAGAAGTATTTTTTCATTTTTCATTTCAGATGTATCATTGTTTCTCTATTAAAGAAGCCCTCCCTTGATTTTTTTTCTCTAAATCAATGGATGGAGTAAACAGTTAGTGTGTTAATATACCCCCTACAGCCATCTTCTCTAGGTATCCAGTGCCGTTACCACTCTTCAGACTCTCCAACTCACTGTGTGAGTAGCAGTCTCATTTACAATGCAAGTCTATGGGGCCTTGTTCTGACGCTTCATAGACTTCCATTGTAAATCACTTCCTGGTCATGCAGAAAACAGTGTAACTGAGAGACTGAAAGGCGGTGACATCACTCAGAAGAGGAGCTGAAGGGGCTGATACCAGAAAAGGTAGTAGGCAAGCACACACACAGAGGAAAAAAAAAAGTTCAGGGAAGGGCTTCTTTAAGTCAGGCCATAATGCATTTGTGGATCATACCTAAATATAGCAGAGCTAAGAAATTAAATATTAACAGGTCAAATAATATCAGATAGGACTCTAAAGGGAATGTGTCACCTAGAATTATTTTCCTATTTAAGACTAGAATGTGAAATATATAGTCAGTTTGTATTGTCAGAATGTAATGTTTATTACATGGTCTGATAATGCAGACAGCCATTGTGCCTGAGCTGCGGCCCTGCTTTTGTAAAGACATATTTTACAGCAGCCACATGGAGAATAAGAACCAGTAGAGTGAAATAGTTGATGGACTATGGCGGAGACATGCTCGGTGCCCTGTGCAGAGGTCAATATGCAGGGAAGGAAAGTATTTTGTATAAACAGGCCAAGCAGTCATTTAACTCCTGCCTGTGATGCTGAACACACACCATTAATGTTCATCGCTCTGACATGTAGTAGGTCAGTGACCGGACGACGTGTTTGTGAAAAAATATAGTTTAATTAAGTTTACTTGTATATTCCACATAACATTTTTGCATTAAAATGAGGATATGACAGATGTAAAATATCCTTTTATCTTCTGGCAATTTACCAGCACAGTTTAAAATAAAAAAAAATTCCCTGTTAATAAAATCAAAAGGGACTGAAAATAATAGCGACTGAAGCACAAGTGGATCCTAAAATTTACAATGCTCTACCCATCTTGGAAATACACAAGACAATACACAGAATTCATTTACACAATGTTGTGCTGCTGAGTGTACATTGATGCCAAAGGAAGCCAGTGTGTGTATGCCCACAGTCTTGGAATGCCAACAAAGCTTTTCAGTCATCATCTCTTCCATAGTCAATAGTTTGCAACTCCTTAGCTACACTCTGTGCCAACTCCATTGTACCAGCTGCCACCACACGACAAGACATGAGGTCCAGAGGTCCACCTACAGGAAAAAAACACATTTTCATCAGCAAACACAGTTTTGTAATCTATGGGCCAGGGCATAGTCTGCAACTGGACAATATAGATAATTCTTGCTCAGAGGCATAGTATTGTACAGCTCCTTGAAATCAATAATCACCTTACCCATCCTATCACTTCTCAGGACCTGGCGAGGACCTACAACATAAGACTGCAGAGGCTACCTACAAGTCATCACTGGAGTTCATTGGGCAGAGATCACAAGAATGCTTTAGTGGTTTGGCAAGTATTGTTCAGTTTATTAAAAAGATTACAATGCTGTAAAATAATAATGAAATCTTGAAAAAAAAATTGCATGGAACATTTTCTGAGAGAAAAGCAAAAAAGCACAGTCTTATCCATGGTATGTGTCTTGTACTGCAGCTCAGTCCCATTCACCTGTGAGCCGCTTTATCAGACTAAGCCAAGAAGAGTGTCAGCGTGTCATCCATAAAGGGTCTTGCATAAAATTCCTTTCTCCAAAATATTTACATTGTGTATGATTTACAGTAGACCTTTCAGTCTAATATGATGCCTTATGTAAGAACAGCATATTACAGCTACAGGCCTATAGTACCTAGTAGCCAAATAGACACCAAAATGACAGCAAAACATAAAGGTTTATAAGTGTGCCGTACTATTAGGCAAGCAGTTCCCCGATACTGTCTGCAGTGACTGACCGCTGCTGTGTATATGTGCATTATCACAATTACTTCATCCCTATCAATCACATATGGAAGAAACAAACATGTTTTTTTTAATAAAAGAGAGAAAGGAGGGCACACCGCATCTCCTTCAAATTTTTGCTATACAATTCCATTCTAGCAGCAAGAATGGTGCCTTGTATAATACGCTTGGATCAAGGACCCTCTACTGTATGCAAGCCATATAATCTCACATATCCCACACAAGGGAAAAGAATGGGAATTCTGCTGCCGAGACTGCTGCCCATGTGTAGGATCCAGAGTCAGAGACTTGAGGCACTGGAAGTGAATCAAAAGTACAATAGTATGGAGAAGAAGAGGGGAAAAAAAGTGAAAAAAAAACACGTTGAGAGCTCTGTTGGATACCAGATGAGAAGTCAGCGTTGCAGTTGATGGAAGTTTCAATAAAGACAGCAAAGTAGTATAATTTTCCTTTATTTGGATTTTCAGTGTGTTTTGTGAAGTAAGATTTCTGCTTGTGGATAGTGACATACCAGCTCTGGCTTTATGCAATGCTCCTCTGGAAAAATTTAATATGCAAATTTCCTCTTAAGAGAAAAAGAGGACTTGAACTCTATAGTGCCACCTATTGGAATAAGTGATCCTGCAAGTCACAATCAACCTTTAACGAGTCTTGTAATATGACTTGGGATAAAAGCCAAATCAGTATCTCAATTTGCAGACACTGTGCTTCGGACTATTGGTCCTCGTCAGTGCAAAGTATCAGATCTGATTTGGCTAGATGAGAGGCTCTGGACTGAGGTCTAAGGGGTAAGGTTTCTCCTTGTGACATGTCACTCTCCACAAGGAGAAACCTTACCCCTTAGACCTCAGTCCAGAGCCTCTCACCTTGCCAAATCAGATCTGATACTTTGCACTGACGAGGACCAATAGTCCGAAGCACAGTGTCTGCAAATTGAGATACTGATTTGGCTTTTATCCCAAGTCATATTACAAGACTTGTTAAAGGTTGATTGTGACTTGTAGGATCGCTACCTCCAATAGGTGGCGCTATAGAGTTCAAGTCTTTTTTTCTCTTAAGAGGCAATTTGCATTTTGTGGAGTAGTTAACCTTCATCAGACTGTACAGAGGCAGAACTACTTTCCCAAATTTGTCTGATTTACTCCTTGAAATACATCACTAAATAAAGGATAGGGTTTTTTTTAGTGAACAGCCAGTCTTCAATGAATCTTCCATTTGCTCTGCTTTGCTGTCATTTTATCTGGGTAACCAGCAGCACCTTGAATTTGTATTTGAGGGGGTGCACGCATCACAGAAAGCAAAGCATCACAGAAGACAAGCATCGTGTAAACGGCAGTTATCCATGGCAGGAATCAGGTACCCCACACTTTGCTTGCTTTTTAATTATGTACTTTATCTCTATCCTCCTGTGTTCCCTTGCCATCCACATTCACCGCCCCATCCCCCCTCCATCACTACTCATACACATCAGCCCCTCCATACTTCCCTCTCCCATGTACAGCTCCCATGCACTCCTCACCTTCCTGAGAAACCTCAGCCCATCTTGCCCAAACACATCACAGAAAAAACCTACTTACAACTCCAACAACTACCTGCTCTTTATATTCCTTCTCCTACTGATTTCAGGGGACATCTCCCCCAACCTCAATCCCTACCCTACCTCATATCGAAACCATAATAATCTTATTAATATTACTTGCACTCCCTCATCTCCTTCTTTCAATTGTGCCCTCTGGAATCCATGGTCTGCATGCAACAAACTATCCTTCCTGCACAACTACTTTCTGAACAACTCTCTTCATCTGTTGGCCCTCACTGAAACCTGGATTCAGGATTCTGATACGGTCTCCCCTGCTGCCATTTCCTATAGTGGCTTACAGTTCTCCCATTCCCCGAGACCCACAAACAGACATGGTCGTGGAGTTGTAGTGGGAAATGGGTGTGCACACAGGTCACGGTTAAAGAAGTGCTGGTGAAATTGGACCTATATAGGTACCAAAACAATTAAAGAGATATAATCCACCGCACACATAGATTGATTAGATGCAAATAAAGTGATATTTATTGTAGTTCTCCACATCAAAGAAGAAAAGTGCCATGTAACAAACAGGATATAAATACCCATACATAAACTAATACCCGACGTTTCGATCCTCCCGGATCTTAGTCATGGGGTACTGTAGGGAAATCAGAAAAAAGGAATCAGTGAGGTATAGCACATCAAACCTATGTACCAATATACATATATATATACATATATACATATTTACAATATTATAAACAATATTTAGATGTG
Organism: Oophaga sylvatica; assembly: GCA_033576555.1. Lineage (NCBI taxonomy): Eukaryota > Metazoa > Chordata > Amphibia > Anura > Dendrobatidae > Oophaga > Oophaga sylvatica. Next base: position 309,998,396 of record JARQOD010000006.1, read on the forward strand.
GAAAATAAATAACAAATTCCAGATATAAGCAAGAGTATAATATTATGCTTGCAACAATGATATGGAATTCACTGTGTAAATAATATATATTTAACTTGCTGGCAATTATGCATAGTAAAATTACACAGAAGAGAAGTTTAGGGAGAATGTAAAGGTACCTTAGATATAGGTATTTCAGTGATAAGGCACATAAATGAAGACAATTGATGACAGCCCCTATTAGCAATAGCCAGGTACTAGGGTAAAAGAAAAGTATATTTAATCAATATAAGGATCATTCTATACTTACCTGAACTCAATTGACCCTGATTTACAATTCACAATACACCATGACATTGGTAATATTCCATTTTTAGACACCCTGGTTATGAAGGACTTGCAAGGTGTACTCACCACTGACTTATACGTGAAACCTACCGACTGCAATAGTCTCTTGCACTATTCCAGCAGTCACCCAAAACCAACAAGAAATAGTCTACCAAGGTCACAATTTTCACGTATTGCTAGAATAGTGACGGACCCTGACCTTCTCAATACCCGTTTAGATCAGATGTCGGTTAAATTCAGAGAACGAGATTATCCTACCAGATTGCTTGATTCTGAGAGAGAACGTATTCACAACCCTCCGGATCCAAATCCACCGACTATCAAACAGGAGCGAGTGCCATTTGTCCATACATACCACCCCTGATGTTCAAAATTCATTCCATTATCCGTAAACATTGGTCACTTCTAACAAAAGCTTACCCAGCCATTCCAGCATTTTCTAATCCTGCTCTTATGTGTAGCAGAAGGGCACCCAACATCAGGGATAAACTAGTACGGGCGGACATTGGCAGCACACAGTCTATTCCAACACAACGATATCTTGCCTCACGCCGGAATGGCACTTTCCCTTGTCTAAATTGTGCCTCCTGCTCCAATGTCATCAAATGTGAGTCGGTAACTCACCCACGTACAGGAAAATCCTTTCCTATAAAAGGCTTCTACACATGTGATTCCAACTTTGTCATTTATGTTATAAAATGCCCTTGCGGCCTCCTGTACGTGGATGAGACCACACAGCATGCTAGGGAGAGGATTGCAAGCCACAAATCTACAATACGCACCAAGAAAACATGGCTACCCCTTCCAGATCACTTCATCGAATATAAACACTCAGTGGCACAATTAAAATTTCAAATAATCGAACAGGTACCAAAATTACGGAGAGGTGGGGACCGGATCAGACGTCTGAAACTCAGGGAGACGTACTGGATCTAGAAACTGGATACGTTGTCCCCTAGGGGCCTTAATAGGGATATTAACTGGCTTCTCTAATCATCTTTTCCATTCAACTTTCAGACTCGCTGATTATTATCTCTAACCGGTAAGTTTCTTTGAATAATAATTTTTATTATTTTTATTTTTAATTTTATTATTCTTTTTTTGTTTTGTTCCTATTTTGGTTTTTCAATTAATTTTTTATTTTTTTATAATTTTTTTGTTTTTAAATTTCATATTTTTCATGGTTTTCTTTTATTTTTTTCATTAATTTTTCATCTATTTTCTTTTTTATTATTTTTTTCAATTTTCGACCTACCTTTTGTTCCTAGACTACATATTTTTCTTTTTCTTTTAATAATAAAGATAATGATTTCTCTAACTTTCTCAAATTTTCATTAATTAGGCTTTACAATTATTTTTACTTTTAAATTTTTATTTTTATATTTAATTTTCCATTCAGGACATGCGTTTCTATTTTTTTACCATATCATCCATCTTGCAGCCTCTTTCTATCTATTCCCCTATTTTTCCTCTGTCTAACTACTTACCGGCTTATATTCTCATATCTATTACCTTTTGCTATTTGGCTATTTCATTTCTCTACCATCAACATGTATTATCCGCCCTCCATATCTCTCCATCCACCTCTGTTCAGCTCCGCCTCTTATGCCCATATATTTTACTCCTCTCTGCTTTTCACGCCCATGTATTCCCTGCCAATAACCAACATGGCGATTAAGACAGGCAGCACGCATGCGCAATCTTCCTATAATATGGCGCCGAGTCACTTCCGGTCCCGGTGACGTATTTCCGGGCCGGCGTTACACAGCGCCATTATTTAAACAGGGCTGACCCTGTTATCACATACAGCCGCATCTAGCAGCAGTGGCAGGGCGCGGGAGTGCCGCCTCACCTAAAGGCCCCATAATAATAAGTAAATGATGTGCACACTGTATAATTGATGATTGGTGCTGGCTGAACAATAATGTCCAATATCGTAAAGAAATCAGCCGCACTCGGTATTGAGTGTGAAGAAAATAAAGTTTCATTTATTAAGTCACTGAACTGGATAAACAAACAACTGTGTGATATGTGCACAGAACGGACAAAGCTGATGGGGTTTAACGTTTCGACCATACGTGGTCTTTTTCAAAAACCTCGCTGTGAAATAGAACATAAATATAACATGAACACAGACATAAAGTAAAATATAACATGAACAAATAATATATACATATATACAAAGGAAATTTTATGTACATATATTAAAGTCCCATAGATAGAATATTTTTCTATATATTTGTATAAAGATGGTCACATGAGCCAAAAGAAATGCATATTAGTATTTAGTTTAGCTAGATGAATGCACATCAAGAGGAGCAGTGCACATAACCCTGAAGGTCAAGCAGTGACCTCCTATAAGGTAGCACAATGCCAATAAGCCCTGAGAGAAGATATATACATACATAAGCAATAAATTACATATTGTGGCATATAGAACAATTCATGAAGAAAATCAGGGGTTTGATACAATGGTATAGCTACTGGTTATAAAATGGAGGCTCACAAACATAATTCAATTAGAAAATTCCAGGAAAACTGATACAGTAGGTAACTAACCTGAAAATGCAGAGTGTGAGGGGAGGATAGGCAGGAAACAAATCCCATGCAGGCTATATGCGGAGATAAGTGAAAAAAGATGAATGAATTTAAAGCCAGAAGTGATCGCAAGTAGATAGAACTCCTGAAGCCATATGTCATGTCACAAACCTGGTCTGTAAGGAAAGAGCGGTCCGTCCAGTAATATCTGATGTGGGCAGTAATCGCCAAAGTGGCGCTTTAAATAAGACAAGAGTGTTCAATATCCGGTAAGAGACGCCTATCATGACGCTGAGAAAGGCCAGAAAGAGGCTAGACACGCAGGAGCGTGTCACTGTGTAGTGCGCATGCGCATAGCTGCACAACGTCACTGAGACTAAAAGGATGGCAGAAGCCGAACGGAGGCTTGGCATACAGGAGCGTGTCACCCAGGCTGCGCATGCGCAGTTAGGGCTAAAGGGAAACGGACAGCAATTGAGCTAAAGATCATAAGTGAAGGTGGAAATAAAAGCGCAGTATTGCAGTGATAAGGGTGGAGAGAATTAAAGCAGTTACAATGAAAATAGGAAGATAAAAAGAAGAGGTTGAGAATTACAAATAAAATGTTGGGGGGAAAAAAAAAAAAAAAAGGGAGGATGGTAAAATTAAAAATAAAAAATAATAAAAGAATAAAAAGTAAGAATATACAAATATATAAAGAAAAAAAGAAAAAATGAGAATGAAAGGCAAAAGAAAAAGAAAAAATATAAGAAAAATAAAGGAAAAGATGAAAAAATGAAAAAAATGAGAAAAATATGGGGATGTGGAACAAAAAGAAAAGGAAGAGATTTCATATAATATAATACGATTTATAGAACAACAATCAAACAAGTGTAAGATTGAAAAATAAAAAATAAATAATAAAAAAATAAATAAAAAATATAAGAAAAAATGAAATAAAATGAAAAAATTGAAAAAAAGGAAAAATTCAAAATAAAAATAAAACAGAAAACAATGAAAAAATGAAAAAAAATGAAAAATATGAAAAAATAAATAAAAATCAAACAATAAAAAATGATAAATAATAATAAATGAATGAAAAGATTTTTTTGGAAACAAAGAAAAACAAAAAAATAAAAATAAAAATGAAAAAAATGAAAAAA
>JARQOD010000006.1:310002502-310046169 GCA_033576555.1 Oophaga sylvatica
ACCCTGGTGGTTGATGTAAGCGACTGTGACCCGATTGTCGGAGAGCACTCGAACGTGGTGACCCTGTAGATAGAGAAGGAGCTTTTTAATTGCTAGCTCTACCGCCGCTAACTCCTTCATATTAGAAGACATTTGAATTTGATCCTGCTCCCATAAGCCCTGAACCATAACGTCCCCCATATGAGCCCCCCACCCAGAGGGGCTAGCATCTGTTGTGACTATTCGGGATATCTCATATTCCCAGGGAACCCCCTTAGACAGGTTTGTCTCATTCTTCCACCAATCCAGGGATCTTATAGCAGCCTGGGACAAGGATAGCTGGCCTTCCAGGTAATCACCTAGCAAATTTTGATACAGCAAGACCTCAGCTTGCAGCGCCCTTGTGTGAAATTGAGCCCACCGAACCGCGGGAATGCAGGACGAGAGGGAGCCCAAAAGAGACATGGCCTTCCTTAAGCGACATGGAGGGGTTATTGGAAGCGTTTAGGACCTGGTACCGTAAGCGAATTAACTTGTCTGACGGTAAACTACAGTTCTGATTCCGTGAATCCAGAATTAGCCCTAGAAACTGCTGAACCCTCATCGGATTCAAACGAGACTTTTGGTATTTATTAGCCATCCCAGCCGCTCTAAGGTAGATATTGCTCTTTGCAGTTGCTCTAGGCAATGCTCTGCCGTCTTTCCAATGATAAGAAAGTCGTCCATAAAGCAATTTTCAAACAGAAGCTTTATTGCTGAGCTGACCGTTTCCATCTTAAATGGGTGAATAATCAGGAACTTATTGAGGGCTTTCAAATTAATAATTGTTCTAAAAGCCCCGTCCGGTTTACGGATCAAAAACAGAGGGGAGTAAAACCCCTTACCCCGCTCTGCTTCTGGCACCTCCACTAAGACTTTCTTAGCGCAAAGCTCCTGAACCTCCAACTCTAGAGCGGCCTGCTCCGATGGGGATGACCTGAGTGGGGTAATTTTAAAGTTATCCCAAGGTACCGAGGAGAATTCTAACCGCAGCCCTGTAGCTATGATGTTAAGGATCCAGCTACTGCTTGAGATTTCCGACCAGGCCGGGTAGAAGGCCCTCAATCTGCCTCCTACCGGCATTGCTAGTCATTGCGAGGGCTTTTTGTTTCCCTAGGTGGACCCCTAAACATAAACCCTGTACCTCTTCGCCTCTTTTCATCCCATTTGGCTCGTTCCCTGGACGACCTTCTGTAGCTGAACCTCCTTCTGCTGAAAGGTCTTTTATAGGAAGGGGTTGATAGACTGGGAAACTTTTTCTTGTCGTCCCCTGCCTTTTCTAAAAGTTCGTCCAGGACCGGGCCAAAAAGATATTCGCCGTCACACGGAATGGAGCAGAGGCGAGATCTGCTTGAATATCGCCCGGCCAACATTTCAGCCATAATGCCCTTCGTGCTGCATTAGACAGCTCTGCCACTCTGGCAGCCATTCTTACTGAGTCCGCTGAGGAATCAGCCAGGAAAGCTGCCGCGTTCTGAATTATCGGCAAGGTCTTCCGAATTGACCCCCTGGAGGTTCCATCTGCTAACTGGGATGCTAACTGGTCTAGCCAGACCATCAATGACCTGGCTGCACAAGTGGCTGCAACCGCCGGTCTCAGGGCACCTGCCGACATCTCCCATGTGCCTTTCAAGAAGGAGTCTGCCTTCTTGTCTAGTGGATCTTTCAAAGACCCCATATCATCGAATGGGATGGAGGATTTTTTAGAAGCCTTCGCCACTGCTGCATCCAGCTTCGGGGCCTTATCCCATCTACCTGTCAAGGGATCTTCAAAGGGATATCTTCGCTTAAACGCTTGGGGTAAGGAGCCTCTTTTTCAGGCTTCTTCCACTCTCTGTCTATAAGGCCTTGGATGCTACTGTTTAGTGGAAAGGATCTCCGTTTTTTTGGATCTAGACCACCGAACATCAGATCCTGTACTGAGAGCTCTGGTTTCGCCTCTTCTACCCCCCATGGTGGACCTAACTGATTTGACAAATTTGTCCATCTGGTCCAAGGGAAAACAAAAACGGGTAGCGTCTTCCATAGAAGACGAGGAGGAAGCCGAAGAGGAAGGCGAGGAGGGTCCTGACACAACTTCACCCCTGTCATGGGCGGCAGGTGAATCTGAATCAGATAAAACTGGTACAGGCTTTCGGTGAAATCTGGGGCAGCACGGTGGCTCAGTGGATAGCACTGCAGCCTTGCAGCGCTGGAGTCCTGGGTTCGAGTCCCACCAAGGACAACATCTGCAAGGAGTTTGTATGTTCTCCCCGTGTTTGCGTGGGTTTCCTCCGGGTACTCCGGTTTCCTCCCACACTCCAAAAAAAACATACTGATAGGGAATCTAGATTGTGAGCCCATCGGGGACAGCAACGATAATGTGTGCAAACTGTAAAGCGCTGCGGAATAGGTTAGCGCTATATAAAAATAAATAAATAAATCTGGAGTCTCCTCCGCTATCGTCTGTTGCATGCATGGCTGGCACAACCTTTTAGGGCAAGCGTCAGGCAGAGGGCAAGCACAAAAGGCACATTCCCTGTGCTTGCTTTTCACCGAACACTTCTTCCCCTAGTAACAGACACAGAATGGGGGAAAACTGCATTACTGGGTATTCTAAGTCTGACGATCTCTTACCCAGATTATACAGCAGTAGGTACCGGATCACGGGGAGGGGCCTTTTTCCCAGCTGCGGAACTTCTGCGGCTGGTGCTCCTGGCCATTGAAGAGGAGCGCTCTGTCTGCTGCTGCTGGCTCTCCTGTTGCACCGAGGGAGCTTGTGCAGTGTCCATCGCGAAAATGGAGCATAAGCGCTTTACCTCTTTCCTAGGCTCCTTATATCCTCCCCCGGATATCCGGGTCAGCAGGTCTGGCCAGGGGTCCACCCCCTCCTACTCCCCGCTCCACGGCCCCCCCCGCACCTCCCTGCCGTCCCCACAGCAGGCGCCGTCTGATGATGCATCCGCCAAAAATTTCAAAAACGCCGGCCGGCGTCTCACTTCCGGTTCCGGCGGTGGAGACTCCGCCCCCTTTTCCCTGCGCTCCTACAGACCCAGCCGTACCGATGGAGGCAAGTATAGTCTCCCGCCGCATCGCCCCTCCAGCCGGGACACGAGCGGAGATCTCCACCAAACCCAGGCTAAACTTTCATAAACCCCGCCACGCCGTCCATAGTAGTGACGCGCGGCGGGAAATTCAAAACCGCCCGCCGCGCCGTCCATAGCAGTGACGCGCGGCGGGAAATTCAAAAAACCCCCGCCGCGCCGTCCATAACAGTGACGCGCGGCGGGAAATTCAAAACCGCCCGCCGCGCCGTCCATAGCAGCGACGCGGCGGGAAATTCAAATTTAAATTTTTTTTTTTTTAAAACTACGGCTGCACCACCTTAAGAGGCCCCCACCATGACAGGACCACAGGAGAGGACAGGGAGAAGGCATCGGGACCAGGGAGAGGGGGGGAATACTTACCTACCGGCGCTGGCTGGGAGACAGGGATCCTCTGGATACTGCTCCACCTGCTCCGCACACTGTCGCGGAATCCTACCCGGACCCACCGTGGCGCTTCCAGGGGCTCCGCACCGGCCGAGGTAGGAGATCCCCCCCCGCTACCTGGGTCGACCGGCCGGCCTGGGTCCTCCTGAAGATCTTCATCTGTAGGAAACCCGTCCTTTAGGAACAGGAAACCAACTGATGCGTGGGAGAGGTGCCGCCCTTTTTATATCTGTAGGTTTCCTGTTCCTAAGGGGCGGATCCCCTCTCTCTGTAGTGCTGTCATGGACGTTCGAATAAAAAGGCAGGATAAGGCGCGCGCTCAGAGCGCTTCCTGCCTATGAAAAAATGGGAGAGCGCGAAGCCACGCCCCCGCCGGTTTCAAAAAAAGCGCGCGACTCACTCCGCTCTCCGCTCCCATGTCTTGAAGGCATCCACTTGCGGACAAAAGTACACAATCACCACACTGAGTACATGTAGCAGCGGCTGCCGCAGCGGCCGCTGCCTAAAGAACTCAAACACATTAAAATGTGGAGTACTCACCCAGCTGAGCGCCACAGGGACCCCTCAGAGATTTGTGGCGCTGTGCCCGTAGCTTCCCCCCAGGGCGGGGAACGCAGTGACCCCAGAAGAGCAGTTTGCGTCCCCGCCAGGGAAGCAATCCTCATCCCCCAGGGCCGGCAGGGTTCTGCAGGGACCACCTTACAGGATCAGCCAAGGGAGAGGTGGGAGTCCAGCAGCGCTGAAACCCCTGAGACTTCTAGACCATTGGCGGTCCAAGTCTCTGTCCGATTAAAATAAAAAAATCTTCTGAGGAGCTGCTTCCAGCAGCGACTATCCTCTGTGAACCTCAAATTTTAGACTGGAGAGCTGGAGTAGGAGGAGCCCTATATAGCTGGAGGGGCCGGTCAACACTTTTTTAATCTGAGGTGTGTTATCCTATGGGGCTCCGCCTACCCACTAGTAATGACTGTGTCTCCCTTCCTTCATCTGTAGCTGAAATGCCGAAAATAACTCAGCGGGTACTCCGCAATTCCCAAGTTAAGTGTCCGATCCCTGCTGTTGCTCTCACTATTGTGGTTGCAGCAGTGATGTCACATCAACGTCGCGTGCCATCACGGCGCTCAGCTTATGTGCTGAGGATGACATCACACGCTGTTGAGCTCAGTGATTGGCCACAGTGGTGAAGTGACATCATGGCTTTAGCCAAAACAGCACATGCAGAGTTAGTGGTGGGTCCAGGAAGGGCTATAGTACCTGCAGAGTTTGTTATTTGGGTATTTTAGAAAGTTTAAGTCCCACTTTCTTGAAAGTGGACAACCCCTTTAAATCTTGAGTAGACAGCCATCAACCATGCAAAAAGAATTCATAGGTTTACTGGAAAATTTGTGATGATAACCAATTGCAAAAAAATAAAACAAAAACAAAAAGTGGACAACCCTTTTAAAGAGCCTGCAGACTAAGTGCTCCTTTGCTATCTCCATGTGTAGGAGTCCAGGAGAATACAAAGGAAACTGGCCTCCTTTGGTAAATTAGAAGCTAAAAAAATATGTACACTATATTCCCTATCAATTCTAGGCCACCATGTTCCGAACCTGGCAGCTAAGCTACTACAATAATGAATGGACACAAGCCTTTTAGTGTTACTTATTAAAACAATGCCGGATTGTAGTTTCTGTTAATGGTCAGTTCTAGCCATCTATAAGATCTCACTACAACGGAAGTGATTCTGATGTCTTTAGGTCTTACTTATGAGATAATACCTCTTAAAACTCTGGTACAATTATGTGGACATACAATCTATTTCCATTAAATCCGTGTGAATGTCGTCATACGAGTATCATATGCTGCAAAATGCTGTAACTTCACACAAAGATAGGAAAGGATCAACTTGTGACTCAACAATAAGCACATGCATCTTTGTCCCAATCTTTTCTTTATTACTATAGAAATAACCATTGATTTCACCTAAATGAAAAATCAACAGTGTACAATCACATGCTACCACTGTGATGTAATTAACTGCTACTGCTAAGTGTGCAGCAAAATCCCTGTCCAGGGGACATACAGCTGTATCCAAACTAGTGCTGCAGTGACATACTACTTTGCTTTTTGTAATTTCCCAATATTGTAGAATGGCCTCCTCGCCCGGGCGTCTTTTCTCCATTGGTCTCTAGTGCGAATATCTATTCAGCATGGATAAATAAAAGTTAAACAAAGGCAAACATGTTTAGCTATTACATACTGACATTGTACAAACGAAGAAAATTACATAATGCATGCCACTGAACTCTTGCCTTCACACATACACAAGAAGAAAAAAAAATCCAAGAGTTTCACTAACAGGTTCATTTCAGGCAACGGAGGGAAAAGGCTTATTTCAGCAAGCAGCTGAATGACACAAGCCCCTTCTGTCTTGCATGTGGAAATATATAGCAATAGTATGCACTCCATACTTCTGATTGCTGCCAACCACTGCTGTACCATTTTGCAACATAGTTTAATGTGCCTGGTAAAACTTTAGTATAATTCATTTTTTGCACTGTGCTTAATACTTACTGCTGTGTATTCGTGTGACTGGGGCCTCTGTAGATGCTATCAGGTGGAAGGTGCTATAACATATAGATGTTGCCAGGTCTAGTGCCTTTGATGATCTAACCACCCCCTGGTGTGCTGGCCCCAGCTGGCAAATTATCCCAAAGCATTTCCCACAATCCCACTTTCCTGACCCTGTAGTGTGGACTATATATTTAGGAGTAGTCTAAGGGGCGCATGCATTGTGGAGGCGCATGCATCCCAGAAGTTAAGCATCACAGAAGAAAAGCATCTTGAAAACGGCAGTTATTCATGGCAGTTAATCAGGGCTGGAATCAGGTACCCCACACTTTGCCTTATTTTTCATTATGTACTTTATCTATTTCCTCCTGTGTTCCCTTGCCATCCACATTCACCGCCCCATCCCCCCTCCATCACGACTCATACACATCAGCCCCTCTATCCTTCCCTCTCCCATGTACAGCTCCCATGCACTCCTCACCTTCCTGAAAAACCTCAGCCCATCTTGCCCAAACACATCACATAAAAAACCTACTTACAATTCCAACAACTACCTGCTCTTTATCTTCCTACTCCTACTGATTTCAGGGGACATCTCCCCCAACCCTGGTCCACCATCCCCCAACCTCAATCCCTACCCTACCTCATACCGAAACCATAATAATCTTATTAATATTACTTGCACTCCCTCATCTCCTTCTTTCAATTGTGCCCTCTGGAATCCACGGTCTGCATGCAACAAGCTATCCTTCCTGCACAACTACTTTCTGAACCACTCTCTTAATCTGTTGGCCCTCACTGAAACCTGGATTCAGGATTCTGACACTGTCTCCCCTGCTGCCATTTCCTATGGTGGTTTACAGTTCTCCCATTCCCCGAGACCCACAAACAGACATGGTGGTGGAGTTGGCATACTCCTGTCCCCACAATGCACTTTCCAGGTCATCCCCCCAATTCCATCACTCTCATTCCCTTCTTTTGAGGTCCACACCATCAGGCTCTTCCTTCCCCTCTCCCTCAGAGTAGCGGTCATATATCGGCCCCCAGGCTCACCCACCCAGTTCCTTGACCACTTCTCAGCCTGGCTGCCGCACTTCATGTCCTCAGAACTACCAACCCTTATCCTTGGAGACTTCAACACCCCCATTAACAGCCCTACTTCCACATCTGCATCTCAGCTTCTATCACTAACCACTTCTCTAGGCCTCTCACAGCTTTCAACCTCTGAGACACACAAGGATGGCAACACCCTTGACCTGGTCTTTGTCCGCCTCTGTTCAATCTCCCACCTAAATAACTCACCGCTTCCACTCTCTGACCACAACATTCTCTCCTTCACGCTCACAAATCCTCCACCACCCCAGCGCACTCCTACCTACCACACATTCAGAAATCTACAAGCCATTAACCCTCAGACACTTTCAGACTCCCTACACTCATCGCTGTCCCCAATCTCCTCTCTTTCCTGTCCTGATCTGGCTGTTCATCACTACAATGACATTCTTAAAAGCACCCTTGACCAAGTAGCACCGCTCACCCTCAGAACCTCCAAACACACAGTAAAACAGCCCTGGCTCACATTGCAAACTCGACTTCTTCAGCGATGCTCTAGGAGTGCTGAACGCCTCTGGAGAAAAACCCGCACACCAGAAGACTTCATCCACTTTAAATTCATGTTAAGAACTTATAATGCTGCCCTTCACCTCGCCAAACAGACCTACTTCACCACACTGATCTCCTCACTAGCCAATAACCCCAAGAAACTTTTTGACACTTTTCACTCCCTCCTCAGGCCAAAAGCACAAGCCCCTATCACAGACATTTGTGCTGACGACCTGGCCTCCCACTTTATAGAAAAAATAGATACTATCCGTCAGGAAATCTGCTCTCAACCACCAAGTGCTGTGACTCCCATCCCACCCTGCATTTCCCCTGGCTCACTTTCCACATTTGATCCCATCACAGAAGAAGAAGTCTCCAGACTCCTCTCTTCCTCTCGTCCGACTACATGCACTACCGACCCCATCCCCTCACATCTCCTCCAGTCTCTCTCTCCAGTTGTCACAACTCACCTAACTACAATCTTTAATCTCTCACTCTCCTCTGGCATTTTCCCATCCTCCTTCAAACACTCCATCATTACTCCATTACTAAAGAAACCCGCTCTTGACCCTTCCTGCACAAACAACTACAGACCGGTCTCCAATCTCCCCTTCATCTCTAAACTTTTGGAGCGCCTAGTCTACTCCCGCCTCACCCGTTACCTCTCCACTTACTCCCTCCTAGACCCTTCACAGTCCGGCTTCCGCCCCCTACATTCGACTGAAACTGCACTCATCAAAGTGACCAATGACCTTCTTACAGCAAAACGTAACGGCGACCACTCTCTGCTCATTCTTCTCGACCTTTCTGAAGCTTTCGACACGGTTGACCACCGTCTCCTACTCTCTAGGCTCCAGTCACTAGGTATTAAGGACACTGTTCTCTCCTGGTTCTCCTCCTATCTTTCTGACCGCTCCTTCAGTGTTTCGTTCTCTGGTTCCACGTCATCTCCTCTTCCTCTCACTGTAGGTGTACCCCAGGGCTCAGTCCTTGGCCCCCTTCTCTTCTCTCTACACGGCCCCAATTGGACAGACCATCAGCAGATTTGGCTTTCAGTACCATCTTTATGCCGATGACACACAACTATACACGTCATCCCCCGACCTTACCCCCGCTGTTCTACAGAACACCACCGACTGTCTGTCCGCAGTCTCCAACATCATGTCCGCTCTCTATCTGAAACTTAACCTCTCCAAGACTGAACTCCTTCTGCTCCCGCCGTCTACTAACCTCCCTAAATCTGACATTTTCCTCTCTGTGGGCGGCACCATAATAACACCCCGGCAGCAGGCTCGCTGTCTGGGTGTTATGTTTGACACCAATCTCTCCTTCACCTCCCATATACAATCTCTTGCCCGCTCTTGCCGTCTACACCTAAAGAACATCTCTAGAATCCGCCCTTTTCTCACCATGGAAACAACAAAAACCCTCACTGTAGCATTGATCCACTCCCGCCTGGACTACTGCAACGCTCTATTACTTGGCCTCCCCATTACTCGACTATCCCCTCTCCAGTCCATCCTTAATGCAGCAGCCAGGGTCATCCATCTGGCTAATCGGTACTCGGACGCGTCCGCTCTTCGCCAGTCCTTACACTGGCTGCCCATTCATTATAGGATCCAATTCAAAGTACTGGTTCTCACCCACAAAGCTCTCCACAGTGCAGCACCCCCCTACATCTCCTCCCTCATTTCTATCTATCGGCCTAACCGACTGCTGCGCTCTGCAAACGACTTTCGACTAACCTCTGCACTAATCCGTACCTCCCACTCCCGACTCCAAGACTTCTCCCGCGCTGCGCCAATCCTCTGGAATGCTCTACCCCAAGAAATTAGGACTATCCACAATTTGCATGGTTTCAGGAGCTCCCTCAAAACACATTTGTTCAGAGTGGCCTATCACATTCACTAACCAAAGTCGTTCTATGTTTAAGTGTGTATGTGTAGCCCATTCACTATCTCCATCCATGCCTCACTCCCTCAAGATGGCTGGACCATTATTGTAAATGCACCATTGTATATACACACCTGTACTTTGTATCTCCCCACCTCATTGTAGATTGTAAGCTCTCACGAGCAGGGTCGGCTTATTTTGCTTTAATTATTGTATTGTTAACGTTGTTACCTATGACTTGTGTTTTGAAACTGTTAAACTGTAAAGCGCTGCGGAATATGTTGGCGCTATATAAATAAAGATTATTATTATTATTATTTCTGTTGGCCATTCGTTTTTGCTCTATTCAGAAATCTACCCACAAGTCAGAGCTTTTGTAGTGGTAAACAGATGGCGTGTGCAGTTTGAATTGAGGGCGATTATGGATGGGATGACAAGTTAGCTCCCACCTCCTAAAATATCCAAAAGACAATTAAAAAGTCACCTTCTAGATGCCAGAATTTCCAAACCTAAGAAAAAGTTCTTAAATTTGTTTTCTTTATATTTGTTTCACATGACCAAATTGTAAGCATAATTGTAGGCAAACCGTTCCTGGCTTAGGTTAGAGCTCTCCCTTCACTCTCACCTGGATCATGCCACCAACATCTCTAGAGTTCTGATGACTGGGAAGTGCGGAAAAAGAGGCAGCACAATTTTTCACATGAGATGATAATGGTATTGGAGTCATAACATAAATCACAGGTAAATAGACATTTAAAAAAAATAGAATTGACCCCCAAAAATTTTAAGGCCCTGGTCCAGGGGCTGTGTATGTACACAGCTGCCAGGCTAGAGTGCGCTGCACACCTCCTTCTGCATCACTGGAGCCTCTTCCAATTAGTAGATCCAACACAACCTTAGGCGTGTCATGCTGCGGGGCCTTCTAAGCGTAAGATGCGGGAATCACAGCTCTGGACTAACGTTATAACTACTGGACCATGGTCCTGCACATATTTTTGCTCAACTCATTTTAAATGGGTTTAACTGACTATAAACTTAAAAAACCACACCTAATTTCTTCCCATAGCCCTCTGCCGTATCATGGCTTCCTGGCAATGGGAGGGGAGACAAGGAGAGCCTGATCTTGACTACTTAGAGTGGACAAATACTCATGTGAGGTACAAAGCTTGACTTGCATATCAATGGTTACAGTGCAGACTTTCTAAAACAGTGTGTATTTCATAGCTGCTAAGCAGGGCTGTGGAGTCAGAGCCCATTTTGGTGGAGTCGGAGTTGGACTCGGTGTCATGGAAATTGAGGAGTTGAAGTCGGAGTCGGAGGTTTGGCTTACTGACTCCACAGCCCTGGTATGAGGGAGTCGGAGAGTCGGAGTCGGTGTCATAGAAATGAAGGCGTCGGAGTTGGAGGTTTGGCTTACCGACTCCACAGCCCTGCTCCTGCTGCTAAGTTTTCAAACTGGCTACTAGACCTGGCTTACATGGCCTCTATAAAAGTTAAATATGGAGTTAATCTTTATAGGGGTCATTCAGTGCCTCCCTCTTCATCCAGAGCTGACCTCTGTAGTGGAAAAAACAAAGCACAATACCCACTGGCCCTCCGACTGTTACCTTGGCTTGGACATGTGCACGATATCTGCTGGCCGTCAGACAGTTCACCATGATACCTCACAGGCATTGAGCGGTAACCTTGGCTAGTAGATGTGCACCATACCATGTTTATCTCCTCAGGCAAGATGCCATGTCTAGGTGGCCCTTGTTTTACATAAAGGTGACATCACTCTATACCTGTGTAAGGGCCAAAATAACCCTTCTATAATCTGATGGGTTATGTGAAAGATACACAAATAAGACCAGTACTCAGATATCCCTGTACAGACTGAGTAATATACCTGCACAGCAGAGGAAGGAGAGTCAACATTTACTTAGGTAAGGCTTTCCAACCTGCGGTTACCTGGTAACCCAAACGTTTAGTACAATAATAAGACTTGCACATAAAGGATTTAAAGGGAAACCATTCAACTGCCCTGAGTAGACTCAAATTATTACAACCATCTTAAAGGGAACCTGTCAGCAGGATTGTGCTGAGTAACCTACACACAGTGTCAGGTCGGCGCCATTATACTGATTACAAAGATACCTGGGTGATAGACTGTCTTGTGGTTGTTGTTAAATCTTTATTTTCAGTTTTGCGCTAAGGATATAGTCGTGCTCTTGGAGGGCATCTTTATGTGGTTCTCTGATTAGGTATTCACACTGAAGGCTTCTCACAGGTCACTGATCCGCCCCTCATTTTACATAATGAATATTATATATATTGTAAAAAAAAAAAAACACCTGCAGCAAGCAAGCAGCGCCTGCACTGCAGCATGATCGCATGTGTATAAAAGATTTTTATTTAATGATATATGGTAAGGGTAAGTAAATTCATTTAAAAAAAAGGCCTCCTCCAAGATGGCGCCTGCGTAGTACCAGCTATTGTCAATCGCAGATAGAGGCTACTGTGCAGGCGACGCCTTCTTCAGTTTATTTTTTTTTACAATATATAGAATATTAATTATGTAAAATAGGGGGTAGGTCAGTGAGAGATCAGTGACGTGTCAGCCGGCTGCATTATGAATACCTAATCAGAGCACCACACGAAGACCCCCACAGGATGCCCCGAAGTACGAGCATATCATTAACTCAAAACTAAAAATAAAGATTAAAGAACAACCACAAGACGGATTTCATCACCCGGTTATTACTGCAATCAGTATAACGGCGCCGACCTGACACTGTCTGTAGGTTACTGTGCACAATCCTGCTGACAGGTTCACTTTAAGCCAGTAGAAGAACATCTTCCTAAGGGCAGGTCACACATGGACATGTAGTCCAGAGCTTTACAATACCACTTTATACTGCTTAGATCAGGGTTCCTCAACTCCAGTCCTCAAGGCCCACCAACAGGTCATGTTTTCAGGATTTCCTTTGTATTGCACAGGTGATGCAATTATCACCTGGGCAATACTAAGGAAATCCTGAAAACATGACCTGTTGGTGGGCCTTGAGGACTGGAGTTGGGGAACCCTGGCTTAGATGATACAGCCGCTTCTGACCTTGTTTCATAGTGTTAGATAATATAAGGACGAGGATAACCAGCTCTTCATGTAAGCCCGAGTAGGACAGAGCAATCTCAAACATATTATTCTCAGGACACCTAAATGTATCAGATATACAGTTTTCCATAGAAAACCCTGGAGAAGCAGGTAAACTTCTGCCCCAAAAGTCTCAGAGAATGGAGCGTGACAAAGTGAAATGACGAATCCTGCATGAAGTTTACTGTCACTGATCATCAGTTAGACCTCAAAATTTACCATAGAGTCTGAGAATGATAAAAAAGAGCCAAAAATATATATACTGCCAAGACCAACTGCCTTAGATGAATGATGCTGTATCTGCTGTTAGGGAATAGAGAAACCCAAGCATATATATTCCAAAATGAGGATTCCTGATTTATAGGATTCTACATCCCAGCACATATGCAAAATAACAGTCTGTTACGGGGACATGCGGCAGAAAGAACTTTTTTCTTTTAGAACCTAGAGAAGTAATATTGTAAAGAGAACAGAAATTGATAATGTATCAGTATTGTAATCTTCATTCTATACTATGCAGAGTAAGGATAGTTTACACGGACTGACTGGCGGCACGATACGACTACAGATAAGTACATTTTTACGGATTGGCGGTCGTTTAAACGCCTGTTTACACAGGCAAACCAAGGTAAACAGTGCGCACTGAGAGATCTGACTTACTGAGCATGGACTGCCATAGTTCTCGGCAGCGCATGTCCTGTTTACACGGAAGGATGATGCACCGCTGAGAACGATGGTCTTTTATGCAGCATAAAAGATCATTTCCCAGAAGAACCAGTGTTTTGCTCAATTATCGGCAGCCTGGTTACACAGGCAGATAATTGTGAAACAGGTATTTTTTAGCAATGCTCGTTCACGATTATCTTGTAGTTTACGGTAAATGTGCCTTAAATGAGCCAAGCCATGAACAATGTCAGTGTTTTGCATACAATTGGTATTCGGACCACGACTACAAATGAAACCTGGTGAACCAGGAAGGACAATTGTGTATACAGTATAAGGAAGAGAAGGAAGCCATTGTGTTCCAGTTATTGCTAAAGTTATGATACAGCACAACTCTTCACACAATCAATCACTGGAGAATAATTTTTAGGGTCTGGATATTATGCAAGGCCTGGCATTGGATGTGTACAGTCAGATGTCCGTATTTATTTAAAAAGCACCAACATATGTTGCAGCATTGTTTTGAAAATGTTAAAGAGGTAGTAACAGCATGAAACAAAAAGAACCAATAGTTACCCGAAAAATCCCCCACCAATCTGGTGCCCCACCGAGGCAAGTGATCAAAGGCAACGCTCATCGGTGGAAGGCACATGAATGTAAAACGGAGAGGGAATGGCGCCCAGAGCAACGAGATGCAAATAATTCTAGATACTGGAGTGGGTCCACAAGTCGGCAATACTTTACAAATAATATTGAGCACCTTCATATTAGCAAGCGATCCCTCGCTGCATGACAGGAATTTAGCTCCATATTCATAACGTACTGACATATGGCCTGATGGAACTTTGTAGCACTAGATAAAATTATTTTCCTATGTAATAGGATGATCGCACTTGTGGCGAAGCTTTAGACATGTGACCACTTGTAAACCAGGCCAACGTTGTGGAATTCCCACAGGGAATCTTACATAGAAGATCACCTATTTGGCTGAATGGAGCAGTAGTGCGCATGCAAGGCCACTACTGGTGTTAACTCGATCTTCATGGAGTTTGTATGTTCTCCTTTTTCCCATGGATTTTCAATGCGTGCTCCGGTATCCTCTCACACTCCAAAGAACTATTGATATTGAATGCAGATTGTAAATCCCAATGGGGACAGCCTTATATAAATAAGCAAAATAAATCAAATATTCTTCCAATAACTCCCCACTCAGTCCTTGCTTCACATATTATATTCATCAGACCTTTTCCCCGTGCCATTTTTAAAAAGCAATGGGAAAAGCCACCCACAGTAGGGTGGTCTGCTCCATCTCCTAGCCCTGGATTCTGCTTTCTCTCAACTTCTCTTGTAAGATTACAAACCCTCACCTACAAGGTCCTTCTCTTTTCCGCATCAGTTCATGTTATTTATTTTCAAAATGTTTTACTTTCACTGACTGTTCCTGCTACAAAATAAAGAATTCTTCCCCTTCTGCTGATCCTGAGTTTCAGCCTTTATTACAGCCGGAGATGTACCCATAATTCTCCCGGTTGTCACTAGAAACAGCCGACAAGATTCCAAACAGCTTAGCTAGGCTCCTACAGTGCCTTATATACAGACTTTACGCACTACTACTAACCAAAGCAAGCTCCGAGCAGACAATGGGCAAGCAAGGAATGCTGGGAAATGTCAGTGTCAATCCTGCAGAATTATGAATGGAAGTTTGGGCGATCGTGCCGGCTGCAACTCCATGTCAGTGCGGAATAATCAATACAGCGAATTTAAAATATTCTCAACATTAGATGACCAATTCTCTACAAGAACTGTGAAATATAACGGTTCAAAATGGTTACGGTCATATCACTAACGTCAGGCTCCTCTTGACTGCCAATGCAAAGTACTATACCAAAAAATATTTTAAGAGCTGGCAAAAATCACTCCAAAGTGCTGGCCACTACATGTCTCTTCTGTCCAACATCTAATATAATCTGTCTCAAGAAGCATTAAATGACTTTGCTCCTGCTCTCCTGTCTGTCAAACTTATTTAAAAGGTATAAGGCTACTTTCACACTTGCGTTTTTTTGCGCTGCGTTTCGAGCGCACATGAAGCGCATTAAAAAAACGCATGCAAACGCTTGTAAACGCTGCGATTTTTAGTCGCATTAGCATGCGCATTTCGACAAAAAAACGCAGCGTTTGTCTGCGATTTCATGCGTTTTTGCATGCGTTTGCGTTTTTTTTTGGCGCATGCGTTGTCTATGTGTCACATTTCTATCATCTCTGTCTGTCTCCATCCATCATCTCTGTCTGTCTCCGTCCATCATTCTGTCTGTCTCCGTCCATCATCTCTGTCTGTCTCCGTCCATCATCTCTGTCTGTCTCCGTCCATCATCTCTGTCTGTCTCCGTCCATCATCTCTGTCTGTCTCCGTCCATCATCTCTGTCTGTCTCCGTCCATCATCTCTGTCTGTCTCCGTCCATCATCTCTGTCTGTCTCCGTCCATCATCTCTGTCTGTCTCCGTCCATCATCTCTGTCTGTCTCCGTCCATCATCTCTGTCTGTCTCCGTCCATCATCTCTGTCTGTCTCCGTCCATCATCTCTGTCTGTCTCCGTCCATCATCTCTGTCTGTCTCCGTCCATCATCTCTGTCTGTCTCCGTCCATCATCTCTGTCTGTCTCCGTCCATCATCTCTGTCTGTCTCCGTCCATCATCTCTGTCTGTCTCCGTCCATCATCTCTGTCTGTCTCCGTCCATCATCTCTGTCTGTCTCCGTCCATCATCTCTGTCTGTCTCCGTCCATCATCTCTGTCTGTCTCCGTCCATCATCTCTGTCTGTCTCCGTCCATCATCTCTGTCTGTCTCCGTCCATCATCTCTGTCTGTCTCCGTCCATCATCTCTGTCTGTCTCCGTCCATCATCTCTGTCTGTCTCCGTCCATCATCTCTGTCTGTCTCCGTCCATCATCTCTGTCTGTCTCCGTCCATCATCTCTGTCTGTCTCCGTCCATCATCTCTGTCTGTCTCCGTCCATCATCTCTGTCTGTCTCCGTCCATCATCTCTGTCTGTCTCCGTCCATCATCTCTGTCTGTCTCCGTCCATCATCTGTCTGTCTCCGTCCATCATCTGTCTGTCTCCGTCCATCATCTCTGTCTGTCTCCATCCATCATCTCTGTCTGTCTCCATCCATCATCTCTGTCTGTCTCCATCCATCATCTCTGTCTGTCTCCATCCATCATCTCTGTCTGTCTCCATCCATCATCTCTGTCTGTCTCCATCCATCATCTCTGTCTGTCTCCATCCATCATCTCTGTCTGTCTCCATCCATCATCTCTGTCTGTCTCCATCCATCATCTCTGTCTGTCTCCATCCATCATCTCTGTCTGTCTCCATCCATCATCTCTGTCTGTCTCCCATACCTTTCCATCTCACCTGTCTGTCTCCATCCATCATCTCTGTCTGTCTCCATCCATCATCTCTGTCTGTCTCCATCCATCATCTCTGTCTGTCTCCATCCATCATCCCATCTCTGTCTGTCTCCATCCATCATCTCTGTCTGTCTCCATCCATCATCTCTGTCTGTCTCCTCCATCATCTCGTCTGTCTCCATTCATCTCTGTCTGTCCTCCATCCTCTCATCATCTTGTCTGTCATCCTCCATCATCTCTGTCTGTCTCCATCCATCATCTCTGTCTGTCTCCATCATCTCTCTGTCTGTCTCCATCCAATCTCTCTGTCTCCCATCATCTCTGTCTGTCTTCCATCATCTCTGTCTGTCTCCATCCATCATCTCTGTCTGTCTCCATCCATCATCTCTGTCTGTCTCCATCCATCATCTGTCTGTCTCCATCCATCATCTCTGTCTGTCTCCATCCATCATCTCTGTCTGTCTCCTCCATCATCTCTGTCTGTCTCCATCTCATCTCTGTCTGTCTCCATCCATCATCTCTGTCTGTCTCCATCCATCATCTCTGTCTGTCTCCATCCATCATCTCTGTCTGTCTCCATCCATCATCTCTGTCTGTCTCCATCCATCATCTCTGTCTGTCTCCTCATCATCTCTGTCTGTCTCCATCCATTCTCTGTCTGTTCCATCCATCATCTCTGTCTGTCTCCATCATCATCTCTGTCTGTCTCCATCCATCATCTTGTCTGTCTCCTCCTCCATCATCTCTGTCTGTCTCCATCCATCATCTCTGTCTGTCTCCTCCATCATCTCTGTCTGTCTCCATCCATCTCTGTCTGTCTCCATCCATCATCTCTGTCTGTCTCCATCCATCATCTCTGTCTGTCTCCATCCATCACTCTGTCTGTCTCCATCCATCATCTCTGTCTGTCTCCATCCATCTCTGTCTGTCTCCATCCATCATCTCTGTCTGTCTCCACCATCATCTCTGTCTGTCTCCATCCATCTCTCGTCTGTCTCCATCATCATCTCTGTCTGTCTCCATCCATCATCTCTGTCTGTCTCCATCCATCATCTCTGTCTGTCTCCATCATCTCTCTGTCTCCTCCTCATCTTGTCTGTCTTCATCATCTCTGTCTGTCTCCATCCATCATCTGCTGTCCTGTCTCATCCATCATCTCTGTCTGTCTCCATCATCATCTCTGTCTGTTCATCATCATCTCTGTCTGTCTCCATTCATCTTGTCTGTCTCCATCATCTCTGTCTGTCTCCATCCTCTCTCTCCTGTCCTCCATCATCTCTGTCTGTCTCCATCCATCATCTCTGTCTGTCTCCACATCATCCTGCTGTCTCCATCATCTCTTGCTGTCTCCATCCTTTCTCATCTCTGTCTGTCTCCTTCCATCATTCTCTTTTCCCATGATCTCCTTCCACATTCTGTCTGTCTCCATCATCTCTCGCTCTGTGTCTCATCCATCATCTCTGTCTGTCTCCATCATCTCTGTCTGTCTCCATCATCTCTGTCTGTCTCCATCATCTCTCTGTCTGTCTCCATCATCTCTGTCTGTCTCCATCATCTCTGTCTGTCTCCATCATCTCGTCTGTCTCTGTCTCCATCCATCATCTGTCTGTCTCCATCATCTCTGTCTGTCCCATCATCTCGCTGTCTCCATCATCTCTGTCTGTCTCCATCATCTCTGTCTGTCTCCATCATCTCTGTCTGTCTCCATCATCTCTGTCTGTCTCCATCATCTCTGTCTGTCTCCATCATCTCTGTCCTGTCTCCATCATCTCTGTCTGTCTCCATCATCTCTGTCTGTCTCCATCATCTCTGTCTGTCTCCATCATCTCTGTCTCCTCTTCTTCTGTCTCATCATCTCTGTCTGTCTCCATCATCTCTCTGTCTCCTCATCTCTGTCTGTCTCCATCATCTCTGTCTGTCTCCATCATCTCTGTCTGTCTCCATCATCTCTGTCTGTCTCCATCATCTCTGTCTGTCTCCATCATCTCTGTCTGTCGTCTCATCATCTCTGTCTGTCTCTCATCTGTCTGCTCCATCATCTGTCTGTCTCCATCATCTCTGTCTGTCTCCATCATCTCTGTCTGTCTCCATCATCTCTGTCTGTCTCCATCATCTCTGTCTGTCTCCATCATCTCTGTCTGTCTCCATCATCTCTGTCTGTCTCCATCATCTCTGTCTCATCATCTCTGTCTGTCTCCATCATCTGCTGTCCCATCATCTCTGTCTGTCTCCATCACTCTGTCTGTCTCCATCATCTCTGTCTTCATCCATCATCTCTGTCTTCATCCATCATCTCTGTCTTCATCCATCATCTCTGTCTTCATCCATCATCTCTGTCTTCATCCATCATCTCTGTCTCATCCATCATCTCTGTCTTCATCCATCATCTCTGTCTTCATCCATCATCTCTGTCTCCATCCATCATCTCTGGCTCCATTATTTACAGAAAAATCACGTGCGTGCAAAAGCGCTGACGAGCGCAGAGACATGCGCACGCCAGCGCCCCATAGACTGCAATGTTATTTTTTGTGCATAGCATGCGCACACGTGCGCACGCGTTTTTTTAAAGCGGTTGACAGAAAAAAAAAATGCAACATGTAGCGTCTAGCGCGTATGGGCGCACACCGGGAAAATGCGCAGCGCACATGAACGCGTGCAAATGCTAGACCCTGCGCCCGCCATGTTAAAGATAGGGGAACATTGCGCATGCGTCCGATAGCGCAAAATGCGCTGCGCGATAAAACGCAAGTGTGAAAGTAGCCTAACAGAGGTGAGCTTTCATGTTGGGGTTGGACAATGGCATTTGCACGTTAGGTAGCGAGGTGAAAAATCTAAGTTACTTACCGTTAACGGGATTTTACAGAGCCCATGGCAGCACCACCTGAGAGAGGGTCTCCGCCCACGAGGACAGAAAACCTATTGAATAAAAGGGCGGTACCTCTCCTTCGCATCAGTTCGGTTCCAGAGCATGAGAGGACCTCCAGACAAATTAGTTAGCATAACTTCCACCAAATACATTTTACTTAACACCCCTAATTAGTGCACACCATAAGTGATAGAAGCGAGGGAGGGAATTCAAGGGTGCTGTCATGGGCTCTGTAAAATCCCGTTAACGGTAAGTAACTTAGATTTTTTCCCCCTCTCCCATGACAGCACCACCTGAGAGATTTATATAGACTGAAGCACCCTAGGAAGGGATAGCCGCTTCCAGCACCTTCCTACTGAAAGACAGGCTAGCAGAGGAGGACAGATTAAGTCGGTAATGTTTATAAAAAGTAGTAGGGGTAGACCATGTGGCCGCCTTACATATTTCCTCGATGGAAACCTCCGCCCTATCGGCCCAGGAGGTCGCCACGGCCCTGGTGGAATGGGCTCTCAGATCCTGTGGTATCGGTGTCTTACTAGATGTGTAGGCTAAGCTAATGGCATCCCTAATCCATCTAGCTAAAGATCCCTTTGTGACACTACACCCTTTCCTTCCACCTTGAAAAGACACAAATAAGGACTTGCTCTTCCTATCCTGACTGGTCCTATTTAGATAGTGTAGAAGGGTTCTCCTTACATCTAATGTGTGGAGTATACATTCTTCCTCTGATGTTGGCTCACTGAAGGAGAGCAGTATAACCTCTTGACTCCTATGAAATCTAGAGGCTACCTTTGGGAGATAGGCCAGATCAGGTCTCAATACGACCCTATCCTCTAATATCTGCATGAACGGCGGATCTATGGACAGAGCCTGTAGATCACTAACCCTACGTGCTGACGTCAAAGCTATCAGGATCGCCGTTTTGAGAGTCAGGTTTTTGTTAGAAATTTCCTGTAGGGGTTCAAAGGGAGATTTTGTCAACGCTTCCAAAACTAAATTTAGATCCCAAGGGGGGAATCTTGGGCCTGGCGCTGGTCTAGATCTCTGACAGGCTTTAATGAACCTGACTACCCATCTGTTTGACACTAGATTGTGGTTGAACAGGGCCCCCAATGCTGATACCTGCACCTTAAGGGTGCTAGTGGCTAGCCCCATTTCCATTCCTTTCTGGAGGAATTCCAAAATTAGCTTAATCAGGATTGGACCTCCTAAATCGGTGTCCTGAAAAGCTTAGAAACTTTACCCATATTCTGCCATAAATTCTCGTGGTTATGGGTTTTCTGCTCTGCATTAGCGTATTGATCAGTCCCGGTGAAAATCCCCTCTGTATCAATAATGACCTCTCAAATTCCAGGCCGTCAAGTGAAGGCCTGGTCTCTGAGGGTGAACTACTGGGCCCTGCTTGAGGAGACCTGGGATATCCGGGAGAACCCAGGGGTCTGTCAGGGACATCTTCCTCAGCCATGAGAACCAAGGCCTTTTTGGCCAGAAGGGAGCTATGAGTATAATCCTCGCCTTCTCCTCCCGAATCTTCCTGAGTACTGTCGGGATCAGCATCATTGGGGGAAAGCATATGCTAGGTAAAAGTCCCAAGGGATCTGCAGCACATCTACAGTATAAGGTCTTTCCTTCGGGTCTAGGGAACAGAATCTGCTGGTTTTCTTGTTTTTCCTGTTCGCAAAAAGGTCTATCTCTGGCTGCCCCCAGAGACTCACAATCTGCTGGAACACTGATTGATTTAGTTCCCATTCTCCTTGTTTCAGTGTCCTTCTGCTGAGGAAATCTGCCTCCTCGTTGTCCTTCCCCCTTATGTGTAAGGCTGAAATTTGGAACTGGCGTCTCTCCATCACTTGTAGAATCTGCCGGGTTAATGTCATCAAGGGTCTGGAACTTGTGCCTCCCTGATGATTTATGTAGGCTACTGAGGTTCTGTTGTCCGACAGGATACGGACGTGATTGCCTCTTAGTCTGGGAAGGAATTCCAATATTGCTTCCTTGATGGCAAGTAGCTCCCTGTAATTTGAAGAGTTTGCTGCTTGCGCTTCGGTCCAGATTCCTTGCATCACATTGTCCATTAGATGTGCTCCCCACTCTTCCGCACTCGCATCCGTTATTATGATATCCGATACCGGAAGGGACCATGGGACACCACGTGACAGATTTCCCGGGTCCAGCCACCATGCTATGGTGCTTAAGGTTCCTTGGGATAGCGTCATCTTCCCTTCCAGATGTCCTGATAGTATTATCTCCCCTTCTAGGACATCTTGCTGCAGAGACCTGGAATGGTACTGGGCCCATTGCACCGCTGGAATGCATGAAGTCATGGAGCCTAAATGGGACTTGGCTTGTCTGAGGGACATAGTTGGTCTGGATAATGCTGCTGATATTAATGTCATCATCTTCCTTTTCCTCTGGAAGGAGGCAAAGTTGTTTCTCTGAGTCTATAGTAAGACCCAAGAAGGATTGAACCCTCTTGGGTTGGAGTTTTGATTTTTCTATATTTATTATCCAGCCTAGATCGGACATGGTGTTTTGAATGAATCTTATATTGGCTCTGCACTACTGCTCCGATCTGCCGATTATTAAGAAATCGTCCAAGTAAGGTATAATGAGAATATCCTTTTCCCGCAGGCATGCTGTTACTTCGAGAATTAGTTTTGTAAATATTCTCGGGGCCATGGATAGGCCAAAGGGCAGTACCCTGTATTGAAAATGCCTTAGCCGATCTTTTAGACGTACTGCCACTCTTAAGTATTGCTGGTGTTCCTGATGGATAGGAACATGATAATAGGCGTCTTTGAGGTCTAAGACGCTCATAAAACAACCTGGAAACAACACCTTGATTGTCGTCTTTACGGACTCCATCTTGAATGGCCTGTAGGCCAAGAATTTGTTGAGGCCTCTCAGGTTGACTATTGTCCTGTAAGATTGGTCTGGTTTTTTGATCAGAAACAGGGGAGAGTAAAATCCCCTCCCTCCTGCTGAACCGGCACCTCTATCAGTACCTTCTTTTGAATTAATGACAATACTTCGGCCTCCAGAGCTTGCTGTTCTTTCTCGGATCTGGGGGACGAAATCATGAACCTGTGTCTGGGTACTGAAGCAAACTCCAATCTGAGTCCTGATTTTATAATGCCAAGGATCCAGCTGTTGACCGATATCCTCTCCCAGGGGTTGGAAGTAGGACAGCCTTCCCTCCCACCTGGGGCGGCCCATGACTTGGCGCTTTTTCTGCTCTTTGAAGATGACTCTCCGAACATGAAGCCTCTATTTAAGGGCCGTCTCGCTCTCCAGCTTTGTGTATCCTTGGATGGCCTGCTCCTGCTATAACGCCTTCTCCGAAAGGAGCTTTTGAACTGCGGTCTCGACACTGTCGGAAATCCCTTTTTCTTGTCCGCTGCTTTATCCAAAATGTCATCCAAGGTCTTCCCAAAGAGAAATTTTCCGTCACAGGGAATAGAGCACAGCTTGGTTTTAGACTGAGCGTCTCCTGTCCAGCTCTTAAGTCATAGGGCTCTACGCGCTGCATTAGCCAGATTCGCTGACCTAGCCGCTAGTCTTACTGAGTTTGCTGAGGCGTCCGATAAGAAGCTGCGCCCTGTAATCACGGTAGCTCCGCTAAAATCTCTTCTCTGGGGGTGTTATCTCTAAGATGATCACCGAGCTGTTCCAACCATATCATCAATGACCTTGCGGTGCATGTGGATGCAATGGCTGGTTTTAATGATCCCGCTGAGGACTCCCATGCCTGCTTGAGGGCACCTAAATCCTCAAATGGCAGTGTAGAACTTTTAACCCCTTTGGCTACTGCAACATCAATTTTCGGGGCTTTGTCCCATATTAAGGTGTATCAAAGGGGTATCTTCTCTTTGAGGAAGATGGTAGTGGCCCCTTTCTCTCTGGCTTCTTCCATTCTCTGTCAATGAGCAATTGAATATTCTCATTAACCGGAAAACAACGCCTCTTTTTCTGACTCATGCCTCCGAACATAATATCCTGGAGGGATCTAGCCTGTTTGGGGTCTGATATGCCCATGACAGTCTTAATGGATTTAACTATCTTGTCCGTTTCTTCCATAGAAAAACAGGGCTTTCCTCCCATCTCATTATCAGAGAGGAAGAAGATAGTGATCCCGAATTTGAACTATCTTCCTGCTGAACCGATTCTTCTGGTTAAGAGTATACAGACTCCGGTCTGACCGGTGGTTTGCGGTCATCAGACCTTTTAAGGACTCCTGAACTTCAGACCTAATAATGGTCCTGAGGTCCATAGCAAACCCCGGTGTTTCCTCTGCTATGGTCTGTTGAATGCACTGACTGCAGAGTGGCTTGCTACTGGCTTCTGGTAAAGCCTGCTTACATATGGCACACTCCCTATTCTTTTGTTTGGAGGTGTGCTTTCAGGGCCTTTCCTATGAAGGTAATAGAAAGAAAGAAGGGGTCCTTTAATACTAGTCACATTCATGTAGATCACTCACCACCCGTGGATCAATCTACGGTACCGGAGACGCAGGCTGAGAAAGTTCTGAAGAACGCTTGTCCCAGGTGGAGGATTTCTGACTTGACATAGACTTCTGGCTCGCTCCATCAGTTGAATGGTCAGACTTGTGCTTATGGTCTTGCAATGTCGCCTCCTGGCGCTGCTGCTGCGACGACTGGCGCTGCTGCTGTGGAGGCTGCTGCTGTTGTGACTCCATGCCTGAAGTACCTACAGCGATTGCCACCATTATTGTGTGGCCACCCCTTTAAATACTGGGTGGCTCCTCCTCTGTCTCTGTAGTGACTTCCTTTCCCCCCCCCTTTTTTTTTTTTCACACGACCTATACAGGGATCCCAAGCCCTGCACATGCCCTCCTCTTGCGTCACTGGCTTACCCACGCCGCAGGACCGCCCCTCCTGTTCGGCGTCCTGCGCGTGCGCCGGAAATGACGCGCCTGGCGCGCAATGTCGGGACGCGCCGGAAGTTCGGCCGCCTGCACATGCGCCGACCTCAGGCCTCGCTTACCGGCGCGCTCAGCTCGCCATGTGCAGACCCGGTGAGTTCGTCCAGCCTTTCCACTCACCGGCGCACTCCGGTGACTGTGCGCAGCCCTGGAGCACGACCCGGCGCACATCACCGGGGGGGGGGGGGGGCATCTTCTCGGTCCCGGACCTAGGGTTCCCTGTTGTCTTTTGGGAGGTGATCCTGGAAAAAACCTCTGGCTTCTTCTCCACCCCCCGTGCACGCAGCCCCAGGGACATTTTTCAAAGAGGTCCCCTGCCGCAGCTGCATCGGCCCGATGGCCGCCTCACAACCCCGGACGGCATCCCGATCCTCCTGGACACCATCCTGGGTAAGTGTACCGCACCTGCTGTAGGCTTCCACGAGGACAGGAAACCTAACTGATGCGAAGGAGAGGTACCGCCCTTTTTTCAGTAGGTTTCTTGTCCTGTGGGCGGAGACCCTCTCTCAGGTGGTGCTGTCATGGGAGAGGGGGAAAAGAAGTTCTAGCACCTACAGTACTGGCAGAAGGCTGTGAAAGTAGAACTATCCACCTAAAGGGGATGGCAAGTTACAAAGCATGGCAATGGGACAAGGTCCTGTACATATTAACCCTGCTGTTCTGTTCGGGTCAAAAATGACCCGTTTTGGAAATTAGATATTATTTTATTCATTCATTTTTTGATTTTGAAACTTGTGGTTCCTTCTATTTTCCTAATTTACGGGGTTCATACTAAGGGTACTTTATTTTTTTTTTTCAGTGCTTTACTTTTTGCGCTACAGTTTTTTATACACTTGTTATGTTCGGGTCAAAAATGACCCGTTAGCCTTCTATACTAATCTACAGCCATTTTTTGAGTAAAACAAAGGATTTTTAGTTTATTTTGAGACTACTTATTGCATCTACTATTGTTTATCAAGTTATCTAGTTGCTTTAGGTGGTGCACAGATGGACATAAATGGATGGATACATGTATACAAATGATTTCAGTACAAACCATACGCATTGTCTTTCAGTACAATTTTTATTGCTGTATCTAAAGGCCTGCTGTTCCTCTACAAATAAATCAATTCAGTTTTCAAGATTGCAAAAGAAAATAGTTTCTTTTCCTTGTGAACTGACAAGCTAATGAGAATGTATTTTGTTGTGTGTTATCTTAGCCTTGCAGAAGGTGCCTGTGTGTCTCCGCCCTTATCTTGTCAGTATAGTAGTTCAGTCAGACATTCCAAAGCTGTTGGAGAGAGGAGCTGGAGTCTGGAGCTGCACACAGAGTTTACCTCACAGCTTTGAATACATGGTACCCGTGGTATTTATGACTGTTGAAGTTTTGCAAAAATGATGCGAAAACGTGGATTGAAAAAAAATAGATTAGTAGAAACCTTTTTTTGAAAAAAACTGAAATTTTTATTTTTTCTGATTATTTTTTACTATTTTTTTTCAAAATGCTTTTATACTGTTAAAATTTATTTTAGTTTTAAGTTAGTTGTACTAATAGTTACCTAAAGTTGTTGTTGATGTTGTTGTAAAAGATATAGTTGATTATTTAAGCACAAGTTTGTTACTTTGGTGTAAAATGCAATTAGGCTGTTTTACATTAATCAACACAAAATTTAAAAAAATTAAGTTTTTTTTATTCAATTTTTCTTTGATAATGAACAACTATGATCACACACAGTATAATAATGCAACAGGTATTCAAAAAGAACTTTTCAGTGGCTCAAAACAACATTTTAATAGGTTCGGGTCAAAAATGACCCGAACATAACAAGTGTATAGTAAACCCGAACAGAACAGCAGGGTTAAATTAGTGTGGGAAACAAACACATACTTGAGATTACAATCACAGCAAGATTTTGCATGAATAGACATTTATACGTCAATGGGGTCTGTCTGGTTCCATGGGTAACCGTGTGCTATAGCTGTCCCTAGCATGAATTCAGCCATAGTGTTCCAAATATAGAATATGCATGACACTGACATGAACCCAGTCTTCAAAGTGGGCAAACTCTATACGTGTATAATTACAAACGTTAGTACCGCTTTAACTGTAGACTGTATAATTCCTACCAAACGTCTTTAGTTCCTATCACAAATTTACTAAACTGGTTTCTTTCTCTCAGTAACACATAATGTACACCTGTAGAATCTCTAGAAAACAATTATTCCCATAATCCTAAATAACATAGGCAAAAGCACTTCAAAGTACAATCATAAACATTATCTATGGTGATAGGTGTCCCATAGAAGAAGAAGTGATACGAGAAGAAGTAATGGTTTAAAATAAATGATTTTTATTAAACTTATTGAAACCAACAGTAGTGAAAAGATTAAAAGGAATTTTCAAAAAATAAACAATCAGAAACCCAGAGGCTACCATATATTTTAGTATAAGCCTGTAGATACCGCCCTATCCTAATTAAATGGAAAATAGCCTGATACTATAATTGGCTTTGTAAAGGAGGAGTGTTCCCCAAATCCTATATATAAAATGCAATAATGTGCAAAAAGATGTGCAACTAAATACTCATGTAATGAACACCAATAGGCTAAAAGAGGGGCTATTAACTACACCTACAGCTGTAGTGTGAGAAGGGATAAAAGGATATATACGAGCAGGTATCAAGCTCAGAGTGGTAGTACAACACCTAGCAAATTGTGCACAGGGTTAACATGTAATTAGAAATAGTGAAATTACTTAGACTATATAGGGAATCATAATGACTATGTAGTCCCACTTACATGTAAATGTAGCGCAAAGCTAGGCAGGGTGAGGTAGTCGCAGACACAGGTCTCTGAACGCCCAACGGGCACCGTTTCACCTAGTGGCTTCTTCCGGGGCAGACACTCCTGCCCCGGAAGAAGCCACTAGGTGAAACAGTGCCCGTTGGGCGTTCAGAGACCTGTGTCTTGCGACTACCTCACCCTGCCTAGCTTTGCGCTACATTTACATGTAAGTGGGACTACATAGTCATTATGATTCCCTATATAGTTAAGTAATTTCACTATTTCTAATTACATGTTAACCCTGTGCACAATTTGCTAGGTGTTGTACTACCACTCTGAGCTTGATACCTGCTCGTATATATCCTTTTATCCCTTCTCACACTACAGCTGTAGGTGTAGTTAATAGCCCCTCTTTTAGCCTATTGGTGTTCATTACATGAGTATTTAGTTGCACATCTTTTTGCACATTATTGCACATTATTGCATTTTATATATAGGATTTGGGGAACACTCCTCCTTTACAAAGCCAATTATAGTATCAGGCTATTTTCCATTTAATTAGGATAGGGCGGTATCTACAGGCTTATACTAAAATATATGGTAGCCACTGGGTTTCTGATTGTTTATTTTTTGAAAATTCCTTTTAATCTTTTCACTACTGTTGGTTTTAATAAGTTTAATAAAAATCATTTATTTTAAACCATTACTTCTTCTCGTATCACTTCTTCTTCTATGGGACACCTATCACCATAGATAATGTTTATGATGTCTCTAGAAAACAAGCTGCCTGGATAATCAATGAGCAATGTAGCAATCTTAATGCAACCGAGGAATGAGCTTCAGTGAACGGCTGCAAAATTCACAGCACTAAAATAAAAGGAAATGCAAAACAGTAACAGCGGATCGATCGGATGGACAGAGTGCCGTCGATTCCATCTAAATTTTCCCCTTTGTATAAAGGTTTTTTCACTACAGCCGTATTCTTCTGGAAAGTGGGGCACTCTTGGCTCAAGCTTTTACATAACACAGCAACAATATCCCTGCAAACACTGTAATATGACAGATGGACTAGATAGTATATAAGAAAACATTTCAAACCAATCTATCAAAGTGCACTCAAATATGATACAGCGAATCTAACGGAAAATAAACCCTTATGTAAGTTACCGAAGGGACAGTCTGATCACAGACAAAGCAGTGAGATGGTCAACCTGGAATAGACATTCCGGGTAATAACAGCAGAAAATACCATAGGCTGATTTATATGCCAAAGCAATAAGTCTTCACCACCACGCCTTGCAAATTTACCAACCTAACCGCTGCAACACACCAATAAAGGAAATGCAGTAATAGAGAAGTCGCTGATCAAAGGCTGCAAAGATTTTATATTTAAAATTGCTTTTCCAGGACTCCATGACCTGTTATTAGAGTAGGTCATCAATATGTGATCGGTTGGGATCCAGCATCCCCACCTTATCAGCGGTCTATAGCTCTTGCAGCGGCTGAATGTACACAGTGGACAGCGCTGGAAGACCACAGTGCCGTATACCATGTTGTAAGAAAAAACAGTATAGCGCTCCTAGTGCAATCAACAGGGTGAGGATTGGTGGAAATTGTGACTAGTTGATCTCCCCAAGGCTTGTTATGTGCACTGCTGTGGAGTCAGAGTCCATTTTGGTGTAACAGTCGGTATAAAATTCACCGACTGATTCCTAAAATAAACAATAAATTGGGTTCAGTGCAGGATGTGCTGAATATTTTTTCGTAAGAATTTGTGAAAGTTATGAAATGTCCTATAAATGTCTGTTCTGTTCCTGATCTAAGGCTCTCGGCTTTAGTGGAGATGAATCTGTGCTGCATGTTATGTACATGCTCGTAGTGACCAGTGCTGTGGGGTCGGAGTCAGGGAAATTGAGCAGTCGGAGGTTTGGCTTACCGACTCCACAGCCCTGGTTGTGCCGCAGGCACAAGGCTGACAAGGGCGTGATTTCTCTGCCTCCAACAGCTGCAGTTCTAGAGTTGAGCGCCAGAACTCAGAAGGCACAGAGATGTGTTTCCATACACCAGTGTGACTATATGAAAATAGGTTTTATATTACAGTGTGTTTTACAATGAATCACATTACATAGTCTCATTATGTTTCTTGTATGCAACTTTTACTTAAATGTGTTTTTTGTGTTG
Source organism: Oophaga sylvatica (assembly GCA_033576555.1). NCBI lineage: Eukaryota > Metazoa > Chordata > Amphibia > Anura > Dendrobatidae > Oophaga > Oophaga sylvatica. The sequence goes on from JARQOD010000006.1 coordinate 310,031,994, forward strand.
TATTTTTTTTTAATTACCTGCTTCATGATTCTATTACGTCATCGCTGACCTCTTTAAGTGCTCATACTTAACTTTCTGTCACTATATACCTGGTGAAGGAGCCTGATCAGTCCCAAAACGCGTAGTCTGAATAAAGAGTGCTTTTTCATCCTTGGTCCATTCCGGCAGTGCTGATCAAGACCACGTTTTTTTAATCTTTATCTTTGTATACGGTGTATATTGTAGTGAATTAGCCCATGTAACTAGACTGCGTTCTCCAGTAACTTAAAGGGCTATTCCCTTCCCATAAAGGCTATTGTCAGATAGTGATTATAAATACAAGCGATTTTGCAGCTTACTGCTTATTAAAATTTGAAGCCATTCTTGATTTAAACACTTTTCTTCCTAGCTCGTTACCCTGGAGACCGGCCAACACTCCTAGACAGACATCAGAACATGCGCAGTAGTTACAAGCTATTTTCTATAGCTATTGTAAGCACTATTTTCAAGCTGACCAGGATTGCTGGTGAGAGCAGTTCCCTCCTAATCCCAGCCAGCATGAGCATAATGCTGACAAGCTAGACAGCAGAAGTGGTCGCTCTCCTAGGTAACAAGCTGTAATCAAGAATGTTAATGTCCAAAACTGTAAAATTAAAATTGCAGATGTGCCTGTATTTACAACAAGCTCTATCCAACAAAGCGCTGGGTGTCAACAGCGCTGCGGTCAACACTGAGGCTCAGCGCCTCGAGGCATCCACAATGGTAAAGACAGAATGCTGGACTTCGGGAGGGTAAGTAGAGCTCAGCTTGTAATTTTACCATGGTTTAAATTATCTTACGGTAAATTGAATGACTTTTTTTTTTTACAATCTCAGATTGTAAGCTTGCGAGCAGGGCCCTCATTCCTCTTGGTATCTACTTTGATCTGTGTTTATTGTTATGCTGTAATGTCTATTGTCTGTACAAGTCCCCTCTATAATGTAAAGTGCTGCGGAATATGTTGGCGCTATAAAAATAAAATTATTATTATTATTATGGGGGCAACCTCTTTAACCCCTTACTGCCATCGGACGTACTATCCCGTCCATGGTACCTGGGCCCGTATGACCGGGGACGGGATAGTACGTCATAGGCGATCAGCTGCGCGCTCCTGAGGGGAGCGCAGCTAATCGCCGCCGGGTGTCAGCTGATTATCACAGCTGACACCCATGACTGTGTGTCAGGAGCGGTCACGGACCGCTCCCGGCACATTAACCCCTTGCACACCGCGATCAAACATGATCGCGGTGTACTGGGGGCACAGGGGAGGATCGCGCAGGGTGGGGGCTCCCTGCGCGCCCCCCTGAGACCCTCAGAGCAGCACGATGTGATCGCGCTGTTCTGAGGGCTTCCTCCCTCCCAGGACCCGGATCCAAGATGGCGCCGGGGTCCTGGAGGGAGGCGGCTACCTCAGTGCCTGCCGAGAGCAGGCACTGAGAAGCCTGCATCTATGCCTGTGCGATCGCTGGTGTGACAGAGTGCTGTGCACACTGTCACACCAGCGATCTGATAAAATACTGTGATGTCCCACCCTGGGACAAAGTAAAAAAGTTAAAAAAGTAAAAATAAACATGTGTAAAAAAAAATTCAAAATAAATAATAATAAAAAAAAATATTCCCCAATAAATTCACTTCTTCCTGTAAATAAAAAAAACAAAAACAATAAAGTACACATATTTGGTATCGCCGCGTCCGTAACGACCCCCCCTATAAAATTGTCCCACTAGTTAACCCCTTTAGTGAACCCCTTAAAAAAAAAAAAAAAAAAAAAACGAAGCAAAAAATCAATGCTTTATCATCATACCGCCGAACAAAAGTGGAATAACACGCGATCAAAAAGACCGATATAAAAAAACATGGTACCGCTGAAAACGTCATCTTGTCCCGCAAAAAACGAGCCATCATAAAGCATCATCAGCGAAAAAATAAAAAAGTTATAGCTCGCAGAATAAAGCGATGCAAAAATAATTATTTTTTATATAAAATTGTTTTTATTCTATAAAAGCGCCAAAACATGAAAAAATGATATAAATGAGGTATCGCCATAATCGTACTGACCCGAAGAATAAAACTGCTTTATCAATTTTACCACACGCGGAACGGTATAAACGCCTCCCCCAAAAGAAATTCATGAATTGCTGATTTTTGTTCATTTTAACCTCCCAAAAATCGAAATAAAAAGCGATCAAAAAACGTCACGTGCTCAGAAATGGTACCAATAAAAACGTCAACTCGTCCCGCAAAAAATAAGACCTCACATGACTCTGTGGGCCAAAATATGCAAAAATTATAGCTCTCAAAATGTGATGATGCAAAAACTATTTTTGCAATAAAAAGCGTCTTTTAGCGTGACAGCTGCCAATCATAAAAACCCGCTATAAATAGTAAATCAAACCCCCCTTTATCACCCCCTTAGTAAGGGAAAAATAATAAAATTAAAAAAAGTATTTATTTCCATTTTCCCATTAGGGTTAGGGTTAGGGTTGCGGCTAAAGTTAGGGTTAGGGTTGGCGCTAAAGTTAGGATTAGGGTTGGGATTAGGGGTGTGTTAGGGTTAGGTTTGTGGTTAGGGTTGGGACTAGGGTTAGGGTGTGTTGGGGTTAGGGTTGGAGTTAGAATTGGGGGGTTTCAGCTGTTTAGGCACATCATGGGCTCTCCAAATGTGACATGGCGTCTGATCTCAATTCCAGCCAATTCTGCGTTGAAAAAGTCAAACGGTGCTCCTTCACTTCTCAGCTCTGCCATGCGTCCAAACAGTAGTTTATCCCCACATATGGGGTATCAGCGTACTCTGGACCCCAAGAGTTATTGTGCAATTTGTCCTATTTCTTCTGCTACCCTTGGGAAAATAAAAAACTGGGGGCGAAAATATCATTTTTGTACAAAAAAAAATATTTTTTTGTTTTTACGGCTGTACATTATAAACTTCTGTGAAGCACTTGGGGCTTCATAGCGCTCACCACACATCTAGATAAGTTCCTTGTGGGGTCTATTTTCCAAAATGGGGTCACTTGTTGGGGATTTCCACTGTTTAGGCGCATCAGGGGCTCTCCAAATGCGACATGACGCCCCCAGACCATTCCATCAAAGTCTGCAATCCAAAACGTCACTACTTCCCTTCCGAGCCCCAACGTGTACCCATACAGTAGTTTTCTCCCACATATTGGATATCAGCGTACTCAGGACAAATTGGACAACAACTTTTGGGGTCCAATTTCTCCTGTTACCCTTGTAAAAATAAAATATTGGGGCAAAAAAATCATTTTTGCAAAAAAAAAAAAGGATTTTTTATTTTTAACGGCTGTGCGTTATAAACTTCTGTGAAGCACTTCGGGGTTCAAAGTGCTCACCACACATCTAGATAAGTTCCTTGTGGGGTCTATTTGCCAAAATGGGGTCACTTGTGGGGGGTTTCCACTGTATAGGTGCATCAGGGGCTCTCCAAATGTGACATGACGCCCCCAGACCATTCCATCAAAGTCTGCAATCCAAAACGTCACTACTTCCCTTCCGAGCCCTGACGTGCGCCCATACAGTAGTTTTCTCCCACATATTGGGTATCAGCGTACTCAGGACAAATTGGACAACAACTTTTGGGTTCCAATTTCTTCTGTTACCCTTGTGAAAATAAAATATTGGGGGCGAAAAAAATCATTTTTGTAAAAAAAAAAAAGATTTTTTATTTTTACGGCTGTACGTTATAAACTTCTGTGAAGCACTTCGGGGTTCAAAGTGCTCACCACACATCTAGATAAGTTCCTTGTGGGGTCTATTTGCCAAAATGGGGTCACTTGTGGGGGGTTTCCACTGTATAGGTGCATCAGGGGCTCTCCAAATGTGACATGACGCCCCAGACCATTCCATCAAAGTCTGCAATCCAAAACGTCACTACTTCCCTTCCGAGCCCTGACGTGCGCCCATACAGTAGTTTTCTCCCACATATTGGGTATCAGCGTACTCAGGACAAATTGGACAACAACTTTTGGGTTCCAATTTCTTCTGTTACCCTTGTGAAAATAAAATATTGGGGGCGAAAAAATCATTTTTGTAAAAAAAAAAAAGATTTTTTATTTTTACGGCTGTACGTTATAAACTTCTGTGAAGCACTTCGGGGTTCAAAGTGCTCACCACACATCTAGATAAGTTCCTTGTGGGGTCTATTTGCCAAAATGGGGTCACTTGTGGGGGGTTTCCACTGTATAGGTGCATCAGGGGCTCTCCAAATGTGACATGACGCCCCCAGACCATTCCATCAAAGTCTGCAATCCAAAACGTCACTACTTCCCTTCCGAGCCCTGACGTGCGCCCATACAGTAGTTTTCTCCCACATATTGGGTATCAGCGTACTCAGGACAAATTGGACAACAACTTTTGGGTTCCAATTTCTTCTGTTACCCTTGTGAAAATAAAATATTGGGGACGAAAAAATCATTTTTGTAAAAAAAAAAAAGATTTTTTATTTTACGGCTGTACGTTATAAACTTTAGTGAAACACCTGGGGGTTAAAAGTTCTCACCACACATCTAGATAAGTTCCTTGAGGGGTCTAGTTTCCAAAATGGCGTCATTTATGGGGTTTCCACTGTTTAGGCAGATCAGGAGCTCTCCAAACACGACATGGCGTCCAGCCAATTCTGCGTTGAAAAAGTCAGACGGCGCTCCTTCCCTTCCAAACTCTGCCATGCACCCAAACAGTGGTTTACCCCCACATATGGGGTATCAGCGCACTCAGGACAAATTGCACAATAACTTTTGGAGTCTTGTTACCCTTGGAAAAATAAAAATTGGGGTGAAAAGATCATTTTTGTGGAAAAAATATGATTTTTAAATTTTACGGCTCTACGTTATAAACTTGTGTGAAGCACTTGGGGGTTCAAATTGCTCACCAAAGATCTAGAAAAGTTCCTTAGGGGGTCTAGTTTCCAAAATGGGGTCATTTGTGGGGGGTTTCCACTGTTTAGGCACATCAGGGGCTCTCCAAATGCAACATGGCATCCAATCTCAATTCCAGCCAATTTTGGTTGGAAAAAGTCAAATGGTGCTCCTTCCATTCCGAGCTCTGCCGTGCGCCCAAACAGTGGTTCCCACCCACATATGGGGTATCAGCGTACTCAGGACAAATTGGACAACAACTTATGTGGTCCAATTTCTCCTGTTACCCTTGAGAAAATAAAAAATTAGTGACTAAAAGATAATTTTTGTGGGAAAAAAAATAGGATTTTTTATTTTCATGCCCGGGCATTATAAACTTGTGTGAAGCACTTGGGGGTTCAAAGTGCTCACCAAAGATCTAGATAAGTTCCTTAGGGGGTATAGTTTCCAAAATGGGGTCACTTGTGGGGGGTTTCCACTGTTTAGGCTCATCTGGGGCACTGCAAACGGAACATGACCCCCATCAACGTCTGCATTCCAAAACGTTACTACTTCCTTTCCAAGCCCTGCCGTGCACCCAAACAGTTCCCCCCCCCCACATATGGGGTATCAGCGTACTCAGGACAAATTGGACAACAACTTTTGGGGTCCAATTTCCTTGGGAAAATTCAAAAATTTGGGACTAAAAAATCATTTTTGTGGAAAATTGTTTTTTTTTTTTTTCACACCCAGGCATTATAAGCTTTTGTGAAACACTTGGGAGTTCAAAGTGCTCACAACAGATCTAGATAAGTACCTTAGGGGGTCTAGTTTCCAAAATGGTGTCACTTGTGGGGGTTTCCACTGTTTAGGCGCATCAGGGGCTCTCCAAACACGACATGGCGTCCAATCTCAATTCCAGCCAATTTTAGTTTGAAAAAGTCAAACGGCGCTCCTTCCCTTACGAGCTCTGCCGTGTGCCCAAACAGTGGTTTTCCCCCACATATTGGGTATTGGCGTACTCAGGAGAAATTGCATAACAACCTTATCTGTCCATTTTCTCCTTTTACCCTTGTGAAAATAAAAAAAAAAGTTTGTAAAAGATCATTTTTGTGGCTAAAAAGTTAAATATTCATTTTTTCCTTCCACGTTGCTTTAGTTCCTGTGAAGCACCTGAAGGGTTAATAATCTTCTTGAATGTGGTTTTGAGTACCTTGAGGGGTGCAGTTTTTAGAATGGTGTCACTTTTGGGTATTTTCTGCCATATAGACCCCTCAAAGTGACTTCAAATGAGAGGTGGTCCCTAAAAAAAATGGCTTTGTAAATTTTGTTGTAAAAATGAGAAATCGCTGGTCAACTTTTAACCCTTATAACTTCCTAACAAAAAAATTTTGGTTCCAAAATTGTGCTGATGTAAAGTAGACATGTGGGAAATGTTATTTCTTAACTATTTTATGTGACATATTTCTCTGTTTTAAGGGAATAAAAATTGAAAGTTTGAAAATTGCAAAATTTTAAAAATTTTCGCCATATTTGCGTTTTTTTCAAAAATAAACGCAAGTTATATCGAAGAAATTTTACTTCTAACGTGAAGTACAATATGTCACGAGAAAACAATCTCAGAATCGCGAAGATCCGTTGAAGCGTTCCAGAGTTATAACCTCATAAAGAGACAGTGGTCAGAATTGTAAAAATTGGCCCGGTCATTAACGTGCAAACCACCCTTGGGGTGAAGGGGTTAAAAAGCAGTTTATACTGTGTTCAGAATTTTCTCAATTGCTGCACCTAAATCCAGAAACTCTCCCCCAGAATCCACCACCACTTTGCAGCTAGTGTGCCATTATTCCTCATTCACAATCAGAGCGGAAAAAAAAAATCCTCATGGAACAATGAACAGGTTCTGGATTTGAAAAAAAAACACAATATATCCATTGCTTTCTTAGATCTCACATGAAAAATCTGCATATTAGACCCATTGAAGAGAACCTGTCATCAGGATATTCTATCCCAAACTAAGGGCATGTATATGAAGATGATGCAGTGTGGATTGAATCCTCAGACCTATCTGGTACAAATCTGTTTTGCTGAGCAACCCATACTGGAAATTGTACGATAACGAGTAGCGTGTACAGTGGGCAGGCACTGCACTTACAGGTCTCCTGCCTCTCTCCCCATTTACCACCCGCTGCCTGTCTTCTGTCTCTGACTGACAAGGCTCTAAAACATGTGTGACTTATCAAAGATGGGAGGCAGGCAATTGGCAGGAAAAAGGGAGCGAGGCAGAAGATCTGCAAGTGAAGAGCCCCTCCATTGCACGCACTACTCATTAGCATACAATTTCAACTATCAACAGATTTCTACAAGAAAGGTAGCGGTAAATCAGCATTACAGTGCCTTTATATACATGCCCTTAGTTTCAGACATAAAATTCTGATGACAGGTTCCCTTTAACCCCTTAACGACCGCCGATACGCCTTTTAACGACGGCAGTTAAAGGTACTTATGCCTCAGCGCCGTTTTTTAACGGCGCTGAGAAATAAGTGTATAGCGCCCCCCAGAGTCAGAATTTCTCCGGGTCTCTGCTACTGTGGGTAGCCGAGACCCCAGAGAACATGATTGGGGTCGACCGACCCCAGTGTTGCGATCGCTGTTATTAACGGTATAACAGTGACCGCAAAAAAAAGTCAGATTTTCCATTTAATTTCTCTCCTCTCTGATGTGATCGCACATCAGAGGAGACGATTTAGGGTTGGGCTAAAGTGAGTTGGGCTACAGTTAGGGTTAGGGCTGGGCTACAGTTAGGGTTGCGGTTATGGTTGGGATTACGGTTAGGCTGTGGTTCCACGGTCCGGAACCACAGCGCTTTGGACGGAGCAGAAATTCCGCACCGCCCAAAGCCCCACCCCCTTTTGTACGCACGCTCTTTCCGGATGTGTTCAGGACACCTCCGGAACACATCCGGAATGATCGCAGGGCTGCACAGCCCTGTGTTATTTCCCTTGTGGCGACGCAGCGTCGCCGCAACGGACTAGGACGTGCCACGGTCTGAAAAGACGCGCCGCATGTCCGGAAACGCAGGTCTTCCGCCTGCGTGTTTTACAGCATAGTGGAGAGGGATTTCTTGAAATCCCCTCCACTATGCTGTAACATCTGGACGCTGCGTGTTTGACACTGCGCCAACGCACAGCGTCAAACACGCAGCAATTCCGGACTGTTTCCTGATAGTGGAAACATACCCTTAGGGTTGGGATTAGGGGTATGTTAGGGTTAAGTTTGTTGTTAGGGTTATGGTTGGGATTAGGGGTGTGTTGGGTTAGGGTTGGATTTAGAATTGGGGCGGGGTTCCACTGTTTAGATACATCAGGACGTCTCCAAATGCGACATGGCACCACCATTGATTCCAACCAATTATGCGTTCAGAAAGTCAAATGGCACTCCCTCCCTTCTGAGAACTGCCATGCACCCAAATAGTGGCTTTTCCCCACATATGGGGTGTTGGCGTACTCAGGAGAAATTTCACAACAAATTTGGTGGTTCATTTTCTCCTGATATCCTTGCAAAAATAAAAAAAAATTGGTTCCAAAGTTAATTTTTTTTGAAAAAAGTAAAATGTCTATTTTTTCCTTCCACATTGCTTTAGTTCTCGTGAAGCACCTGAAGGGTTAATATACTTCTTGAATGTGTTTTACGCACCTTGAGGGGTGCAGTTTTTAGAATGGTGTCACTTTTGGGTATTTACTGTTATATTGACCCCTCAAACTCACTTCAAATGTGAGATGGTCACTAAAAAAAAAAAAAAAAAAAAAAAAAAAAAAAAGGGATTTGTAAATTGTTGGAAAACTGAGAAATCGCTGGTCAACTTTTAACCTTTATAACGGCCTAACAGAATAAATTATGTTTCCAAAATTGTGCTGATGTAAAGTTGACATATGAAAAATATTAATAAATAACTTGTGGGACACCACTCTGATTTAAAAGAATCGAAAGTTTGAAAATTGCTAAATTTTCAAGATTTTTGCCAAATTTGCGTTTTTTTCATAAATAAACGCAAGTTATATTGAAGAAATGTTACCACTGACATGAAGTACAATATGTCATGAAAAAAATCTCAGAATCAGTGGGATACATTGAAGCATTTCAGAGCTATAGCTTCATAAATGGACAGTGGTCATAATTGTAAAAATTGACTTGGTCATTAAGTACCAAATTGGCTCTGTCACTAAGGGGTTAATCAAGCAATGAGGCTAATGTGTGGCACACTTTTGGTACGTCCATAACAGAGATTTAAAGAGAAACTACCACCAGTCTGGGACTGCCTTTTTTTTTTTTTTTAACGAAAAGAGTGGGCATCCCCAGACCAGAGATTTTCCCAAATATCAACTATTAGCAAAAAAGTGGTCACAAGGATCTGTAATGCCCTCTTAAAGCAGTAAAGTTTAGAGCAAAAGTTTGGGTCCAAACTCCTGGACTGTGGGATCAAAGCATGTAAAGTGGGACCCAACAAACCTTTACAGCACCCTCCACTGCGAAAGATTGAGATCCTGTATGTTATAGCAAGGGTTCACTCTTTGTGCCAAACCAATTAAAGCATGTATCAGCGTTGTGTTAGCGAAAAACATGACATCTTGCGATAATGCAGAATTCAGACGTCTGTGTATGTTATGTGTTACACAAACCGGTCTACTGACTCGAACTTAGTCTCATAGGCATATATGAAGTCATCGAATTTAGGTCAGGAGACCAGTGGCCAGTACATCGTAGTAACACACGTGGGACTGTGATAAAAGACATCTAAATTAGGACTATCAGGCGAGATCTCACTTTTTCACGGGATGTGGGGCGGCAAAGGGTTGGGGGATCTTGCTTTTATGCAGAGATCCCACAACCTGGAAGTTCGCACCCAACGTTTGCTAGAAAGTCGGGTCCTTTATTGGGGCACGTTTCCTAATCGGTGATATTTCGAAAAATCAATGGTCTGAGGCTGCAAAACTCTTTTCTTAAATAAAAAGGGCTGCCCCAAATTAGTGATAGCCACTCCGTTTCAGAATTGGATTTCTGCCATGGATTCTTTGAGAAATAAATATCCTTTCCGAATATTCCCTAAAGAGAACATTTTCATGAAGAACATGAAGTTATTTGGTCGTCCACATTTATCCTGGACGTACTGAACAATGACAACATTACATTACAGTAAAGCTGGCAGAGAGAGGAAAAGGACAGACATCTGCCCTGCTTCAGAAAGGGATTACCACACTGCGAGACTGAAGCAGCACTTTAGAATGGCATGTGAGGCGCTGCAGATGCAGGAATGTGGAGCAGGGATGAGCAGCTCGCCTCGCCAGCTGTTGCACCTTTCACATGTATTTAAAACTGGAATTGATTTTTAAAAAGCACAATTCTCCCCTACAGATATTTATAAATGGCTGAAGTCACAGGCTATATATACATAAGGAATTAGGAAGAGCGGAAATAGAAACAGCCAAAAGTCAAGGAGCAGAAATGACTAAACAGACATTACACAATAAGGCCATATTCACATCATGCAGCCACAGACTGACCCCTATGCATGGCAGATAGATTTGAGAATAGTATAATATTTTTTTCTGTTATTTTATAATGCAACTTGGGGCGATTCAGAATGAGTTGTGTAGTAATAACCAACTGTGGTGAACAGGGCTGTTTAATCAGAGTCGTGGAGTCGGTATAAAATGGACCAACTCAGACTCCTAAAAAATATAATAAATTGGGTGCAGTAGTACAATGCAGGATGTGCTGTAAATTTTCCTAAGAATTTGGGAAAGTTATGAAATGTCCTATAAATGTCTGTTGTGTTCCTGATCTAAGGATCTCGGCTTTTAGTGGAGATGAATCTGTGCTGCACTTTATGTACATGCTCAGTATTGAAGCAAGGTTGTAGGGTCAGAAGTCAGGGAAATTGAGTCAGAGTAGGTGGTTTGGCTTACCGACTACACAGCCATGCTGGTGAGGTTGGTGTACTTATTTTTAAAAAGAATCTTCCAACAGGCCTGAAATAGATTTTCATCGTTTTTTGGCCTGTTATTTAAAAGAGATTTATAAGACCACATCTAGCCAGTGATTGGCTGCAGTAGTCACAAGGGGTTACAGGCTGTGAGGTCTAATGCCAGGGTACACAAGCAATGAACAAAAGGAACAGCATGGAAATGGTGAGTATACATTATTGAAATATTCTAAATGGTTTGATGTCTGTTGGATGATTTATCATGATCTTTGACAATCTCTAAAGAAAAAAGCAGGAAGATTATAAAATAGGTTTATAAAGCCATTCTGGCTCAGCCTTTTAAAATAAGTACACCAGGTTTATTAGGTCTAAGTTCTACCATTTAAAAATATATGCACTTTGTATTTATGAATGGAAAGCAAAATTTGCCCCTTGCAAGGAACAATTCCATTTTGACATGTTTTGGCATGGCAGAATTACTGTGGACTGTCATTGCAAATTCTGGACCAAGCATGTGATACAATTTATAACACAAGACCCATAGATGGAGCTGTTGAAAACTCATAGCCATACAGTAAGACTAATCAAATCAAATGCACCATAGTCTTAATGAGTGTGGCGCAACTTTCAGCTGTCGTGCAACACCATAAAAGATGAACTCCGAGTACATTTGTGTCCTAATAAACCAGTTCAGTGGGATGAACTGTGACAACTATGCCGGTCACTATCAGGCATGCCCCTCTGATGAAGTTACAACACTTTCAAAAGCCAAATGGACCTAGCTGAGAGTGACAGAAAAACACCAAAAGTTGCAACAGTTATTAAGCAGCTAGGAGTTATGCACCAATTTAACAAAATTTTAAACAATTTTACGTCAGAATGCTGATGGCGACTGATGAATTGAGAGTAGACTATTCTAAAATAGGAAGCAAGACATAGTTACCATGGATCTATCTAAATCTAGAAATATCTGCAGGAGGATTTTTTAGTAAATATTTTCGTGGCTTATTTGATTGTTGAAAGGCCTAGAATGGAAGAATGGAATTATAAAATGCAGGTATGAACAGAGCCTTACACATCCACAGACAGTTTGGTACTCCCAAGTGCACAGTAAGAGTACTGCATTTTACTTTTTCGGTACTAGCGCCCAACGAGCGGCTCACAAGTGGTAAACAGAGCTCCATAAGTGCACCTAACATTCTTTCACACTAAACCGCACCAAGACAAAACCACGTTCAACAGAAAATCAATATTGTTTAAACATTACACGCACAATGTATGGGTTGGTCGTTATGGCAACACTAAGCAAATGCAGTCGGTCTTGATAAGTAAAATGGCTCACTGGCAATTATTCATTAATTTATGACTTAAGAAAAAAAATTTAAAAATAATAGAGGAATCAAATACTTCAAAGTCGAGAAGGACACCAGGGCACTCCAGCCTACAGCTTATGGCTCCTTCGGGACAAACACAGGCCAAATGTTAAATTCAATGCAGACAGATCAGATTGATCCATCAAACAAGGAACTTGGTTGGTTCCATTAACGGGTGCTAGAGGACATGCAAGATGTTTTACATGGCCTGTGTGATAATACCTATAAAAGTAGCACAAACTGTCCTCTGCAGTACTACCACACACAAGTTCATACAACCGAGCAACTAATAAACGGACTCCTCGTCACGTGTCCAACTGTGAGGCTAAGTGCACACGTTCAGGATTATTTGCGTTTTTTTTGCGGGAAAAAACGCGTCAAAAACGCATGAATTAAGCATTCTATAATTTAGAATTAATTCCGCAATTTTTGTGCACATGGTGCGTTTTTTTCCGCGAAAAAAACGCATTGCGGAAAATCTAGCAACATGTCCATTAATTTTGCAGATTTCTAGCGTTTTTCCCGCTATATTATTGACCTAGAAAGTTCAGGAAAAAAATCGCGGTAAAAAAGCGTCAAATCCGCGCAAAAAAACGCGCAAAATTCGTGCAAAAAAACCGCGCGTTTTTGCCGCAAAAAAAGTCCGGTTTTGCTCAGGAATATTCTGCAAACATTCCTGAACGTGTGCACTTAGCCCGAATATAAAGATACTGACCACTTAGGAAACAGACATCATTTGGGGAACAACTGCAATGCACATAATGGCAAGGAAAGACGGATTTCCATCTCCATAGAGTGACCAGAATTGGGGCAGTTATATACCGGTCATAACTCTACACCACGGGGTACTGTGAGGCTCTCCTGAACTACAATACTCATAATGTCTAACTTACATCTTCTCAGTCAGCGTTGACTGTGCCCGACCAAGCTCCTCTATGGTCTGCACGCGCCAAAGAATCCAAATTTAAGTGTGCATGCGCACAGGAAGCCACACCCTCCCTCACGCGCATGCACCTCTCTATTGGACGTGATGCCATAAATGACATCCTGTATGTATATTTCCTGGGCTGGAAGACAGAGTCAATTAAACAGTACGGTCACAAAGTAATGAAATCTCTCACCATAATCTGATCAGAATCAAAATAATGGAAAGGATGATAACGGCAGTATTTTATCTTAAAGATCTCTTGGATAAACTCCTCTATAAATAATTATAGACTCAGCTCCAGTATAGAAAAGAAAAATCTAAACAAAACTGCATGGAAAAACAGCAACAATATCCGAAGGTTTAGCAAATCTCTACCCTAAAATTCTAAGGAGCAGAACAAAATGTAATACAGCTTTAATAAGGACCCATCACTTGCCATATACCGTATGTGGTGGTGTTTTTTTTTTTACGTTATGGCTCCATCTTCACTGTATAACTGTTTTATTTATTTTATTTTTCATTTTAAAAGACAAGTAGGAATGGTTCTCAACTCCTCTCTATGAGAGTCTTCCTGACGACCATGGCCAGTTGGATAAAAGCTATATTTATATACAGGGAAGAAGGGGTCATATCTCAGGAAAGGGGAAGGGCAGAAACAAAAGAAAAACAATCAGATTCAGGACAAGTGACGGGTCCTTTTTAAAGCCAACACTGAAGGGTCCTAGTAGTATCCTGTGCCATGGTTATCAAAAGGGGGAGTAGGGATCAATGTCAGTAATTAAGAGAAAGTTTTACTTGTGCTAGTGGAGCTGTATAACAGGGTATGCAGACCATGGATGCATCCCATAAACATCTGGAAGCTGCCCGTGTCCTCTTGAGGAGGTGAAAGCTGGTCCAGGATTATACTGTAAGTGTCATATGGCTGTGTGTCTGCTGCTCATCCATGTTATATGCACAGAATAGCATTACCAAACTCTCCAACCACAATATGCTGCAATACTTGTCCAGGATGTTTGATTAACATCTC
>JARQOD010000006.1:310046269-310068667 GCA_033576555.1 Oophaga sylvatica
CCCCACCGGAAGTAGTTATGATGTCTGTAAAGTGTTGTGGAAATTAATGGCGCTATATAAGCAAGCAAAATAAAATCTTAAACATCTGAAAATTTTAAGAAGCAGTATATTGCAAATTAGCTTATATTTATGAGCACTATCCAACATTACCCATTCATGAAGATGGGAATAACCTTTAAGCTCCTTTCCTCTTGAGAAGATAATGGTGCACATTGTAGAAAAAAAAAGGCAATGCACATACTAGCTTACTGGCACCATGCCTAAAATATACTGCTTTGTTATGGGACAGGGGTACTCCGCGAAAGAGTACAAAAAACCCCCACAAAAAATACTTATCTAATGACCTCCAAATGCAGCATTTTTAGAAGATTTATTTGTGAAACTACCCTTAAAACATTGTCTGTTATTACTTTTTACATGTATTAGACATGTAATATGTATATACCATAAGTTATGCTATGGTGTGCCCTGCGGTTATTGTGTACAATGAAGGGGTTTCCCAGTAAAAAAAATATATATATTAGCATTCCGCAGTGTGTAGAAGCTGAAAGTAAAATATTTACTGTTACTGTTCAGCTTTATTTTGGGAATTGAAATGGGTCGTAATCAGACACTTAAATATCAAAAAAAGGTTTTATTTTCTAATATTCTGTACATAATATGGGGTCAGCATTCTTGACTGAGCTGCTGTTAACAGCATTTAGAGATATGCTTTATATTACTCACACAGACCATAGGAAACAGTCTGGAGACGTTCATTAACTTGTGTTTTATTGGGCTGTGTGACCTTTGTGGGGGTCATTGTGAGGCGCAAAGTAGATGGTGATCATCGCAAATGGAGAATGCAGTGTTCTCTAGAAATGCGTGTTACCTTCATTGCAATCCTCCTGTGATAATAAGGAGAAAACTGCAGGAAAAGTGATCGCTTCAGCACAGGAAGCATCAGTCCATTATGAGAATCAGTGGCCGGACAGAAAAGTTCACCGTCTCAGGATTTTTTCAGAATTTTATTATAAATCTATATTAGAGATAAGCAAAAAGATTCAAGATACCCTGACCTGGCCCTCTACTTCTTTCCCCAATATTGATGACCCTGACCTAAGAATGCTGCAGACAATCATTGGAGCAGAAAGTAGATACCAGCAGCATGCCCTCAAAACACTGGAACCATAGCTGCGGGGACTGGTAATCAGTGCTTCAGCATGGAGTAATCTTGCTACCATCAAAGTCCACATGGTAAGACTGCGGAGCAAGGTATTATAATGGTATGTTCACACAATTTTCTCAGGCAGGTTTGGAGATGGTCCGCTACAAAAGCCTCCTGAAAAAGCACTCAGAAAACGCTCAAAAGAATTAACATTAATTTCTATCTAAAGACTACTTGCTGTTGAAATGTTCAGGATTTTGAGGGTCTTAACATCTTCAAGTTTCCAAAAGACACCAAATGGTTAAAATAAGTGACCTGACAATTCTACAGGAGTCTTCCGCTCTGAAGACCCTCTAGACTTTTCAATAAAAATCAATACAAAAGGTTCAAAAGACACCCGGCAGAAACCTGGAGAACTTTGATTTCATTTGAGAGTTTTGGCATCATTCCTGCTGCATTCCACAATGAAGAAACGGCTAGTGCCTTTGGGAATTAAAAAAACAAACAAAAAACAACACACACCAGAGAAGAAGTGTTTCCTGCAGCATCTTCCACTTGAAAGATAGAGGATTTTTTTGGTTGCATGAAAAAGATGCCGTGTGAATATAACCTAAGTGATTCTATGAGCTCCAACTATGTCTATCCCTGATCAAGCAATAACAAGCAAAAGTACTCTACTCTAAAGCAGGTTTCACACGGACAGGTCTTCAACCGGGTGATAAAATCAGTTAGCGCACATCGGTTGGCTGGTCCTTCAGGATGGCTATTCCGATACAAGAGCGATTCATGTTTCAAAGATGTGTGAAACCAGTTTAAAGGGAATCTGTCACCCCATTTTGGCCCTATAAGATAGGGCCACCGCCATCAGGGGCTTATCTACAGCATTCTGTAATGCTGTAGATAAGCCCCCGATGTCACCTGAAAAAGAAAAACAAGTTATAAAATACTCACCCAGGGGCGTTCCGGGGTGGCGGTCGGGTCCGGAGGGAGTCGCGGTCCGGTCCGGGGCCTCCCATCTTGTGGCGATGCCGGCCTCTTCTTTTGGTCCCGTCGTGGCTCCTGCGCAAGCGCACTGATCAGCCCTGGTGAGGGCAGAGCAGAGTACTGTAGTGCGCAGGCGCCGGACCTCTCTGACCTTTCCCGGCGCCTGCGCACTGCAGTACTCTGCTCTGCCCTGGTGAGGGCGCCTGAGCAGGAGCCGCGACGGGGCCGAAAGAAGAGGCCGGCATCGCCACAAGATGGGAGGCCCCGAACTGGACCCGACCGCCCTCCGGAACGCCCCTGGGTGAGTATTTTATAACTCGTTTTTCTTCACTTTCAGGTAACATCGGGGGCTTATCTACAGCATTACAGAATGCTGTAGATAAGCCCCTGATGGCGGTGGCATGATCTCATAGAGCCAAAATGGGGTGACAGATTCCCTTTAAGGGTGTGATCACACGGAGTATTTAGCAGGAGTTTTTTTGGAGCATAAACTCTACAAAAACCACAAGTTCTGATTGGCGAGTTTCTGCTCTAAACACTCCTGAAAAACTCAATGGGAACAGAGGGCTGTGGAGTCGGAGTCTCTGTTGAGGGCAGAGCAAAGTACTGCAGTGCGCACGCGCTGGACCTCTCTGCCCTTTCCCGGCGCATGCGCACTGCAGTACTTTGCTCTGCCCTCAACAGGGCAGATCAGTACGCATGCGCAGGAGCCGCGACACGAAGCAAGCAGGATGACGACATCGCATGAAAATGGGAGGCGCCGAACCCAGACCTGCGACACCTATCGGACCGCCCCCAGGTGAGTACAATAAAACCTCTTTTTCTATCTTTCAGGTTGTAACGGGGGAGGGGGGGTGAGGGTGTGGTACAACCGGGGTGGGAGGGGGCTTATCTACAGAAAGCTGTAGATAAGCCCCGAAAGACAGTGGCTGCATCTTATAGCGGCTAAACGAGGTGATAGGTTCCCTTTAAAGAGGCTTCAAATCAATGAATACATGAATTGAAAGTAGTTATTACATAGAAATATATTTGTTCATTCTTTTGAGTGTTTAGCGCTTTTTCAAGCAATTTTTCGAAGAGGAATCTGCTTGAAAAACATGCTGTGTGCACATGTTCCAATAGTGCAAGATTGTGAAGTAAAACAAAAAAAAAAGTTTCCTTGTCCCTTGTACCCAGACATCCATTATAAATCAGAATGGGGATACAGCAATGGCTTCTTATAAGCTTGTTTACTGTGGTGTGGTAAAAATAGACACTGCCCTGGGCAACTCTGGAGATCCCAATGAAAGAAATTACGGTAACTAAACTCTTCCATCTCTAGAGATAAAATGTTCTCTCCACAGGGAAACAAGCAACATAAATATTTTAAATGATTACCCATTAAATCTTGCATTTTATTAACTCTATGGTGTTCAGATTTTATTTAACATTTCTTTTTCTTGCATTTTATCATCAGGATATCTAGCTAAAGATCAAAGTTTGCTTGTGTTTTTTATACTCCTGATACTTTTCTTTTTGGATAATTTTTTAACATAAAACTTTAAATTATCTTTTTACAGTAAAGATATATATCTGTGTACTGTGTTAGTCAGTAGATAGAAAAATATTTAGAATTGAGAGTCCTCAGTAGTTGATACCTTTTTAATGGCAACTGAAAAGATGGGAACAATTTGTTACCATCTTTTCAGTTAGCCATTAAAAAGGTATCAACCACTGAGGACTCTTAATTCTAAATATTTTTCTAATTTTTTAGAATCCAATGAGGAACTTATAATTTTAAGAAAGGTATTTAAAAAGTAAAAAGGTGTAATTTTATTAAAAGAGTAATAGGCATTATTTATGGACATCCCTGAAAGGTCTTTTTTTTTCATGCACTGGGCAGTCCATACGACGTCTTCAGACCCAGCAAACCCAATGATGGGTCTTGGCAAGCAAGTGACCATCAGCCAGTAATGTCAGCAGCGTTGAAGGGGTCATGGTGATCACAAACTGGTAACCAAATCCATCAACTTTGACAATCTTGGGCATGTATCATGTGACAATATCGACAATATTTTCAACACAAGAAAAGGGGGCTCTAGAACTCAATGAGGAGAAAATCGAAGACACTTATTCAAAGCTCTTGCAAAAAGTGGCACAGTATTACTAGGTATGAATAGTCAGTGCTGTCACAAGAAGGGGTCAGAGCGCCCCTAATCTGAGCCTGATGTCAAGCTCCTTATGTTCTGAACCATATTAGATAGAGCTAAACCTGAACATTAAAGCGCCAAACGCTACAGTGGGGAAAAGGGTGGTAAAAAAACAAAATAGGACACCTTCCCAGCAACTTTCACCTTACTAACTGCAGGAGTGAAAAAACAGTGGAATCTATTCTTAATTGGACCTAGACGACCTGATATATTACCTTAAATATTCATAGTCCACCATGATATACCAAAGATCTGAAGGTCTTTTTTTTTTTTTTTAATACCTCTTGTGTTGAGACAGTCCAAGATTACACCTCCCGAACATTCATGAAAACACTGCCAACTAGGCACTACCCTTTTCCCTTTGTCAAACAGGTGTGTCCTGACACAGGCTGCACTGATTGCAGTGTCAGAGTGCACAGAGCACACGAACCCTTCCCTCCACTGGTAAGAGCCAGATTTCAATTTAGTCACACATTTTTAAAGGCGGACGTAATGAATGGCACAATGAAGAAATGTAAGTAAAATCAGGCTGTAATTTAACATAAAACACTTACTAAAACAGAAAGATCAGGAGAGGCGAGTGTTTGGCGAACATTACCGCCAGCGTAACCCCACTGATACGCTGTGGTCCACAAACAGAACTATCCACAAAATTCATTTTTTTATCAAACACTTGTCCCACTATTTCAACTTCATTAATATGGCATACGTGATCATTTATTTAAAGAATAAAAAAGTAAAAATCATTATTGAGCACTTCACCACTGGGTGAAGAAGGTAAGGAGAGACAATTGTTCAGTCATTTGTCAAGAGCCTTTATCATGTTGATGTTAGGTCTAATTATTGGTGTTTTAACTTTACACTAAAAACATATCAGAAAACGGATGAATACACTAAAGACTGTTAATGAGATCCTAGGAGAGGGACCTTTCCCAGGGACAGCAGACCTGCATCTAGCTAGAAATTACAAGTGTGTCATCATCTCAGGACACAATTTCTACGCTTTGACTTTTACATACAGTATATTTTTGAAAAAAAAAAAAAAGCTTGTGTCAAATTTTGAAAAATATAAAAAGACCAAAAGTAATGGTCACTTGTGCTAAATTGATGGCACGATTTGTCTCACTATTAAAAAGTCAGTACATTACATATTAGAGGGTAGAGATCAGGGGTGTACTATTTATTCTGCCCATGCAATGAGACTATGCCGCTTCTTTACTCTGATCTGTCTAAACTGCTATAAGACACACAGCTTTTTGCTACTATTTATAAAAATTGTGGCAAGAAATGTATTGATTTTACAGCACATTTAGAAAATCGTGGCAAAGGAAAAAAAAAAAAAAAAAAGCTGGGAGATTGCATTGTGTGAACATATCCTTAGAGGACAGAAATACAGATCTCCACATTTAGATGTAACAAAAAGGAAGCCTTTTAAATTAATTTGTATCCATTCCAAGGACTTTCCCATCCGGAACACTAGCATTACCGGTCAGACATGCTACAAAAGTAAAGACCCCTATAAAAAAGAGAAACCACCAAATCATCAGGGTCGGCTGACAGTCTCCTTCACATGTCTGTGTTTCCAGTAAGTGTGATACCACATGTACCCATTATAATCTATGGTGCTATGCAAAACGTCAAAAATGTCTTTTTTACACAGACCTTGTAAAACACAGAGCCAGGTCCGTTCTTTTCCGGCAGCACAGATGACAAGGGTCAATACACTTCTATGGGACGGTGAAAAAAAAAAAAAACTTACAGCACGTGGATGACATCAGAGCGCTGTCCCTGACACTGCAAAGGATAGGAGAAGCTTTGTAATTTATTTCTTTATCCAAACCAAAAAAAATAAAAACACTGATGACACTGATTGTTAAAACGGACACACTGATGACTCCAGTACTGTTTTTTCACGTACGTGTTTTATACGGATGCGTGAAGGAGGCCTTAAGCTTTTGGATGCCTCTCGACTCTTCGCGGACAGATGATGTTGGGGGAGCTATGGTTCGGCCAGCTTGAGTTTTATTCAGCAGATAAGCTGCCGCCAAAGCTTTATCCACTCATCAACACATGAATGTTCGGTCGATCCAAATGTTTATGTGTATGCGGAACTGGGGAAAGAGAGCAGACGGTCTAATGACTGCAGAACTTTACATTTACAGGAGGTTTAAATGAGGGATGATACAATGCACAAATACTTTCACAACTAGACGTTACCATTTCCGTTGACCATACACTCTAGGACACTTTCTAGTGCAGGGACACAGATTGCTTGACAAGGTTAATAGTAACATCCGGTTGGCAAATTATTTATACATTGTCAGGAGTAATAATAGAGGAATGGCACAATGCTAAATATTTGTTAGAAAACATACTACACCAACATGGTTCCAACCATCAGACGCCATCATTGTGACAGGCATTTTGCGAACTATTTGAGCTCCGTTAATGCTCGGCATGCAGCATGCCCACAATGACCTATGGCAGAGTATGCTCTGCAGAGACTACGAGTCTGAGGATAGATATCAGAGCTCACAGGAAACCAGCGTTTGAAGGCAGCTCGATATGAAGAATAAGACATTGTGTAAATTGAGTCACACAACATTAGATGTAGATATAAGATAAGTGACCAGGCTTATGGCATATGGTAACAAGTTGGGCACAATTAATCCATGCAGCTACAAAACAGCCTGTAATAATTTTGCATTTTCCATTCTGTTATTATTTTCAGCTGCTATGGGAGTAATAGAAATGTTTCGGTTTATACAACTTTGAGAATACAAATGAAGCGGAGGTTTGCTTATCACCCCTATGTAACCAATACGGTTAGTGCCAAGGTGGACGCAGGATGTTTTCATGGACTGTTGTGGATTAAAGAAGATTTTGGCACCATTTCACAGTTTGGATATGTAACCAATGGTTCTGCAATGTAGAGAGAAATACAGGTCCAGGAAATGTCGTTATGTAACGAGTCTTATTTATATTAATCCAGTGAAACCAAGCCACCAACCTGAACAATGCGGGCACTGTAAGTGCAGCCTGGCAATGCTTCACCTCTGCCGATATGATGGAGAACTGCTGCCTACTGTGCTATCTGACTCACTTACTCAGCGCCAATAATTACACATCGCTGTCCCCAACGGGGCTCACAATTTTGATTCCCTATCAGTATAGTTTTGGAGTGTGGGGGGAAACCAGAGAAAACCCACGCAAACATGAGAAGATACAAACTCTTTACAGATGTTGTACTCGGTGGGATTTGAACCCAGGACCCCAGCACTGCAAGGCTGCTACAAAATATCCTCATCATTCTACGTCTCAACACCACGAATAACTATTGTATGACGCAAAGGTTCAGTGATCTGTGCGTCGTGGACCAAAGATGTGGAATGGAGAAATTTACCAATGTGCCAGAATTCAATTGTAAATGTGGATGGAAGAAAAAAAAAAAAAAAGCCTAGGCTGCACCAATTTTGCTAGTGAATCTTTCAATTCTGAACTCATCAGTTCTGAAAAGGTTCCCAGCTAAAAAGAATCTGTAGCCATTGTCTGACCCTTCAATTCAAATTAAATTAAACTATTCAGAAACTTCCACAATGATCTTTGTAAAAATTGGTTCAAAAAACATTTCTACAAGGTTCACGTTCAGTAATGACTGGACGCTGTTCTTCCTCATACATATGGTATGAAATAGTTTTAAAAGACACATCGTAAATTAAGTGTACAGTCATGGCCAAAAGTTTTGAGAATGACACAAATATTAATTTTTACAAAGTCTACTGCTTCACTTTTTCTAATGGCAATTTGCATATACTCCAGAATGTTATAAAGAGTGATCAGCTTAAACAGCAATTACTTGCAAAGTCAATATTTGGCTGGAAAATGAACTTTATCCCCCAAAACACATTTCAACATCATTGCAGCCCTGCCTTAAAAGGACCAGCTAACCTCTTTTCAGTGATTGCTCCATTAACACAGGTGTGGGTGTTGATGAGGACATGGCTGGAGATCAATCTGTCATGATTAAGTAAGAATGACACCACTGGACACTTTAAAAGGAGGCTGGTGCTTGGCATCATTGTTTCTCTTCTGTTAACCATGGTTATCTCTAAAGAAACACATGCAGTCACCATTGCAATGCACAAAAATGGCCTAACAGGGAAGAGTATCGCAGCTAGAAAGATTGCACCTCAGTCAACAATCTATCGCATCATCAAGAACTTCAAGGAGAGAGGTTACATTGTTGCCAAAAAGGCTTCAGGGCGCCCAAGAAAGACCAGCAAGCGCCAGGACGTCTCTTAAAAGTGTTTCAGCTGCGGGATTGGGCTACCAGCTGTGCAGAGCATGCTCTGGAATGGCAGCAGGCAGGTGTGAGTGCATCTGCATGCACTGTGAGGCGGAGACTCTTGGAGCAAGGCCTGGTCTCAAGGAGGGCAGCAAAGAAGCCACTTCTCTCCAGAAAAAACATCATGGACAGACTGATATTCTGCAAAAGGTACAGGCAGTGGACTGCTGAGGACTGGGGTAAAGTTATTTTCTCTGATGAATCCCCTTTTCGATTGTTTGGGACATCAGGAAAACACCTCATTTGGAGAAGACAAGGTGAGCGCTACCACCAGTCTTGTCTCATGCCAACTGTTAAGCATCCTGAAACCATTCATGTGTGGGGTTGCTTCTCAGCCAAGGGAATCGGCTCTCTCACAGTCTTGCCTAAAAACACAGCCATGAATAAAGAATGGTACCAGAATGTCCTCCAAGAGCAACTTCTCCCAACCCTCCAAGAGCAGTTTGGCAATCAACAATGCCTTTTCCAGCATGATGGAGCACCTTGCCATAAAGCAAAGGTGATAACTAAATGGCTCAGGGAACAAAACAGAGATTTTGGGTCCATGGCCTGGAAACTCCCCAGATCTTAATCCCATTGAGAACTTGCGGTCAATCATCAAGAGACGGGTGGACAAACAAAAACCTAAAAATTCTGACAAAATGAAAGCATTGATTGTGCAAGAATGGACTGCTATCAGTCAGGATTTGGTCCAGATGTTGATTGAGAGCATGCCAGGGAGAATTGCAGAGGTCCTGAAGAAGGGTCAACACTGTAAATATTGACTTGCTGCATTAACTCATTCTAACTGTCAATATAAGCTTTTGTTACTAATATGTTTGCAATTATTATATTTCTGTCTGTGATAAAAACATCTGTCAAACACACATAAAAACCAGAGGGCAGCAGATTATGTGAAAATATAATATTTGTGTCATTCTCAAAACTTTTGGCCATGACTGTATATAAAACAAAACAAATTTACTGGTGAGCTTAAATATGTATTTATACACAAACATAGTATACAACCACCATGCATATATGTGTACAGCAGGTGAAATAAGTATTGAAAACGTGACCAATTTTCTAAGTAGATATACGTCTAAAGCTGCTATTGACATTAAAGTCTCACCGGATGTCAGTAATAACACATCCAATCCACACAGGCAAAGAAATTAAACCATAGATGTCCATAAATTAAAGTTGTGTGTCATAGTGAGAAATTACACAGGGAAAAAAAAATATTTAACACCTGAAGAACAAGGTGCAAAAAGCCATGGAAAGTCATGACACCAGCTGACATCTATCAGTAGTTAGAAAGCAATAATGCCACTTAGTGAAAAATAATATCAGCTGGTTCAACTGATAGAATATAAAAAGGTGTCTCATTACTAGGGATGAGCGGACCCATGGAAGTTCAGGTTCGTCGGGTTTGGCAGAACTTGAGTCAAAAGTACGGTTAGTGTACCAGAAGTTAATCCTGGACCCAAACCCAATGGAAGTGAATGGGGACCCGAACTTTGGTGCGGTAAAATGGTTATAGTAAGGGCTAGGGGGCTGCAATAGGAAGCAAAATGGGGTTAAGAGCAGGACAAATGAACTGCAAACAAACGTGGATAGGGAAAGGACTTAAAATATAACATATAATAAGAATATTCTTGAACCAGGAAGAGGAGGTCCAAGAGAAGGAGTGGAGCAGTGCCTTGTGTTTGTGTAGTTCAGTGTACTTGTTAATTACTGAAAAAAAAAACCCCGATGTGGGGTGCCCTCTATTTTTAAGCAACTAGCCAAGAGAAAGCAGACAGTTGTGAGCTTGTCTTATTATGATGGGAAGGGGCTAATATCCATGGACCTTACCAGCCTATTAATATCAGCTCTCAGCAGTCTGCATTGCAGGTTATTAGAAATGGGGGGACCCTCCAAAAAACGATGTGGGTGCCCTCCTATTTTTAATAACTAGCTATTAAAATAGGGGGGGGGGGGGGACAAAAATTTTTTTTTAGGGTTAATAACCAGCAAAGGCAAAGCAGACAGCTGGGGGGCTGTAATTAATAGCTGGGAAGGGCCATGGATATTGGCCCTTCCCAGCATAAGAAGACCAGCTCACAGCGGTCTGCTCTCCCTTGGCTGGTTATTAAAAATAGCGCGTCTGCACAATTTTTTTTTATTATTATTTATTTTACACTGTCAGGGTGGGTCACGTGGTGCGCCGGGCAATCACAGCCATGCCATTACTTGGCATGGCTGTGATTAAGTCGGATGTGCCCACAGTCTTAAAGTTTGTTGATTGGCTGCGTTTCAGCCTTTCAACAAGCTTTATTAGGCAGCCGAACCCTCACAGTAACAGTAAGAAGTCAGTGTTCAGCACCTAGTGTCCGGTATGAACCACGAACACCAAACTTTAAAGATTGGGTTAGCTCATTCCTACTCACTGCCAAGGTGCAACACAAGAAACCTTTCATGATGAGTAATACCCAGTGAGCAGTCTCAATACCTTTGCAACCTTATTGTTGAAAAACATACTGATGGCATTGGTTGCAGAAAAATTTGTAAGCTACTGAAGATTCTAGTGAGCACTGTTGGGGCCATAATCCAGAAGTGGAAATAACAATTTCACCCTCAACAGGGCAGAGTACGCCTACGCAGGGGCGCAATGCCCGGGAGCCATGAAGCAAGCAGGAGGGCGGCATCACAAGAAGATGGGAGGCGCCAGACCCGGACCTGTGACACTCATCGGACCGAACCGACCCCCGGGTGAGTATAATAAAAGTTATTTATCTTATGTTTCAGGTCAGATCGGGGGCTTATCTACAGCATTATAGAATGCTGTAGATAAGCCCTGAAAGGCAGTGGCCACATCTTATATCGGCCAAAACTGCTGACAGATTTGCTTTAAATCTGTAAGACACAAATCAGTAACGTGTGCATGAGACTTCAGGATTCTCATTCTCTGTTCTGGTTGTGACAAATGAGAACTGGAAAAAACGCAAGAAAAAAAATGCAACCTGTGCACACAGCCTAAGATGATGCGTTTTTTTATGTAACATGAATAACTTATTTTGGGCACAGAGCTTAAAGGGAACCTGTGAAACTTGTACCTCACATTTAATGTATATAACGGTGAAGTCAATTCCTTTACTATCACAAAGCACTCCCCCAGCAGCCCTTTAAAAGTTGATCAATTTATGGCCCCAAAATGCTGCTGTAACAGTGAGAAACTGAGTTTTGAAGTTCTGCAGTCTGGAAGTGCATTGGGCCGTGATGATGCACTTCCAGCTCCTTAGAAACACGCTCCACAGCTACAAGCTTTTCATTGACTCTTGTAAATGGCAAATGACCTGTTAACTAACCAGAGGAAGGTGGCATTAGGCAGAGAACACATCATGGGGCTGAGTAATTGGAAGTGCATTGTCATGCTCCAACGCACTTCCAGACTCATCTACACAGAAGTTCAAAACTTGATTTCTCACTGCTGGAGCAGCACCTTAGGTTCTTAAAGGAATCAACTAGCTCATCTTTATGTGCTGCACAGTCATATGAATGGTTTGGAGGTGCTGGTGGTGAAGTTTTGACAGGTTACTTGTCACCGGTTATGTGTAACAACTGGATGCACCATATTTCGAATGTCAATCCAGTATTTATTGTATGTGCCCCTCAGAGCTGACCGTCTTCAGTTTGGGAGTGAGGTTTAATTTTGTCACAAGTGTGTACTACATTTATATAGCAAGTGTGACATTTTCTACTCCACAAAGCACAAGGTCAAACTATACATACAAAGTAGAAGGCTCTTTTGTCACAAAATTATACACCTGAAAGTATTGATCATTCTCTGATCATTAATATTTTAACTGAATATTCAAACAAGTTCACCATACATATGCTGGGGTTGGCATGAAGATGTATGTGGGTGTTCGATCACACCCCAATGAAATGAACATGGAAGAAATGATACATAAATGTGAACTCAGCATGCATATACCTATGCACGGTACAAGTCATATCACATGCAAATATGCTATACGAGATATCGATAAGGGAAGGGTATTTCATTGGTTTTATGTGACGGTCCCAAAACCTCAAGGCCAAGTTCCCAGGATGCATTTTTTTCCACCTTTTTTTATGCCAATTAAAAACAGCTTTCTACAAAAGTAGCAAAAGCTATGAGATTTCAGAAATCTCATGCACATTTGTGTTTTTTTTTTTGAATTGGAAAACAGTAGAGATTTTGAAATCAGCAGCATGTGCATGTGACTTCTAAAGGGAAACTGTCAGCAGGACTATGCACAGTAACCTACAGACAGTGTCAGGTTGGTGCCGTTATACTGATTAAAATGATACTTTGGTTGATGAACCAGCCACCCGGGGGGGCGGTCCAGTCCGATGGGTGTCGCAGGTCCGGAGTCCCCCTATGTTCATGTGATGCCGACCTCATGTTCACTTCATGGCTCCCCGGCATCGCGCTCCTACTCAGGCTTACTGATCTGCCCTGTTGAGGGCAGAGCAAAGTACTGCAGTGCGCCGGGAACAGTCAGAGAGGCCCGGCGCCTGCGAACTGCAGGAGTTTGCTCTGCCCTCAACAGAGCAGAGAAGAACGCCTGTGCAGGAGCGCGATGCCGTGGAGCCTGTGAAGCAAGCAGGAGTGCGGCATCACATGAAGATGGGAGGCGCAGGACCCGAACCTGCGACACCCATCGGACCGGACCGCCCCCCCCCCCCCGGGTTAGTATAATAAAATTTATTTTTCTTATCTTTCACATCAGCCCTAAAAGGCAGCGGCCACAGCTTATATTGGCAAAAACTGCAGACAGGTTCCCTTTAACCCCTTCACCCCCAAGGGTGGTTTGCACGTTAATGACCGGGCCAATTTTTACAATTCTGACCACTGTCTCTTTATGAGGTTATAACTCTGGAACGCTTCAACAGATCTTCGCGATTCTGAGATTGTTTTCTCGTGACATATTGTACTTCACGTTAGAAGTAAAATTTCTTCGATATAACTTGCGTTTATTTTTGAAAAAAACGCAAATATGGCGAAAATTTTTAAAATTTTGCAATTTTCAAACTTTCAATTTTTATTCCCTTAAAACAGAGAAATATGTCACATAAAATAGTTAAGAAATAACATTTCCCACATGTCTACTTTACATCAGCACAATTTTGGAACCAAAATTTTTTTTTGTTAGGAAGTTATAAGGGTTAAAAGTTGACCAGCGATTTCTCATTTTTACAACAAAATTTACAAAGCCATTTTTTTTAGGGACCACCTCTCATTTGAAGTCACTTTGAGGGGTCTATATGGCAGAAAATACCCAAAAGTGACACCATTCTAAAAACTGCACCCCTCAAGGTACTCAAAACCACATTCAAGAAGATTATTAACCCTTCAGGTGCTTCACAGGAACTAAAGCAACGTGGAAGGAAAAAATTAATATTTAACTTTTTAGCCACAAAAATGATCTTTTACAAACTTTTTTTTTATTTTCACAAGGGTAAAAGGAGAAAATGGACAGATAAGGTTGTTATGCAATTTCTCCTGAGTACGCCAATACCCAATATGTGGGGGAAAACCACTGTTTGGGCACACGGCAGAGCTCGTAAGGGAAGGAGCGCCGTTTGACTTTTTCAAACTAAAATTGGCTGGAATTGAGATTGGACGCCATGTCGTGTTTAGAGAGCCCCTGATGCGCCTAAACAGTGGAAACCCCCACAAGTGACACCATTTTGGAAACTAGACCCCCTAAGGTACTTATCTAGATCTGTTGTGAGCACTTTGAACTCCCAAGTGTTTCACAAAAGCTTATAATGCCTGGGTGTGAAAAAAAAAAAAAAAAAACAATTTTCTACAAAAATGATTTTTTAGTCCCAAATTTTTGAATTTTCCCAAGGAAATTGGACCCCAAAAGTTGTTGTCCAATTTGTCCTGAGTACGCTGATACCCCATATGTGGGGGGGGGGGGGGGAACTGTTTGGGTGCACGGCAGGGCTTGGAAAGGAAGTAGTAACGTTTTGGAATGCAGACGTTGATGGGGGTCATGTTCCGTTTGCAGTGCCCCAGATGAGCCTAAACAGTGGAAACCCCCACAAGTGACCCCATTTTGGAAACTATACCCCCTAAGGAACTTATCTAGATCTTTGGTGAGCACTTTGAACCCCCAAGTGCTTCACACAAGTTTATAATGCCCGGGCATGAAAATAAAAAATCCTATTTTTTTCCCACAAAAATTATCTTTTAGTCACTAATTTTTTATTTTCTCAAGGGTAACAGGAGAAATTGGACCACATAAGTTGTTGTCCAATTTGTCCTGAGTACGCTGATACCCATATGTGGGTGGGAACCACTGTTTGGGCGCACGGCAGAGCTCGGAATGGAAGGAGCACCATTTGACTTTTTCCAACCAAAATTGGCTGGAATTGAGATTGGATGCCATGTTGCATTTGGAGAGCCCCTGATGTGCCTAAACAGTGGAAACCCCCCACAAATGACCCCATTTTGGAAACTAGACCCCTAAGGAACTTTTCTAGATCTTTGGTGAGCAATTTGAACCCCCAAGTGCTTCACACAAGTTTATAACGTAGAGCTGTAAAATTTAAAAATCATATTTTTTCCACAAAAATGATCTTTTCACCCCAATTTTTATTTTTCCAAGGGTAACAAGACTCCAAAAGTTATTGTGCAATTTGTCCTGAGTGCGCTGATACCCCATATGTGGGGGTAAACCACTGTTTGGGTGCATGGCAGAGTTTGGAAGGGAAGGAGCGCCGTCTGACTTTTTCAACGCAGAATTGGCTGGACGCCATGTCGTGTTTGGAGAGCTCCTGATCTGCCTAAACAGTGGAAACCCCATAAATGACGCCATTTTGGAAACTAGACCCCTCAAGGAACTTATCTAGATGTGTGGTGAGAACTTTTAACCCCCAGGTGTTTCACTAAAGTTTATAACGTACAGCCGTAAAATAAAAAATCTTTTTTTTTTTTTTTTTACAAAAATGATTTTTTCGTCCCCAATATTTTATTTTCACAAGGGTAACAGAAGAAATTGGAACCCAAAAGTTGTTGTCCAATTTGTCCTGAGTACGCTGATACCCAATATGTGGGAGAAAACTACTGTATGGGCGCACGTCAGGGCTCGGAAGGGAAGTAGTGACGTTTTGGATTGCAGACTTTGATGGAATGGTCTGGGGGCGTCATGTCGCATTTGGAGAGCCCCTGATGCGCCTAAACAGTGGAAATCCCCAACAAGTGACCCCATTTTGGAAAACAGACCCCACAAGGAACTTATCTAGATGTGTGGTGAGCGCTATGAAGCCCCAAGTGCTTCACAGAAGTTTATAATGTACAGCCGTAAAAACAAAAAAATATTTTTTTTTGTACAAAAATGATATTTTCGCCCCCAGTTTTTTATTTTCCCAAGGGTAGCAGAAGAAATAAGACAAATTGCACAATAACTCTTGGGGTCCAGAGTACGCTGATACCCCATATGTGGGGATAAACTACTGTTTGGACGCATGGCAGAGCTGAGAAGTGAAGGAGCACCGTTTGACTTTTTCAACGCAGAATTGGCTGGAATTGAGATCAGACGCCATGTCACATTTGGAGAGCCCCTGATGTGCCTAAACAGCTGAAACCCCCCAATTCTAACTCCAACCCTAACCCCAACACACCCTAACCCTAGTCCCAACCCTAACCCAAACCTAACCTAACACACCCCTAATCCCAACCCTAATCCTAACTTTAGCGCCAACCCTAACCCTAACTTTAGCCGCAACCCTAACCCTAACGGGAAAATGGAAATAAATACTTTTTTTTAATTTTATTATTTTTCCCTTACTAAGGGGGTGATAAAGGGGGGTTTGATTTACTATTTATAGCGGGTTTTATGATTGGCAGCTGTCACGCTAAAAGACGCTTTTTAGTGCAAAAATAGTTTTTGCATCATCACATTTTGAGAGCTATAATTTTTGCATATTTTGGCCCACAGAGTCATGTGAGGTCTTATTTTTTGCGGGACGAGTTGACGTTTTTATTGGTACCATTTTTGAGCACGTGACGTTTTTTGATCGCTTTTTATTTCGATTTTTGGGAGGTTAGAATGAACAAAAATCAGCAATTCATGAATTTCTTTTGGGGGAGGCGTTTATACCGTTCCACGTGTGGTAAAATTGATAAAGCAGTCTTATTCTTCGGGTCAGTACGATTATGGCGATACCTCATTTATATCATTTTTTCATGTTTTGGCGCTTTTATAGAATAAAAACAATTTTATATAAAAAATAATTATTTTTGCATCGCTTTATTCTGCGAGCTATAATTTTTTTATTTTTTCGCTGATGATGCTGTATGATGGCTCGTTTTTTGCGGGACAAGATGACGTTTTCAGCGGTACCATTTTTTTTATATCGGTCTTTTTGATCGCGTGTTATTCCACTTTTTGTTCGGCGGTATGATGATAAAGCATTGATTTTTTGCTTCGTTTTTTTTTTTAAGGGGATCACTAAAGGGGTTAACTAGTGGGACAATTTTATAGGGGGGGTCGTTACGGACGCGGCGATACCAAATGTGTACTTTTATTGTTTTTTTTTTATTTACAGGAAGAAGTGAATTTATTGGGGAATAATTTTTTTTTTTTTTAATTTATTTTGGATTTTTTTTTTTACACATGTTTATTTTTACTTTTTTAACTTTTTTACTTTGTCCCAGGGTGGGACATCACAGTATTTTATCAGATCGCTGGTGTGACAGTGTGCACAGCACTCTGTCACACCAGCGATCGCACAGGCATAGATGCAGGCTTCTCAGTGCCTGCTCTCGGCAGGCACTGAGGTAGCCGCCTCCCTCCAGGACCCCGGCGCCATCTTGGATCCGGGTCCTGGGAGGGAGGAAGCCCTCAGAGCAGCGCGATCACATCGCGCTGCTCTGAGGGTCTCAGGGGGGCGCGCAGGGAGCCCCCACCCTGCGCGATCCTCCCCTGTGCCCCCAGTACACCGCGATCATGTTTGATCGCGGTGTGCAAGGGGTTAATGTGCCGGGAGCGGTCCGTGACCGCTCCTGACACACAGTCATGGGTGTCAGCTGTGATAATCAGCTGACACCCGGCGGCGATTAGCTGCGCTCCACTCAGGAGCGCAGCTGATCGCCTATGACGTACTATCCCGTCCCCGGTCATACGGGCCCACGTACCATGGACGGGATAGTACGTCCGATGGCAGTAAGGGGTTAAAGAACCACCATAAGATGGATTTCATCAACCAAGGTATCACTGTAATCAGTATAATGGCGCCGACCTGACACTGTCTGTAGGTTACTGTGCACAATCCTGCTGACAGGTTTCCTTTAAGCCACAATGCTCCTCTGGGAAATATGTAAATTGTCTTTTCAGAGACGAAGAGTACTAGAACTCTAGTGTCACCTATAGGAAGTAGCAATCCTAAAAGTCAATGTCGACCCTTTAATGAGCCTTGTCACATTACTTAGGATAAAAGCCAAAACCAGAATCTCAATTTGCAGACACTGTTTAGGGGTGAACTGCCCCTCGTCCGTGCAAAGCGCGGCATGCTTAATATGTCACTCTCCGCAAGGACAAATGCTACCCCTTGGATCCCAGTCACACACGCAAACCAGATCTCACACTTTGCACTGACGAAACACAGTGGCTCAGGTAGTGCAGCTCATCCAGGATGGCACATCAATGCGAGCTGTGGCAAGAAGGTTTGCTGTGTCTGCCAGCGTAGTGTCCACAGGCTGGAGGCGCTACCAGGAGACAGGCCAGTACACCAGGAAGCGTGGAGGGGGCCGGAGGAGGGCAACAACCCAGCAGCAGGATCGCTACCTCCGCCTTTGTGCAAGGAGGAACAGGAGGAGCACTGCCAGAGCCCTGCAAAATGGCCTCCAGCAGGCCACAAACGTGCATGTGTCTGCAAACGGTTAGAAACCAACTCCATGAGGATGGTCTGAGTGCCCGACGTCCACAGATGGGGGTTGTGAACCTAACACTGTGCAGGACACTTGGCACAGAACACCAGGATTGGCAAATCTGCCACTGGCACCTTGTTCTCTTCACAGATGAAAGCAGGTTCACACTGAGCACGTGACAGATGTGACAGAGTCTGGAGATGCCGTGGAGAGCAATCTGCTGCCTGCAACATCCTTCAGCATGACCGTTTTGGCAGTGGATCAGTAATGGTGTGGTGTGGCATTTCTTTGGAGGGCCGCACAGCCCTCCATGTGTTCGCCAGAGGTAGCCTGCCTGGCATTAGGTACCAAGAGGAGATCCTCAGACCCCTTGTGAGACCATATGCTGGTGCAGTTGGCCCTGGGTTCCTCCTATTGAAGGACAATGCCAGACCTCATGTGGCTCGAGTGTGTCAGCAGTTCCTGCAAAATGAAGGCATTGAAGCTATGGACTGGCCCGCCCGTTCCCCAGACCCGATTCCGATTGAGCAAATCTGGGACATCATGTCTCGCTCCATCTACAAACGTCACGTTGCACCACAGACTGTCCAGGAGTTGGCAGATGCTTTAGTCCAGGTCTGGGAGGAGATCCCTCAGGAGACCATCCGCCGCCTCACCAGGATCACGCCCAGGCGTTGTAGAGAGGTCACGCAGGCACGTAGAGGCCACACACACTACTGACCATCATTTTGACTTGTTTTAAGGACATTACATTCCACTTTAATTTTGTGGGTGACTCCAAATTCAGGCCTCCATTGGATAATAAATTAGATTTCCATTGATGATATTTGTGTCATTTTCTTGTCAGCACATTCAACTTTGTACATAACAAAGTATTCAATGAGAATATTTCATTCATTCAGATCTAGGGTGTGTTATTTGAGTGTTCCCTTTAATCTCTCAAAAAAAATTATATATACATACAGTACAGACCAAAAGTTTGGACACACCTCATTCAAAGATTCTTCTGTATTTTCATGACTATGAAAATTGTAGAATCACACTGAAGGCATCAAAACTATTAATTAACACATGTGGAATTATATATTACACTTTACAAAAAAGTGTGAAACAACTGAAAATGTGTCTTATATTCTAGGTTCTTCAAAGTAGTCACCTTTTGCTTTAATTACTGCTTTGCACGCAGAAAAGATGAACGGATGGACTCTACATGCCTAGTTCCCACCGTGAAGCATGGAGGAGGTGGTGTGATGGTGTGGGGGTGCTTTGCAGGTGACACTGTTGGGGGTTATTCAAAATTGAAGCGGTGAGCGGTCCAGCTCACCCCAAACCATCTCGATTGGGTTCAGGTCTGGTGACTGTGGAGGCCAGGTTATCTGGCATAGAACCCCAACACTCTCCTTCTTGGTTAAATAGCCCTTACACAGCCTGGAAGTGTGTTTGGGGTCATTGCCTTGTTGAAAAATAAATGATGGTCCAACTAAACGCAAACCGGATGGAATAGCATGCTGCTGCAAGATGCTGTGGTAGCCATGCTGGTTCAGTATGCCTTCAATTTTGAATAAATCCCCAACAGTGTAACCAGCAAAGCACCCCCACACCATCACACCTCCTCCTCCATGCTTCACGGTGGGAACCAGGCATGTAGAGTCCAGCCGTTCACCTTTTCTGCGTGCAAAGCAGTAATCAAAGCAAAAGGTGGCTACTTTGAAGAACCTAGAATATAGGACATATTTTCAGTTGTTTCACACTTTTTGTAAAGTGTAATGTATAATTCCACATGTGTTAATTCATAGTTTTGATGCCTTCAGTGTGATTCTACCATTTTCATAGTCATGAAAATAAAGAAAAATCGTTGAATGAGGGGTGTCCAAACTTTTGGTCTGTACTGTATATATGCATTTTCTTACTCTTATGTCCAGCATGGAAAGTTATGAAATCTGCAAATCAATTCAGTAGTGTGGTTTTTATCCCTGTAATTAAAATGAGAAAATGCATGCAAGTGTCTTCCAAACCCCAGTTTGTCTGCCATTATCTGCATTCATTTAGGACATGCTCATTTGGGGTACAGATGATTGTAGTGAGAGTACCAGCTCGGCACCTCTGTCACTAACTCTGGGGATAAGCACAACAGTAAGAGGAGTTCGGTACTAACGATTGATGAGCACTCAAATTTATACTGAGTATCGCAAGTGCTCGAGTGACATATTCGCGCCCCTGCGGCTTCATGTTTTGCGGCTGAATGAAGACAAATTCCATGATAAAGTGATATGCAAAGTTTCATACATATTTAGGCTGCGCAAAATTATAAAAAGGTGGAAAAAAAAAAAGTTTAGTCACTTTCTACCCACTTTCAGAACACCCATAGACTTTAAATGTCTGATCAGTCCGGCTCCTACTCCTGCAGTGACATTTTAAAAAGTCAGTGCATAGAAATGCAACTAAACGTGATCATGTCAGGGAGCAGGAGCTGCAGGGTCACAGGAGGCCCAGACAGCTCTACTATGCACCTCGGGGGCTGGATTTCAGGGCTGTCGAGTCATTAAGCCACATCTCGGACCCCACAGCACTGGTCACTACGGAGCATGTACATAAAGTGCAGCACAGATTCATCTCCACTAAAGCTGAGATCCTTAGATCAGGCGTAAAACAAACAGACATTTATAGGACATTTCATAACTTTCACAAATTCTTAGGAAAACATTTACAGCACACCCTGCAGTGTACTACTGTACCTAATTTATTATATATTTTAGGAGTCCAAGTCGGTCCATTTTATACCAACTCGGACGCCACCAAAATGGACACCAACTCCACAGCCCTGCTGGAAATAGGATCAAAATATAAAAACATTTCAATATTTAAATGCCCCCCAAAAGGTCTCTTATAACATTATTGGGGTCCAACGGTAGAACACGTAAACACTTAAAAAAAAAAAAAAATGCTACTTTTAAACAAAATTGTTGTTACTAGCCGGATCCCAGTGTAAAAAAAACAAATAATATAATCTAATAATAATCTTTATTTTTATATAGCGCTAACATTCCGTAGCGCTTTACAGTTTTGCAGACATGATGATCACTGTCCCCGATGGGGCTCACAATCTTAATTCCCTATCTGTATGTCTTGGGATTGTGAGAGGAAACCCACACACACGGGGAGAACATACAAGCTCCTTGCAGATGTTGTCCTTGGTGGGATTTGAACCCAGGACCCTAGCACTGCAAGGCTGCAGTGCTAACCACTGAGCCACTGTGTTTCCCACTCAATATATAGAATTTCCATTTTTCTTATAACCAGACACTTGAAAAAAAAAAAGAAAAAATAAATAAGTGACAAAATTTAAGCTTCCATTTTTCAAGGGGACAAAAATAGAAAAAAAAAATGAAGAAAATAAAACAACACAAAAACTACTTGAATATCTGAATGAGAAAAAAAACAAAATACAAAAAAACTGTAAGTCTTTAACCACAAACAAAAAAAAAATCCAAAAATGTGCCTGGTCAGGGAGGGTTGAATGGCCTGGCCATGAGCTGGTTATAGTAATTGCCATGTCATAGGTACTGTGCCCAGCCCTGCAGCAAGGAGATAGACATGAGGAAGCGGAAGCACTGCAGGAAAGGGGGGGCAAAGGCAGTGCAGAGCGGAGGAGAGAAATTCTTGGTAAAGTAGTGAGGTTTATGCAGCTCGGGCATGGACACACAATGAGCACAATGTGACAAGACAAAGGGCCTGCCCTAGGGAGCTTTGAATTTAGAAGGGAAATGTACAGACTGAGGAGGGCTACAAGGTCACATGTACTGGCATTGTGAACCGGTCTGTATGAGGGGTGACAACACGCAGC